>CM035842.1:104390830-104773330 GCA_020510985.1 Pholidichthys leucotaenia | reverse complement strand
AGGCACTCCATACAGGTATGCAAGCAAACGTGGCAATGAGTGGTTCAGTATCTAAAGACTTTTCAGTAAGCAACGGGGTGAAACAAGGGTGTGTGCTGGCACCTACACTCTTCTCGCTATATCTGTCAGCCATGCTTGAGGTGGCCTTCACAGACACTTCAGAAGGAGTATACATTCAAACAAGGAAAGAAGCAGACTTGTTCAATGTGGCACAGTTTCAAGCCAAGAGTAAGACATCGATAAAGATAGTAAGAGAAATGCTCTTTGCCAACGACAGTGCTCTAGTTGCACACAGCGTGGAAGATATGCAATCTTTAGTGGAGAAATTTGCAAGAGCAGCTAGCCAATTCAGCCTCCAAATCAACATCAAGAAGACAGAGTGCCTTTATCAACCACCAAAGTTCCAATTATCAACATCACTACCAGAAGAGATCAGCATTGGTACAGAGCCACTAGTCAACTGCAAGACTTTCAAGTACCTAGGGAGTACTGTTTCAGAGAATGCTAGGCTGGAGGATGAACTCTCTCTCAGAATGGGAAGAGTGAGCGCTGTGTTTGGAAACTTGAGAGACTGTGGAACAATCGACATGTGTCAATCCGTGTGAAATGCAAAGTGTACAGAACAACAGTACTGGCTACTCTATTGTACGGTGCTGAAACTTGGACTGTCTACAGAGTGAAGGTGAAGAAACTCCACGCGTACATGATGAGACACCTTCGAGCCATAATGAACATCTCATGGAAAGACAAGATAACCAACACAGAAGTGTTGAAACGAGCTGGTCTACTATCAGTGGAGGACATGCTAATATAGATGAACCTGAGATGGCTCAGACATGTTGAGAGGATGGACCACCAGCGTCTCCCTCGGCAGTTACTCTACTCACAGTTATGCGAGGGCAAACGCAATCAGGGTAAACCAAGGCTCAGATTTAAAGACACTGTAAAAAGAAACTTGAAGAAGTTGGACATAGACAGGAGTTCCTGGCAGCAGAAGGCTAAGGACAGAGCTGTGTGGAGGAATCTGATCAGACCTAAATGAAACGGTCATTGTCGCCCACGACAGACTGCTATGATGATGATGATGGTGCCCATGGCATGGCTCACTTGCACATCTGTGAAGACACCATTAATGCTGAATGGTATATACAGGTTTTGGAGAGACATATGCTACCATCCAAGCAACGTCTTTTTCAGAGATGTCCTTGCTTATGTCAGCAAGACAATGCCAAACCACATTCTGCACGTGTTACAACAGCGTGACTTCATACTAAAAGAGGCAGGTACTAGACTGGCCTGCCTGCCCTCCAGATCTCCCATTAAAAATGTGTAGCACATTAGGTAGCACAAAATATTCCAAAAGAGACCCTGGACTGTTGAGCAAATGAAGTTGTACATCACACAAGAATGGGAAACAATTCCATCGACAATGCTTTAACAATTAGTGTCCTCAATTCCTAAACGCTTATTGAGTGTTTAGGAAAGGAAAGGTGATGTAACTCAGTGGTAAACATGCCCCTGTCCCAGCTTTTTTGCAACGCGTTAGTCATCAAATTCAAAATGAGTGACTATTTGCATAAAAACAATAAAGGTTATCAGTTTAATCATTAAATATCTGGTCTTTGTAGTGTATTCAATTGAATATAGGTTGAAAAAGATTTGCAAATCATTGTATTCTGTTTTTATTTTTGTTTTACACAACCTCCCAACTTAAATGGAATTACGGTTGTACATATGAAAAACATTTGCAGTGTCACTGTATGGGCCACTTGTACAGTGACACTTTGTCTTTGAGATTAACATCTTTGTGGCAAAGATGTTAATCTTTGAGACAACCAAGTTCAATTTGCATAATGAAAACAGGACATACTTTTATGTAAATTCAAACCAGAACCTAAAATTGGACTGACACAAATGACAATTTAATGTCTGTTAATCCAAAGCTTGTTCTTGCTGTAAACTAGTACAGGCTTCAATCTGACATTAATTTTCAGTAACAGAATTCAAGCCTTTGTTTGGTTCTGTCTCGCTGATATGTGCATGTTTTCATTTAATTTTTATTCTTACTTTTTCAGCCCCCTTCAAGGAACAGACGTGAAAGAGCAGAATTGAGACCAGATTTCTTTGATTCTGCAGCGATGATTGAAGACGAATCGGTAAGTAAAAAACAGTTACTGCTGCTCTTTAAGGAAGAGGGTGCAGCACACTTGGGTCCATGCAAGTTTCTTTTATACAAAAATACCACAAGATCTTCATTGGGGTAAAAGTCAGTGAGAAGAATAATGCAGCCCTGTTTTTAGGGAAGTAACCATAACAGAGATTTATCATATAACAGCTCGGAGGTTTCACAAGGTTGTTGCTCTCCCCTTAAACTGTCTTTTGCTGAGATTAAAAGTAAATAAATACTAAAGGGGTAAAATTTGAAGTTGCAGCTCTGATGTTTACTGTTGTTTTTATAGGGCACAGTTTTATTTCCCTTTATATTCTGATGTTCTTTCTCTTGCATTTTCTCCCAGGGATTCAGCATGCCGATGTTCTGATCTGAAAAGAAAAAAAGATCCTGAGATAAGGATCCAAATCAGGAGTAAACAGAAGAGGGGGGTTTTGAGAAATCTCGTCTGGATCACCTGCCAATCAGACTGTTGAGAACAAGGGGGGGGGAAAAAAATCAAAGAACTTTTTTTTCCTGTAAAACATAACGGAGAAGTTTTTGGAGTGGATCCCCACCTCTGCTGGATCTCACCTGGAAGCGAGGATTCGCCCTCTTCTGTAAGGCGGATTGTTCTAGAGCTTCGTCCTGCGTGTAATCGTCCTCCTCTTCCTCTTCAGCCTGCCGGTTTAGCTCTTGTTAGCGGTAGCTCTGGTAGCTCTTTGGCTCCATAATCCCGCAGCCAGCCGACGAACGCCATCAGTTTTTACAGTTCCCCTGCTCCAGATGTACAGTTGTTTGCTTTGGTTCCCGGTCGGCAGCAACACTGTACAGCCCCCGTTGCCCCCTTCTTTTTTTGGTGTTGCACTTCAATCCATCCGGTTCAATCCAATAGAGAGGATGTCGGCACTAAATATTCTATATCTCCACTCTTATTACCCCTTCCCCTCTCTCTGTTGGCCATCACTGAGTCCTTGTACGTATTGGTGCTGGTGTGTGATATGCGTGTGACATGTCACTGGTGTTGGTGATGATGGTCACGCACAGGAAGTCATCCGCCGTAGGCTGGCCTGGAGGAGGCAGTCCAGCGGTTGTCATATCAAAGGAAACAAGGTGTTTAACAGACAAAAAAAATCCACCTCCTCAAATCTTGGAAACCTGCACAGACATACACACCAAACAATGGCTTTTTGAAATTTAAAAAAAATCAAATAAATGAAAAAAAGAAACATATTTTCACTTCTGTAGCTTTAGTACTAAAGTTTTAAAACAAGTGGGGTTTTTTTTGTTGTTTTTTGTCTGACGTTTGTATAGCTTTTTCTTGAATATGTATCTTGTTTGTTGCCAAATTGTGGCCTACATACAGTATAATCTAGCCCCTTTCACTCACGTCATATCTGACGGTTTTCAACAATACCGGCTTCTCAGCGCTGTATGGTCCAATTGTAATCATTTCACAGTTCAGTATTACAGCAGATTATCTGTTCATTTTGTTCCTTTTTACAGGTGTTGAAAACATGCAAGCAGTGTTGACGGTTAAAGATTTGTTGTTATCATTGTCCATATCCAGTGCAGTGATGGATTTTTGTCTGACAGATTTGTTTGAATGTGTTTTGAATGTGATCAGCTATGCCTTTTCTTCACTTTCTGTTGGCAAGTTATTTACAGCCTTTACTGGGTTTGTCAGTCCTGTAAATATCAGAGACAGATCTTTTCTGCAGTGCAGTTGACATGTTACCCCCCCAAAAAAACTCTAAAAGCTTGTTTTGTTTTTTTTTTTCTGTGAATCTAAATTCTTTCTAATAAAATAAAATCTTTAATCAGTCTGTTGACAGGTGTTGGTGCATTTATTTAAACAAAAATATGCGGTATACAGGTGCATCTCAACACATTAGAATATCATCAAAAAATTAATTTATTTCAGTAATTCAATTAAAAAAGTGAAACTCATTATATAGATATATTACAAGTGTTGATTTCTTTTAATTTTGATGATTAAGACTTAAAGCTAATGAAAACCCAAAACTCAGTTTTTCAAAAAATTACTTAAAATTTTTTTTAAAAATGTCATTTTTTTTTTTTAATAGAAATATTGGTCTACGGAAAAGTATGTCCATGTATGCACTCAGTACTTGGTCGGGGCTCCTTTTGGATGAATTACTGCATCAACACAGCATAGCATGAAGGCGATCAGCCTGTGGTACTGCTGAGGTGTTATAGAAGCCAGGGTTTCTTTGATAGTCTTCAGCTCATCTACATTGTTGGGTCTGGTGTCTCATCTTTCTCTTGACAATACCACATAGATTTTCTATGGGGTTTGGGTCAGGTGAGTTTGCTGGATAGTGATACCATGGTCAATAAACTGGGTATTGGTACTTTTGGCAGTGTGGGCAAGTTCCAAGTCCTGCTGGAAAGTGAAATGAGCATCTCCATAAAGCTTATCAGCAGAGGGAACCATGAAGTGCTCTAAAATTCCCTGGTGGACAGCTACAATGACTGGACTTGGCACCTGATTTTGTATACCGTGTTTTATCAAGTCCGAAGTCAGTGCAGTTGTCTACCAGGAAATTTTAGAGCACTTCAGGCTTCCCTCTGCTGACAAGCTTTATGGAGATGCTGATTTCATTGTCCAGCAGGACTTTGTAATCTGCCCACACTGCTAAAAGTGTCAATACCTGGTTTAATGAGCATGGTGTCACTCTGACTGCCAGCAAACTCTCATGACCTAAACCTCACATAGAATCTGGGGTACTGTCAAGAGGAAGATGAGACAACAGATCCAACAACGCAGACAAGCTGAAGGCCGTTATCAAAGCAACCTGGGCTTTCATAACAACCTAAGCGGTGCCACAGGCTGATCGCCTCCATGTCATGCACTGTGATGCAGTAATTCATGCAAAAAGCGCCCAAGTATTGAGTGTGTACATGGACATACTGAAGTCTGTTCAGTAGACCAACAGTTCTATTAAAAATCCATTTTTTAAGTAATAGTCTAATTTTTTAGAAACTGAATTTTTGGGTTTCCATTAGCTGTAAACCATAATCATCAAAATTAAAAAGGTACAAACACTTGAAATATATCACTGTGTCATGAATCTGTACAGTGAATTTCACTCTTTGAATTACTGAAATTAACTTTTCAATGATATTTTAATTTGAGATGCACCTGTATGGACAACAGTATTGGGCCGCAATGGATGATGACATCCTGGAGAATACAGATTTGTCTTATCTGGGAAGCACGATGGTTCATGATGATGACCTCACTCCGGAGTTAGACCACCGCACAGGGTGTGCTTCTAATGCTTTCAAGAAACTATTGCATGTCGTAAAGCATAAATCCATAAAGCTCAACACTGAAATAGGATATACCAGGGCTGTAGTAACAACCTTAGTACTGTATGGTGCTGAAGCCTGGAACATCTCAGTTCAAGAAGAAAAGCGGCTGGCAGCATTTCACAACAGATGCCTGAGAAGAATATTGGGCATAATCTGGTAGGATAAAGTGTCAAATGAGGAAATCTACAAAAAAAAAAAAATCTGACCATACAGATGCTGTTATACTGACAAATATAAATTAAATGCACATAATCTTGAGTAAATTATTTATTTTACAGAAGGCAGAAAAGATTCTGTCACAAAGAAAAGGCACAGTTCTAGTTTGAGATTTTTTTCCCTTGACCTACTAAATGAAATGAAAAAACACCTCTGGAGATGTCTGATATGGGTAGATTTGGGTCTTTTTCTAAATCTAAAACTCCTGCCAATTTTCCTTTTCAGATTATCAACCGTGTTCTAAAAATGTACACTACCATTCAAAAGTTTGGGGTCACTTAGAAATTTCCTTATTTTTGAAAGAAAAGCACTTTTTTTCAATGAAGATAACTTTAAACTAATCAGAAATACACTCTATACATTGCTAATGTGGTAAATGACTATTCTAGCTGCAAATGTCTGGTTTTTGGTGCAATATCTAGATAGGTGTATAGAGGCCCATTTCCAGCAACTATCACTCCAGTGTTCTAATGGTACGATGTGTTTGCTCATTGCGTCAGAAGGCTAATGGATGATTAGAAAACCCTTGTGCAATCATGTTAGGTCTGCAATGCTGTAATTGCTGCAAATGGAGGATTCTTTGACGAAAGCAAAGTTTGAAGGAAAAAATTATTATTTCAAATACAAATCATTATTTCTAACCTTGTCAATGTCTTGACTATATTTTCTATTCATTTTACAACTCATGGTGGTAAGTAAGTGCGACTTTTCATGGAAAACAAAATAATTGTCTAGGTGACCCCAAACTTTTGAACGGTAGTGTAAATCTATACAAACCGTAATAAACATGGCTGCTGTGTGTGACTATGGGATTGTTCATTAAATTAAGATTTTTTACATATACTGTAGACATATTTACAAACATCTTGAATATCAGTGATGGTGTAACAATTCACACGATTTTTTCAGAGGACAAAGATATTTTAAAAGTCCCCAAATCCTCTCTTAACCTCAAATCTATAACTGATAGCAGTGAGA
This sequence comes from Pholidichthys leucotaenia, assembly GCA_020510985.1. Classification (NCBI taxonomy): domain Eukaryota; kingdom Metazoa; phylum Chordata; class Actinopteri; order Cichliformes; family Pholidichthyidae; genus Pholidichthys; species Pholidichthys leucotaenia. Next base: position 104,766,648 of record CM035842.1, on the reverse strand, counting down.
TGGTATGAGTCATGAGAACAAACCTAGAGTGATCTCTACTTTCTTTCCTGTCTTTCAGTGGAGTGGTAAACTATCACCTGCCTGGCAGGCAAACCCGAAATGCCTTTGCAACATATCCCTGCTGCTCATTTGAACCTGGAGTCAAAACAAGCCGAATCCCACCATGGGTGCCTTTCAACAGTGTTACTATGGAGGCGGTCCATGCGTGTTTCACAGAGGAATGTTGGCGTGCTTCTTCCAGGGGTTGACCTGCTTCTTACTGGCCAGCACCTCCAGATCTCTGCAGATCTTCTTACGGGTGGTTGCCGGCTCGATGATGTCATCCACAAAACCTGAAGGCAGACAGACATTATGTTGATGTAGATTTTACATGACTGCAACAACAAAAAAAAGCTATTCGTTTGTCCTCCTACCTCTGACAGCAGCTGGGAAAGGATTAGCAAACTTCTCCACATATTCGGCCTCTGCTTCTGCTTGGTTCTCCTTCCCTCTGAAGATAATCTGAACAGCACCCTGAGAATAACGTGTAAATTAAAAGAAACGAAAAGAGCGACATGGGGAAAAATAGAAAAAGTCGGGGTCTATTTTATACCTTGGCCCCCATTACAGCGACCTCGGCTGTAGGCCAGGCGTAGTTCACGTCGCCTCTCAAGTGTTTGGAGCTCATCACATCGTAGGCTCCACCGTAAGCCTGGGACACAGCGAAAAAAAAAAAAACATGTCACGCAATCCTGACAGCCATTTAGCTTTGGCCACAAAACCAAGCTCTACATTTCTGATAAACACACACCTTTCTGGTAATGATGGTTACTTTGGGGACGGTGGCCTCGGCGAAGGCAAACAGCAGTTTGGCTCCATGTCTGATGATGCCTCCGTACTCCTGAGCCGTACCTGTGTCGACGAACCACAGCTGTTATAATGGATGTGACTAAGGCTTGGCATTAACTTTAGTGTTCTCCAGACACTGTGGCTACAAGATTCCTAAAGGTGCTAGCTCAGGGATCGCCAACCGCTACGATGGACTTAGCCTTTTTAAGACATTTTGGCCAAAAATTAAATCTGAATTGAGCTGCATAGTTAAAACAATTCTACATTTTGCTGTTCTCTGTACAAAGGCGATAAATCAATTTATATTATAAAATTACACTGGCCTGTCAATATAACAAGCTAGTTTTTCTTCTTAAATTTTCAGATTTCTCCACGCAAGTTTACATCTTTTACTTCTATACTTGCAAGTTTGTTTTTTTCTCAGAAATGTTTTCACTTATAATTTGCAACATTTTTCTTGTGAATGTTGAACATTGTTAAGTACATTTTTGACTGTATTCTTGTAAATTTGTGTTTTCTTTTTTCAAAAATGTGCAGCCTTTATCCCCCCCCATATTTTTGTGATGTACCTATGGTAAATTTGTGATTTTTATTTGTTAATGTACATCTTTTATGTCATAAATATGTGACTATTTACAAAAATAAAATATTGCGTTTTGCTTAAATTTGTGATTCTTCCCCCCCCCCCCCCAAAAAAAAAAAAATGTGTACCATAAATTTACTACTTTTTCATATAAATGTAAAAGGTTTATTACTTCAGTTGCCTTTTGCAGAAATTGTATAACAGAATCAGCCTCCTGCCAAAGTGGCGAGTAAGCCCGACTACGTTACACTGTGGGCCACATGTGAATCCTCCCACCATCTGGCTGGTGGGCTGGTGCTAATGTCAGGCCCTGGATGCGACTCAAGTGTTTTCACTAGGTTTGTAAAGTGGGCGGCTCCATCTGGATGACTGTCGTTAAAAATGCAGCCTGTGCACATTAAATGGGAGATTTTCTAAGAATACCTGGCAGAAAACCCGGCACATCCACAAAGGTGATGATGGGAATGTTGAAAGCATCACAGAAGCGAACGAAGCGGGCGCCTTTCACTGAAGAATTGATGTCCAAACAACCTGACAAACAAGACACACACAAGGGACTAACAGAGCAAAACTCGCAAACGTTCACTTCCCACACTTGATCTGACGTTCATCTTACCTGAAGCCACTTTGGGCTGATTACCCACAATGCCCACAGTGCGTCCGTTCATACGGGCAAATCCCACCATGATGTTTTTGGCGTAGTTGGGCATGATCTCAAAGAAGTCCCTCTCATCGACTATCTGAACAAATGCACAAAGAAAGCAAACTTTAAGCGACTGAATACATGCAGGGCTGCCCACCGAATGCTGGTAGGAAATCAGTCAGCGGTGCCCTGAAGCCGTCACGCCGACCAGCCGCTTTGGCAGGTGGGATATTCGGTTATGTAGTTTCTCGCAAAAGACAACTGAATTAAAAACTATTTAATTCATGAGGAAAAAAAAGCAGCTAAATTAAAAATAAAGTAAGAATTTATTAGGGGGAAAAAAAAATCAAATTTACCACAAGCAAGAAGCAAATTTAAGAGGAAAAGAAAACAAGAACAGAAAGGTTTGATTAAAGCAATGAAATGTTACATTATCTTTAAAAAGTCACAAATTTACAATAAAAATTATAAATTTGTAGGGAAAAAATTAAATATATGAATAAAAAGCTGCACATTCTTAATGAAAACTAGAGGGCACTCAGAGAGCACACACCTCCACCAAGGTCTGCCTGCCTGTCTGTTGGTGAGCAGGACAACAGAAAAACTACTTGACAGCTTCTGATGAAATTTTCAGCCAAGGTGGCTCTTGGACTACGAATGAACCCATTAGATTAGGTTAATTGGCTGTTCTAAAATTGTCCCTAGATATCTGTTTCCTATAGGCCCTTAGAATAGAGGGTTAGTACTAATGAAAGCGCTTTGAGTGGTCTTTGTGACTAGAAAAGCGCTATATAAGTGCAGGTTAGTTAGTTAGTTAGATTTTGGAGTGATCCAGGTCAGGATGTGGATTCTGGATCACTTTTTCCACTTTATTTAACATTGGGAGATAAGGCCTTGGTGGAGGTATGCACTCTCGGATCAGCGCCCCAATCACATTGCCTCCTTGGCGGAGGTAAAAAAAAAAAAAGTGCATATTTAGCCAAGTCACATTTATTTATATAGGACATTTAAAAAGCCAAGGGTAACGAAAGTGCTTTACAAGATCAAACATGATGAAAAATGACAGAAAAACAATACAGAACTAACTAGAGGGCACTCAGAGAGCACATACCTCTGCCATGGCTGTCAGTTTGTGTGCAGGATTACACAGAGACTACTGGATGGATCCATTCTGTGCTGCCAAGGCCTTATTCTTGTGCACCCTGACTCAGACCACCTCCAAAATCTGATGGTTTCATCTGCAGCCCAAAGGGCCACATCAGGAGAAAATTCCATCAGAATCCATCCAGTAGTTTTTAATTTGATCCTGTGCACAAACCAACTGACAAAGAAACCGACATGATCACATTACCTCCTTGGCAGAGACAATGATAACTTCCGAAGAGAACGAACAGCAAATTATAATTTGAATTAATAATAATAAAAACAATAAAATCCATGTGGACAGTAAAGTCAGAGGAAAAAAAGGGCGGGGTCTTTAAAAGTGATTTTAATTTTTTACAAATTAAATAATAAAATTAAATGAAAAAATTCAGAATAAAGAAATGAAATTTGTGAGAAAAAAAAAAAAAAAAATCAACAAAAAGACAAATTTATGAGAAAAAAAAAGTTGCAAATTTACCAAAAAGAAAAGAATGCATAGAAGCTGAAATGGTTATTTTTAAAAATATATTTTCTCAAGATAATGAGCTATGAGAACAGAATGGAAAACAGAGGAAACCATGACCGCTTTTGGGTTCTGTTAAAAAGCAAAACAAAAAAAAGATTAATGTTTCCATGGTTGAGGGTGTTTATCCCTGAATTTCTGAATGGCAACTAACTCCTGAAAACCAGTAGCCACAGTGGCTGGATAGCACAAACGTTAATGTGAAGTGGTGATTATGAGATATTGTTGCACACATATTAAAGAAAAAAAAAACCAAAACACTGACTGCTTGAATGATGTCCAACATGTCGTAGGCTTTAGTCGACTCAAACGGGACAATGGTGTCCAATGAGGGTACAAGACGGTCACTGAAAACAGAAACAGCAGATGTTGTCTGACAGAGAACACGTGGTAAGTGTTTTGGCAAGTAGAGGCAAAGGTCTCTGGCTACCTGGGATCGTGGCATTCCCTGATGGGGGACGGATCTTGGTTGCTGAGTGGCAGAAAGTTGAAAAACTCTCGCAAGTTGAGCAACGCCTCAACATCGTTCTCAAAAGCCCGGTGAGCGACACCTGACCGCAAAACACAAGACAAACACACAGAGCATATAATTTACATTTAAAAACTTCTGAACCCCAAATCACGAGTTACCGATGCTGACTGGAGCAGTGATCCTGCATCCGATTTTATGGAGGTAACAGATTAAGAGAATCTTAATGTTTCAAAAACTTCAGTGAAATTCAAATTTATACACATGAAAACTGACCAGACACAGTGGTGTGAGTTTTGGCTCCACCCAGCTCCTCCTGGGTCACATCTTCATTGGTGACAGACTTCACAACATCGGGTCCTGTGATGAACAAGTACGACGTGTCCTGTGTACACAAACGCAACACTCTTCAGCGTTGATTAGAGCAACATTTGTCTCTTCTTACACGGGAGTTCAGCAAGTCGGCTCCATACTTTAACCATGAAGGTGAAATCTGTCAGAGCTGGTGAGTAGACGGCCCCTCCTGCACAAGGGCCCATGATGAGGGAGATTTGAGGGATGACCCCCGACGCCAGTACATTCCTCTGAAGAAGAAACACACCATTTTAAGCTGCTGCAGATTGAGTATTAAAGAGCAACTTACTAAACTGTTCACACAGACCTTTTTAATGGTTCCATATTGTGGAAAGTTGTGTTTTTGTGGTCTTAATCTTATAAACTAGAGGCATGGGTCACACGATTGCCATTAAAATATTAAAATGCTCACTTCACAGAAATACTGTACACACCATTTTTATTTACAAACCCCAATTCTTATGAAGTTGGGACATTGTATAAAATGTAAATTAAGAACAAAATACAAAGATTTTCAAATACTTTTCAACCTATATTCAGTGGAATATTCAATTCAGCGTTATTTGTATAGCGCTTACTCACAACAAAAGTCATCTCAAGGTGCTAGACTGCAAAGACAAGATATTTAATGTTCAAACTGATAAACTTTTTTTTTTTCCCCCCAAATAGCCACTCATTTCCCTCTGGGCTTAAAGTACACAAAATACAAAAAAAAAAAAAAAATTAATTGATGCCTGCAACACATTCCAAAAAAGCTGGGACAGCGGCATGTTTACCACTGTGTGACATCACCTTTTAACAACACTATAAATATTTAGGAACAGAGGACACTAATTGTTGATACTTTGTAGGTGGAATTCTTTCTTATTAAGATAAGATAAGCCTTTATTAGTCCCACAATGGGGAAGTTCCAGGATTGCAACAGCACAGGGATAGCAACACTCATAGCAACAATCAGAAGGCAAGAAAAAACAAGAACAGCTAGTATACATATATAGACACAGTGCGGAGCATTGTGGTTGGTGGATGTGCAGCAGAAAGTCTAAGCTCTCTCTCCGCGGATGCGGCGGGCCAGCTCGATGTCTTTGGGCATGATGGTGACTCTCTTGGCGTGGATAGCACACAGGTTGGTGTCCTCGAAGAGACCCACCAGGTAGGCCTCGCTGGCCTCCTGCAGAGCCATGACGGCGGAGCTCTGGAAGCGCAGGTCGGTCTTGAAGTCCTGAGCGATCTCCCTCACCAGGCGCTGGAAGGGCAGCTTACGGATGAGCAGCTCCGTGGATTTCTGGTAGCGACGGATCTCTCTCAGAGCCACAGTACCGGGCCTGTAACGGTGAGGCTTCTTCACTCCGCCAGTGGCCGAAGCGCTTTTTCCGAGCAGCCTTGGTGGCCAGCTGCTTCCTGGGGGGCTTTTTCCTCCAGTAGATTTACAGGCGGTCTGCTTGGTTCTTGCCATCGCGCTTTATTATTCTGTCTTATATTTCTTGCACGCCGCCTAAACTCCAGCCCGGCACCCGCGTCATTTTCGCTTCAGTTTCCCGGTATGTCGAGTTTCTCCGTTAGTGCCGGGTGGCGGTTGAGTGCTAGCTAGCTCTTCCCTGCTGTATCGTCTCCTGCTGTAAACAGAGGCTCCGTCCGCTGACTCGGGAGACCTTTGGGGCGATCTGTGTGTCCGTGATAATATATATATATATATATATATATATATATATATATAAACACAAATTATAACAGTGGCAGGTGGGGAGTTTGACTGGGGCGGTACACCTGTCAAACTGTAACGCAGGTGTCCTAAGGCGAGCTCAGGGAGGACAGAAACCTCCCGTGGAGCAGAAGGGCAAAAGCTCGCTTGATCTTGATTTTCAGTATGAATCACCTAGCTGCAATGCTCCGTACTGTGGGTGTTTATATATTTACATATTTATAAATAATATATATTTACATATATATTACATATTTATTCCATCTAGCTACAATGCTCTGCACTGTGTGTTCATATATTCATATATTTATTCCATCCAGCTACAATGCTCTGCACTGTGTGTCTGTGTGTGTGTGTGTGTGTGTATATATATATTTTATAGTAATATGTACATATGTATATTAGCTGCTCTTGCTTGCTTGTTTGTTTGTTTTTTGTTTTTTTTTTTCTTGCCTTCTGATTGTTGCTCTGAGTGTTGCTATCCCTGTGCTGTTGCAATCCTGGAATTTCCCCGTTGTGGGACTAATAAAGGCTTATCTTATCTTATCTTATCTTATACACACTACTGTTCAAAAGTTTGGGGTCACCCAGACAATTATTTTGTGTTTTCCATGAAAAGTCACACTTATTTACGACAATGAGTTGTAAAATGAATAGAAAATATAGTCAAGACATTGACAAGGTTAGAAATAATGATTTGTATTTGAAATAATATTTTTTTCCTTCAAACTTTGCTTTCGTCAAAGAATCCTCCATTTGCAGCAATTACAACATTGCAGACCTAACATGATTGCACGAGGGTTTTCTAATCATCCATTAGTCTTCTGACACAATGAGCAAACACATTGTACCATTAGAACACTGGAGTGATAGTTGCTGGAAATGGGCCTCTATACACCTATGTAGATATTGCACCAAAAACCAGACATGTGCTTTCTTTCAAAAATAAGGAAATTTCTAAGTGACCCCAAACTTTTGAACGGTAGTGTGTGTGTATATATACAGGAGAGAGAGAGAGAGAGAGAGAGAGAGAGAGAGAGAGAGAGAGAGAGAGAGAGAGAGAGAGAGAGAGAGGTGTAGAAAGAAGGAAGATTAAAAAAAAAAAAAAGGCAGTTGCAAAAGGCAGCCAACTTGTGTGGCGCCACCGGTCCGGCGGAACCGGGAAAAAAAAAAAAACTTGTGTTATCTTTGTCTAATATTTAAATTTGTCTGATGAGCTGAAACATTTAAGTGTGACAAACACACAAAAAAATGAGAACTATAAGATAAGATAAGATAAGATAAGATAAACCTTTATTAGTCCCACAACGGGGAAATTCCAGGATTGCAACAGCACAGGGATAGCAACACTCAGAGCAACAATCAGAAGGCAAGAAAAAAAACAAGCAAGCAAGAGCAGCTAATATACATATGTACATATTACTATAAAATATATATATACACACACACACACACACACACACAGACACACAGTGCAGAGCATTGTAGCTGGATGGAATAAATATATGAATATATGAACACACAGTGCAGAGCATTGTAGCTAGATGGAATAAATATGTAAATATATAAACACCCACAGTACGGAGCATTGCAGCTAGGTGGAATAAATATGCAAGTATATAAACACACACAGTGCGGAGCAATGTAGCTAGATGGAATAATATGTAGATATATAAAAAACAGTGCGGAGCATTGTAGCTAGATGGAATAAATATATAGATATATAAATATAAACACACCCAGTGCAGAGCATTGTAGCTAGATGGAATAAATATGTAAATATATAAACACACACAGTGCAGAGCATTGTTGCTAGGTGGGATGAAACAGCATAACCGTCTATTTAGTTATCCTACATGGTATGATTATGTGCCCATACATATTCTCACCCTCCATAGCGACCGGTATGTTCCTAGTTGTATGCCGGAGAGGACCATTGTGTAAGTCTATTGCATCTTTTGCATTCAAAAAAAAAAAAAAAAAAAACTATTAGTTTGTTACGTCTTTTTGCTATCTCTGCGAGCAGCCCTGCTTAGGTTGTACAGTCTGACAGCCGTTGGTAGGAAGGACCTACGAAACCTCTCGGTTGTGCACCTGGGATGATGTAGTCTGCTGCTAAATGAGCTCCTCAGTGCATCCAGTATGTCCTGCATAGGGTGGAACTCGGACTCCAGCAGAGATGACAGTTTAGCCACCGTCCTTCTCTCTCCTATCTCCTCCATCGGATCAAGGCGTTGCCCCAGGACAGAGCTAGCTTTCTTAATCAGTTTGTTCAGTCTCTTCCTATCGGCTGCAGTAATGCCACTGCCCCAGCAGACCACTCCAAAAGTGATGGCTGATGCCACCACCGTGTCATAGAATGACTTCAGCAGCGCCCCTTGTACACCAAAAGACCTGAGTCTCCTCAGCAGGAACAGCCTGCGCTGTCCCTTCTTGTAGAGTGCGTCAGTATTGTGTGACCAGTCTAGTTTATTGTTCAGATGAATACCCAGGTACTTGTAGGATGTCACCATCTCGATGTCTGTTCCCTGTATATTTACTGGTGCTGTGAGGGGCTGCCCATGCCTGCGGCAGTCCACCACCAGCTCCTTGGTTTTCCTCGCGTTGATCTGGAGGCAGTTCCGATGGCACCAGTCCACAAAGTCCTGGATAAGCCCTCTGTACTCAGCTTCATCTCCGCTGGAGATGAGACCAACGATGGCAGAGTCATCAGAGAACTTCTGTAGATGGCAATGTGTTGTGTTGTGTGAGAAGTCCGCAGTATAAAGAGTGAACAGGAAGGGAGCCAGCACCGTTCCCTGGGAGGCCCCCGTGCTACTGATGATCGTGTCGGAAACACAGTCCCGGGTTCTCACAAACTGAGGCCGGTTCGTGAGGTAGTCCAGGATCCATGATGACAGGTGCTGGTCCACCCCTGCACGCAGCAGCTTGTCCTTCAGGATCATCGGTTGGATGGTGTTGAAAGCACTGGAGAAGTCAAAGAACATGATCCTCACCATATTCCCGGGCTTCTCCAGGTGGGACAGAGAACGGTGAAGGAGGAAGATCACCGCATCCTCCACCCCAATGCCATACTGGTAGGCGAACTGGAGTGGATCCATCGCTGGTTCCACCAGGGGGCGGAGATGAGCAAGGAGCAGTCTCTCCAGGGTCTTCATCAAGTGGGACGTCAAGGCCACCGGTCTGAAGCTGTTCAGGTCTTTGGGGTGGGAAGTTTTTGGTACAGGTACCACACAAGATGTTTTCCACAGCTGTGGTACCCTCCCAAGTTTCAGGCTCATGTTGAAGATATACGTCACAATCCCACACAGCTGGTCTGCACAGGACTTGAGGAGCTTTGCGCTGATGCCGTCCGGTCCCGACGCCTTCCTCGCCTTGATCTTCCTCAGCTCCGTCCTCACCTGGGTCTTGGTCAGGGTCAGGATGGGGGGCTGTGTGTTGGGAGTGGGGGGGGTGTCGGTGGAGTGGGGAGTGGGTAGCAGGACTTGATTTCTTTAGAGGCAGCAGTGGTTGTTGTGCAGACAGGGGGGAGGGCGGTTGGTCAAATCTATTGAAAAACAGATTCAGGTTGTTCGCCCACTCCCTGCCCCCCGTGGCCTGGGGGGAGGTATTCTGGAGCCCCGAGATGGTTTTGAGGTTTCTCCAGACCCCGCTGATGTCGCTCTGTTGCAGCTTGTCCTCCATCTTCTTCCTGAAGCTGTCCTTGCCTTCTCTGATCTTTCTCCTCAGCTCCCTCTGTACGGACTTCAGCATCTCCCTGTTCCCCGACCTGAAGATCCTCTTCTTCTCTCTCAGAAGTGTTTTTATCTCAGGGTTGATCCAGGGTTTGTTGTTTGAGTGACGCCGTATGGTCTTGGTGGGAACGGATTTGTCCACACAGAAGCTGAGGTAGCCCGTGAAGGTGTGAATGAGGCCATCGATGTCCTCACCATGTGGATCGCAGAGCTGCTTCCAGGCAGTGGCTTCAAAACAGTCCTTTAGAGTGTCCATTGTCTCCTCAGACCATAACTCCACAGTGTGCATGGCCGGAGGTTGTCTGTGCACTAGGGGTTTGTACACCGGTCGGAGATGAACCAAGTTGTGATCCGATCTCCCAAGTGGGGGGAGTTGTGATGAGGTGTACGCCTCCTTAGTGTTTGCGTAGAACAAATCCAGTGTTTTATTGTCTCTAGTGTGGCATGTGACATACTGGGTGAAAGTGGGCAGAATGGGAGACAGTGAAAGGTGGTTGAAATCGCCTGAGATGAGGAGAAGAGCATCTGGGTGTTCTGTCTGCAGCCTGCTGGTTACTGAATGGATGACGTCACGCGCTGTCCCAGCGTTCGCCGTCGGATTTGCATAAACAACAATGCAGATCACGTGTGAGTGTTCTCTCGGGAGATATGTAGGCCTCATGCTAACAGCTAGCAACTCAATGTCTTTGCTGCAGTGTCGTTGTTTAACAGTGATATGTCCCGGTCTACACCAGTTGTTGTTAACATACATTATCACTCCACCGCCCCTAGTTTTGCCACTCTCTGGTGTTCGGTCAGCTCGTATCATGTGAAAACCCTCCAGCTCAATGTTAGCATCTGCTGCTAGTTCAGTTAGCCACGTCTCAGTAAACAAAAGGAGAGAGCACTCCCGGTAAGTGCTATCATAACGGGAGATAGCCGCTAGCTCATCTAACTTTCCCAGTATCGACCGTACATTTCCCATGACAACAGATGGAAGGGAGGGTCTGTACCTTATATTTTTTGTCCTCCGCCTTACTCCAGCCCGGCAGCCGCGGCGTTTTCGCCTCAGTTCTCTCGGTATGTCGAGTTTTTCCAGTGGGACCGGGTGGCGGTTAAATGCTAGCAGCTCTTCCCTGTTGTATCGAATCCTGCTATAAACAGTGGCTCTGTCCACCGGCTCAGGAGACATTTGGGACGATCTGTGTGTCCGTGATATAAGTGGGGTGAAAAAAAAAAAAAAGTGATCAAAAGAGAGAGGAAGGGAAAAAAAAAAAAACTCGGAATCGAGCCGCTGTTGCAAAAGGCAGCCGACTGGTGTGGCGCCGAGAGAATATACCACTGTATATCTCAAAATACATGGAAATTAATGGTCATTTTAATCATTTTATTTATTTTTATTATTTACTGCAATTGGATACATTTCTCGATGGAAATGCATACTTTTATGAATGTAAAATATATATTTTTTAAATTATTTATTAGGTTGTCAAGCATGCATTACATCCGACAGTGGCTCACACACATGGAGAGCCTCTGCCTCTCTGTGCAGTGCATGTGGAGCATGGAGAGCTGCAGTTTCCTGCTTATCTTCCCCCACCCTTGGTAACACATGGACAGATCTGGAAAAGGTAAAATCAGAGGAAAATAGAGAGTTTAATTCTGTGCGGACAGATTCATTTATGTTCATGTATGGTTGTTATGTGGTGAGAATTTCTCCACTAAAACACAAACAAGGAGAAAAACAGCTGCCTCTACAGGTCCATAAAGACTGGAAATCTAACACCGATGCTGCATACAAGTAGGGGATGAGCAGACTCTACTTTCTGAGGAAACCGAGATCCTTCAACATGTGCAACAAGATGCTGGAGCTTTTCTACCAGACTGTCATTGCCAGTGCCATCTTCTTTGCTGCCGTCTGTTGGGGTAGCAGTATCAGAGGCAGCGACACCAACAGACTTGACAGGATTATCAAGAAGTTAATTCCCTTCCACAGCATATGGAACACCATGTGGTGTATAAGGGTGGCGCCTATCTCCGACCCTAGCCCACACAGCTACTGTAAGTAGTGAAAGCTGCAGGGGGGGGGGGGGGGGTGTCAGTCCTCTGTGCATTAACTTTCCTTTCCCCATTCTATTATGCTGAGCTCCAAGATAGAAGGCAGAAAGTACCATTTTTATATGGTCTTTGGTATGACCTGGCTGAGATTTGAACCAACAACCTCCCGGTTGTGGGGCGGATGCTCTACCAACTAGGCCACCACTCCAGTATTATCAAGAAGGCTGGCTCTGTAATTGATCTCAGGCCAGAGACCTTTGAATCTGTGGTGGAGAGGACACTAAACAAACTGCAATCCATCATGGACAAACCTGATCACCCCCTCCACTACACACTGGACAGTCAGCAGAGCACTTTCTCCAGCAGACTGCTACAGCTCCGCTGCCAAACAGTCAGGTACAGGAAATCTTTTTTGCCACATGCCATTTCACTGTACAATAACTCACTCTAATGTTGAATTATGGTCATAACAATGCTGCCATATGGCACCTTACAGTATAACTGGTACCTCATATTTCACCCTGCACCTTATAATCCTTCTTTATACAGTCAGTACTATCCATGGACTCATAAGGCTCATCATCTATTTAACCTAGTAGTAGCTTATGTTGTATATAAAGTTATCTAAGCACTTTTACTTTAATGCTGCTGTCGCACTGCAATTTCCCAGTTTGGGATCAATAAAGTACATTATCTATAAAAAGTCTGAAATGTGATTATGAAAATCAACACCTTAATTATCCTTAAAAATGAGAAACAATCCTTGAATTCTTGCTCAGTAACCTTAGTCGCCTGCGCTATAAATGCTGGATTCACCAGACATGACCGAAGTCTGAATTAGTGTAAATTTATTTTCACGTCACAGCTCAACACTTCCTGAGTTATGTAAAAATAAAAGCCCTCTACAGCGATTCAGTTTTCAGAATGGTTGCATCTGTTATGTGCTTTTATTATGAAATGCCATCAACCAGATATATTTGTCTGAAATCACAGCCAACAGTTTTTCCTCACCATTTGTAAATTAAAGAAAAAAAGAGGAGAGAAGATTCTGTGACAGCGATGTAGAGGTGAGCCTTTTCTTTTAAGGATGTTTTCAGCTTTTTCTCTGTATGATAATTGCTAGTTTGTTATCTGTGGTGTTTTGGACAGTAAATTATATGTGCAGACTGTAGGGCGAGAGGCAGGGTACACCCTGGACAGATCGCCAGTCCATCGCAGGGCCAATACAGAGAGACACACAACCATTCACTCTCACAGTCATACCTAAGGACAACTTGGAATCCCTAGTTTTGATGCCAAGATTCTTTTTGTTTTATTCCAAAATAAAGAAGAATATCAGACAACTGATCCACTAGTTGTCAAACTGAGAGTCTGGAGAACAGATGAAGGATCCAGATTTATATTATATTAATACATTTGAATAAAGAGCATGAGGAGTAAACATAAAAAGGATGAAAAGTAGCTTCTTGTGGCGTAACCCCCACAACAGACTGGGTCAGACACAGCGCTCGACTAGAGCAATTAACAGAACAGTGAAATGTGTGTATTAATGTCAACAGGCAGCCCTGCTTCTTCTGGCTTTTTCCCGGCTCAGTACTGTGATGTTAATGTGCCATTCATGCATTGTTCATGCTTCCTACCCTTACTGTGATCCAATGACTGATAACAATATGTAGATGTGCCTTGTAACCTCTTTTGTCCTACAGCTCCGGAGCGGAGGCGAATTACGGCCAGCAATCTCCTTATTGTTATGTGTGTCTCTCAAATGCAAATGTCCCATGCCTGTCTGCAGTCCCTTTGATGATACCATGCCTTTCATGTATTGTCTGTGACTGGGTATATAAGCTGCATTACTCTGTAACTCATTCTCTCACTCTCACTCTGACGACTACAGCTCATCTGCACACTTTGCTGGAGAGCCTCCGGGCTCGCTCATGGAGCGAGCTCCGTGATGGTGGTATGATAATAAACCTACTTAAAAACCTCACTTCTCTGCCTTATTTTATCATACGCCACACTTCTTTTAAATAAAACCTTCATCTCCAATTTAAAATATCAGGAACTAAAACTGTGTGATCACTGTTGAAAGTAGAAGATGGATGATATTTTTCACATTTAAACAATTTACGAATGTGCTGATAATTAAAAAAAACTATATAAAAAATTATGGTCAGATATTCAGAAATATATTTTTCAGCACAAAACAAGCTAATATTTCTAATACTTTTATTTCACAAATGAAGGTATATACAGTGGGGCAAAAAAGTATTTAGTCAGCCACCAATTGTGCAAGTTCTCCCACTTAAAAGATGAGGTCTCCAATTTTCATCATAGGTATACCTCAACTAAGAGACAAAATGAGGAAAAAAAAAAAAAAATCCAGACAATCCCATTGAAGGATTTTTAATGAATTGGTAAATTCCTCGGTAAAATAAGTATTTGGTCAATAACAAAAGTTCATCTCAATACTTTGTTATATACCCTTTGTTGGCAATGACAGAGGTCAAACGTTTTCTGTAAGTCTTCACAAGGTTTTCACACACTGTTGCTGGTATTTTGGCCCATTCCTCCATGCAGATCTCCTCTAGAGCAGTGATGTTTTGGGGCCGTCGCTGGGCAACACAGACTTTCAACTCCCTCCAAAGATTTTCTATGGGGTTGAGATCTGGAGACTGGCTAGGCCACTCCAGGACCTTGAAATGCTTCTTACGAAGCCACTCCTTCGTTGCCCGGGCGGTGTGTTTGGGATCATTGTCATGCTGAAAGACCCAGCCACGTTTCATCTTCAATGCCCTTGCTGATGGAAGGAGGTTTTCACTCAAAATCTCACGATACATGGCCCCATTCATTTTTTCCTTTACACGGATCAGTCGTCCTGGTCCCTTTGCAGAAAAACAGCCCCAAAGCATGATGTTTCCACCACCATGCTTCACAGTAGGTATGGTGTTCTTTCTCCTCCAAACACGACAAGTTGAGTTTTTACAATAAAGTTCTATTTTGGTTTCATCTGACCATATGACATTCTCCCAATCCTCTTCTGGATCATCCAAATGCTCTCTAGCAAACTTCAAATGGGCCTGGACATGTACTGGCTTAAACAGGGGGACATGTCTGGCACTGCAGGATTTGAGTCCCTGGCAGCGTAGTGTGTTACTGATGGTAGTCTTTGTTACTTTGGTCCCAGTTCTCTACAGGTCATTCACTAGGTCCCCCCGCGTGGTTCTGGGATTTTTGCTCACCGTTCTCGTGATCATTTTGACCCCACAGGGTGAGATCTTGCGTGGAGCCCCAGATCGAGGGAGATTATCAGTGGTCTTGTATGTCTTTCATTTTCTAATAATTGCTCCCACAGTTGATTTCTTCACACCAAGCTGCTTACCTATTGCAGATTCAGTCTTCCCAGCCTGGTGCAGGTCCACAATTTTGTTTCTGGTGTCCTTTGACAGCTCTTTGGTCTTGGCCATAATGGAGTTTGGAGTCTGACTGTTTGAGGTTGTGGACAGGTGTCTTTTATACTGATAAAGAGTTCAAACAGGTGCCATTAATACAGGTAACGAGTGGAGGACAGAGGAGCCTCTTAAAGAAGTAGTTACAGGTCTGAGAGCCAGAAATCTTGCTTGTTTGTAGGTGACCAAATACTTTTTTTACCAAGGAATTTACCAATTAATTCATTAAAAATCCTTCAATGTGATTTTCTGGATTTTTTTCCCCCTCATTTTGTCTCTCATAGTTGAGGTATACCTATGATGAAAATTGGAGACCTCTCATCTTTTAAGTGGGAGAACTTGCACAATTGGTGGCTGACTAAATACTTTTTTTCCCCACTGTATAAAGCTTGACAGTTTTTTCCACTGTTGTAGTATGAATTCATTAATGCCACATAATATTCAGAGCTATGCATCTATAAAAACACTATATAAGCAGCATAATCGTTATTTTAAAGGTCAAATTGCCGTTACGGCCCTTTTAGTTGGAGACGGGAAAAATAGCTCTTAGGTCACAGGCATTCAGTGTTGGTTTTCGGCCTTGCTGCTTCTGTGCAGAAATTTCTCCAGATTTTCTGAATCTTTTTATATTATTTACTGTAGAGGATGAAATCCCTAAATTCCTTGCAATTGTATGTTGAGAAAAGTTGCTCTTAAACTGTTGGAATATTTGCCCACGAAGTTGTTCACAAAGTGGTGACCCTCGCTTCATCCTTGCTTGTGAATGACTGAGCCTTTCGAGGATACTCCTTTTATACCCAATCATGAGACTCACCTGTTTCCAATTAACCTGTTCACCTGTGGAATGTTCCAAAATGTTGTTTTGTTTTTTTTTTTTAAACAGCAATCCTCAACTTTCCCAGCCATTTCTCGCCCCTGTCCCAGCTTTTTTGGAACATGTTGCAGGCATCAAATTCAAAATGAGTGAATATTTGCAAAAAAAAAAAAAAAAAAAAAAAAGTTTATCAGTTTGAACATTGAATGTCTTGTCTTTGTAATGTATTCAATAGAATATAGGTTGAAAAAGGTTTGCAAATCCTTATATTTTGCTTTTATTCAAGTTTTACACAACGTCCCAACTTCATTGGAATTGGGAGTTTGTAGGTAAACTCTCAACAAAACAAGTGGATTGCACTTCCTGGACTTTATGACATCACAAACCATCAGGTTCCACCTTCAGTTCTCTAAGTTACCCAGGATTTACACTGACTCCAGATGCAGTCTGTTGCAGATGCAGTACAGATGGACTCTTGCGTCCATCCCTACCAGCTCCGTTTGTGTTTTGCAGCAGCATGGATGAGAACAGAGTTTGAAATACAAGATCATGCGAGAATTATATAAAATAACACAAGATCTCGAGAAAGACCTGAGAGTGGCTGAGATGAACCGATCACGATCACGTGATGACATCAAGGAAGTGTGATGTAGCGGCTCCCCACCTGGATTTTTGAGCGCTAAATAAAACGTAAGTAGTAGCCCATTAGGGCAGTGCGGTTGCGGAGTAGTTAGCACTGCGGCAGCACAGCAACTCACCCTTGGCCGGGGGATCCTGAGTTCGATCCCAGCCCCCGACCAACAGTGATCTGTGTGGAGTTTGCATGTTCTCCCCGCGTCTGCGTGGGTTTACTCCGAGATTTCTCTGGTTTCCTCCCACATGCCAAAAAAATAAAAAACCAAACAAAAAAACCCAAAAAAAACCATGCAAGTTAGGTTAATTGGCATTAAACTGGGGATTCTAAATTGTCCTTAGGTATGACTGTGAGAGTGAATGGTTGCCTGTCTCTCTGTGTTGGCCCTGCGATGGACTGGCGATCTGTCCAGGGTGTACCCTGCCTCTTGCCCAAAGATGCTGGGATAGGCTCCAGCCCCCCTGCGACCAAGGATTAAGCGGAAGAAGATGAATGAATGAATAGTAGCAAATTAATTTTAATTCTATGAAATGTTTGCATGTTAAGTCAAGTTTTTACCTTCTCTGACACAGTGGTGGAGGAGTCGACCTCAGAAAATAACGGACAATCCTTTTTAATGATCAAACGGCTATTAAATACAGCGAGATACCGCGGGATTTCCTTGCGGATTGTATCCAGCATCCTTCAAAAACATACTTGTTGCATTTCATTAGTGAACCGAATCTGAGGAGCCATGGTGTTCTGCAGTGGTCCAGATCAGGTGGGGATTAGAAAATGGGATGAGAATGGGGACTACTTGCTGTGGAGGCCCGATTGCAGCTGTAACATACTGCATCCATAGTCAGTGTAAATTCAGGGTTAGGCTGCATTCACAGCAGGACAGTCCGGGGGTCTTGGTTCGACAGGCTGGGGAATGCCAACAATTTTCGCACCTTCGTTTGCTTTGGTTTGTATTCACACTGCAGCGGGTCAAACTGCCTGGATAATGTCATGCAGTTACAACAACTGCTCGTTTGGGGCGCTGTAGCCGAAAACACTACTGACCAGGAAGAAAAAATCTTGAAGGAAAAAAAAAAAAAAAAAAAAAAAAAAAATAATAATAATAATATTTCTCTCATCAATTGGCCAGGACCGAAAACAGAAATCCATTCTCTTCAGCCGGGTTGTTTGTCTGCCACAAATGAGACATTTTTTAACTTTTCTCCTCGGCTTTCTCCGGTAAAAGGATTTCTCAGATTCATGTGGTGGTCTTTATTGTTATTTTCTCCCCAAAATGCACTACGGTGAACGCCACTTCCTCTTCTCAGACTATGTATTGCTATGGTTATACAAACGCCGAGGGGCACTTCCGCCCTTCGGTCCGCTGGATAGTCCATTTGCACTCACACTGCAAGCGAAGCGGTCGACCTGAGACCCCCGTTTTCAGGCAGACCAGAATTTGCTTGTTTGGTGTGAACAAAAGTTCAAATGCACGTTCAGACAGCACCAAACGAACCAAACTATCCATGGACAGTCCTTTGGTCCAGACCAAATAGTGGCCGTGTGAATGCGCCCTTAAACAAACGCACCCTGACCACCTCCTTACTTGTGACTGGCCATCCCATTGTCATATTTTCTAGGCGTAAAAGGCTCAACACAATATAAACATATTGTACCAGGAATATATCTGCATATCCAGCCAGAGATTCGACTCCTTCTTGAATCCGAGCTCCTCCAGAATCATTCAGCCCGATAACAGGAGCCCCAACCGTCATGGCCTGATCCATAATCTGACGATGCATTAAAAAGATATTAAAGGAAAATGAATAATAATCAATAATGAAGACGGCTATGTAAACTAGTACTATCCTACCTGATGAGAGGCATCATTATAGCATGTTTAACATTGCAGTAAAATGTTTTTGATACGGTACCTTACAGATCTTCTGTGCATGAGCTCCAGACAGACTCCCACCAAACACAGTGAAATCCTGTGGAAAAAAAAACCCAACAAAAAAAACCAGTGAGGCATAATTTGGGTAAAAAAAATATATAAATAAAAATAATAAAAATCAAGCAGTTCTCTTGCCATATTATAAACTGTAGAATGATTATGCACAGTACCTGACTGAAAACATAAACCAGCCTGCCGCTGATCCTGCCCCGGCCTGTCACAACACTGTCACCGGGGAACTTAAAGAGAGACAGATATAATAAATGTTGACATTCTGATCATTTTCCACCAGCTGAAGCATGATGTTACCAGAGCAGGTGCTACCTTGTTTTTGTCCTGCTCCATGCCAAAGTCGGAACAGCGATGCTCCACGAACATGTCCGACTCCACGAAAGACTCGGGGTCCAGCAGGAGTTCCACTCGTTCCCTGGCTGTCAGCTTACCCTGCAAAACATTATCCCAAATCTTAATACGCAGCTGCTGAGAGATTACTAAACTGGGTTACTAGCCAAATGTTTTCTCTATACAGTGATGAATTTTTAATGTCAGGATTTCAATACTAAATCTTGTTTTGATGACAGAAATGACCCTTTTAATTCTGCAGTATAAGCCATTTCTATTAGGGATGCACAGACTGTGAAATTTTAGGTTGATACTGATGTTTGAAATAATAAGTTGGTCAATGGTTGATATGGATTGTTTTCTTTTTTTTTTTTTAGTTTTCATTGGCTGCACGGTGGCGCAGTGGTTTAGCACTGTGGCAGCACAGTTTTACCCTCGGCCGGGGGACCGCGGGGATCATGAGATCGTGGGTTCGATCCCAGCCCCCGACCAACAGTGAGCTGTGTGGAGTTTGCATGTTCTCCCCGTGTTGCGCGGGTTTACTCCGGGATTTCTCGGGTTTCCTCCCGCACACCAAAAACATGTAGGTTTAGGGCGCTTGTGCACGCAGCGACCAGCAGCCGGTGGCTTGTCACCAGACTGCAAACCAAGTCTACCTATGGGTACAAATAAGTAACAAAAAAAAAAAAAAATCTATTCCATCATTATTGCAAAGGAGACAAAGAAATTAGCCAATAAAGCGAATATGGGCTGATACCAATATATGCATGGCAGAGCAGCAGTCAATCATTATGTAACTAAAATGATCGTATACAGTGTGGCAAAAAAGTATTTAGTAAGCCACCAATTGTGCAAGTTCTCCCACTTAAAAGATGAGGTGTCCAATTTTCATCATAGGTATACCTCAACTATGAGAGACAAAATGAGAAAAAAAAAAAAAAAAAAATCCAGAAAATCACATTGTCTGATTTTTAAAGAATTTATTTGCAAATTATGGTGGAAAATAAGCATTTGGTCAATAACAAAAGTTCATCTCAGTACTTTGTTATATACCCTTTGTTGGCAATGACAGAGGTCAAACTTTTTCTGCAAGTCTTCACAAGGTTTTCACACACTGTTGCTGGTATTTTAGCCCATTCCTCCATGCAGATCTCCTCTAGAGCAGTGATGTTTTGGGGCTGTTGCTGGGCAACACGGACTTTCAACTCCCTCCAAAAGATTTTCTATGGGGTTGAGAACTGGAAACTGGCTAGGCCACTCCAGGACCTTGAAATGCTTCTTATGAAGCCACTCCTTCGTTGCCCGGGCGGTGTGTTTGGGATCAGTGTCATGCTGAAAGACCCAGCCACGTTTCATCTTCAATGCCCTTGCTGATGGAAGGAGGTTTTCACTCAAAACCTCACAATACATGGCCCCATTCATTCTTTCCTTTACACGGATCAGTCGTCCTGGTCCCTTTGCAGAAAAACAGCCCCAAAGCATGATGTTTCCACCACCATGCTTCACAGTAGGTATGGTGTTCTTTGGATGCAACTCAGCATTCTTTCTCCTCCAAACACGACAAGTTGAGTTTTTACCAAAAAGTTCTATTTTGGTTTCATCTGACCATATGACATTCTCCCAATCCTCTTCTGGATCATCCAAATGCTCTCTAGCAAACTTCAGACGGGCCTGGACATGTACTGGCTTAAGCAGGGGGGCACGTCCGGCAATGCAGGATTTGAGTCCCTGGCGGCGTAGTGTGTTACTGATGGTAGCCTTTGTTACTTTGGTCCCAGCTCTCTGCAGGTCATTCACTAGGTCCCCCCGTGTGGTTCTGGGATTTTTGCTCACCGTTCTCTTGATCATTTTGACCCCACGGGGTGAGATCTTGTGTGGAGCCCCAGATCAAGGGAGATTATCAGTGGTCTTGTATGTCTTCCATTTTCTAATAATTGCTCCCACAGTTGATTTCTTCACACCAAGCTGCTTACCTATTGCAGATTCAGTCTTCCTAGCCTGGTGCAGGTCTACAATTTTGTTTCTGGTGTCCTTTGATAACTCTTTGGTCTTGACCATAGTGGAGTTTGGAGTCTGTTTGAGGTTGTGGACAGGTGTCTTTTATACTGATAATGAGTTCAAACAGGTGCCATTAATACAGGTAACGAGTGGAGGACAGAGGAGCCTCTTAAAGAAGTTGTTACAGGTCTGTGAGAGCCAGAAATCTTGCATGTTTGTAGGTGACCAAATACTTATTTTCCACCATAATTTGCAAATAAATTCTTTAAAAATCAGACAATGTGATTTTCTGGATTTTTTTTTTTTCTTATTTTGTGTCTCATAGTTGAGGTACACCTATGATGAAAACTGGAGACCTCTCTCATCTTTTAAGTGGGAGAACTTGCACAGTTGGTGGCTGACTAAATACTTTTTTGCCCCACTGTACAGTCATATACAGTAGATTAAATTGTGTCATTGTTTTAAGTAGAAATAAATGTATATTGTGCCTCAAAACCAGATTTAGAAACAGCAAATCATATTTTAAACAACTCCCATCACTTACTGTAATTCATATCCCTACAGTTTAACATGTTTTGTCTGTGTGAATGTTTCTCATTTCAGCTGTTTGGTTTTTTTTTTTTTGGTTGTTGCTTTAGAATTTTAACGGACCGTTTTTTAGAATTTATCAAGTATACATGCAATGAATGAACCTCTTGTATTGCTGTTTGTCATGTGAGCACATGAGGACTCAGTTTAATTGTAGCTGCAAGGCGATAAAGCCACGGAATAAACGGT
This sequence comes from Pholidichthys leucotaenia, assembly GCA_020510985.1. Classification (NCBI taxonomy): domain Eukaryota; kingdom Metazoa; phylum Chordata; class Actinopteri; order Cichliformes; family Pholidichthyidae; genus Pholidichthys; species Pholidichthys leucotaenia. The sequence goes on along the minus strand of CM035842.1, from coordinate 104,744,688 downwards.
ATCTCTCACACTGTCCCAATTTAAAGTCACGTCCTTGTCTGCATTAGAAGCGTATGTAAAATGTATTTCTAAGATTTGTTATAAATTCTGCAAACTATAAATTCTACCTGGATTTGAAAAGAGTATTAACTCCAACTAAAAAAAAAAATGCACTGATAATCAAATCTGATGCACTCAAATGCTGCATGATTGTCTTTTATCACTTTCCAATGTACAAATACTCTCAGTAACCAGCCAACTGATGCTGCCATTGGTCATGACACCACCTCGACCACTACAAATGTCAAGGCACTGGCGGAATTAAGCAGTTTTTGATCGTGATGCATTATATTTTAGTAGCTGTTCTTAATTACTAATGACGTGTAAGCTAGAGATTGTGTTTGCGGTCCTTAGCCTACCCTTTTGTGCTGTGCTTCTATTCTCTTCTGACCTCCCCCGACCAGCGCCTCCTTTCGTTTCTTCTCAATCCTCTCTTTCACGGACAGGTGGCTGATCGAGTACCACCGACAGACCCGCTGCAACTGCGTCTGCGGCACTGAAGTAGACACTGCGCCACATTTTACCCGCGGCAGACTCCTAAAAGAGACCCGCAACCCGTTCATGAGCCCGCAGCTGCTACGAGTCACACTGAAGGCAGCCATCATGGCATGGATATGACGTGTTCAGGGGAGGACAGCGGCGAGTTTATGAAGGGCAGGAAATTGGACCAATAGGAGATGGGGGCGAGATCTTACGGCCAATCGGAGAGGAGGAATTTCGGCAACAGCAGGGGGTCGGAATATCCCAGTATAAAATTTAACGCCTCTTTTCGTGTCACAAAAGCGATGGTAAAATTAGCCGATAAGTCCTCTAGGTCTTCCAGTTCAGTCGGGTAGGTTGGTAGAGTAAAATTTGTCCAGAAAAACAAGATAGACTTCACAAAAAGCTTCAGTTAAACTGTTTATGATCGGCGCATGTAGGCCGCCATCTTGAATCCGTTGCCAATCTCGTGTACTTGTAGTCTCGCGATCACACCCTCATCCTTGCACCTTCGCCGCCTGCCCTTCAAAAAATGAACGACTAATATACATATTTTAAACCCACGTTTGAATTGTTTCTGTGTTGACATTTTTATTGGGTCATGTTATTGGGGTAATGTTCTGTCCAAATTCAACAATGGGCAGAGTAGTAAGAAAAAAATAGACGTAAATTGTTTTTCCTCAGATGATCATAAGGCGTCATCTTATCTGTTCGTATAGTGAAATAAACATTTGATGTTTATTTTAAATGGGTTGAATTCAATTCGAATGAATGGTGTTCTCCTATAAAAGTATCTATACGCATTAGTGCTTTTTTCTTGCCTGTTACTTCTTTTATGCAGGTGATAATTTCCAAACCATCTTGCAAACACTTTTTTTTGCACACAAAAGACATACTCTTTAAAATTTGTACTATCGTTGAAAATCCATTCACCATAAAATTATCATTTTTACCTTGACAAAAACATTTGTTTCCCATTTAAATGGACTTCATGTGACTCAGCAACACCTTGAGAGAGCTTTACCTCTGCCAAGTAGGTAATGTGAAAGGGGTTGTTTGTTGCTTTGTTTGTTTGTGTTTCTGTCAGCAGGATTACGCAGCCCTTTGGCTACGGAAGAACCCATTAGATTTTGGAGGTAATCCATGAGCGCATACCTCTGCCACGGCTCTATCTTCTTTCAGTTTGTTAGCAGGATTACACACACACAAGAAAAAAAAAATCTGGAAGAATTTTGATGAAATTTTCACTAGGAGGTGGCCCTTGGACTATGGATGAACCCACTGGATTTTGGAAGTGAATCATGAGCGCTCATCTCTGCCAGTGCCCTCTCTCTCAATGTACTTGGGGACGGATGGAGGTATGGATGGACAGATGGATGGAGGAGATATAGAGTGGTTACGGCCAGGATATATAGAGTGATTATATAGAGTGAAGTACGTGGCGGTAATGCACCTGTAAGCTGGTTGCCAACCGCCAATCAGATGGATGGAGGAAGGGATGGATAGGCGAGGGGGAGGGGGGGCATATATATGAACAACACCTTGGCAGAGGTATGCACTCTCTGAGTGCCCTCTAGTTGCCCTTGTGATAAAACTGATTTATTGTCCCCAGACTAATGCACTCCTGTACAACAATTCATCATCAGGAACATGTTTGATCAACAGCTTCATTTTCATGACGTGAGGAGGTTTGCTCAATAATGCACCTTTCCGTTCCCAAGATGTTACAAGAATCAACTTTTTCGAGACTGGGACTTGGAGCTAGATTATATATTCAGTTTGTGGAAAAGGGCTAAAAAGTATAAAAACAATGTACATTTTACACTTAATTGTACAGTTATCCTCTTCTGGTAAGAGTTTTATAATTTTATTTCGTATGCTTGGGTTTATTATTGTTATTAAGTGAAAACACTTGCGTGTTGCTGTTAAGTGAACCGCTGAGACCTACGGTAACCAGGGAAACAAGTGGAAATCTCGCGTGATGATCATGCTTGTCGAGAGGGGCTGATGCGAGGAAAAGTAGAAAATCGAATGATAGATGCACTTGTAAAACGGCAAGTTAGCTATGTTTCGATCACTGCTAGCGAAATATTACAGTAAAATGTACCAAAATTGGAAGAATTTTTGTCGTTTGCACTCTGCTGCTTTGTGCGAAGTATAAGGCGGCCCGAGGGGGGTTACTGATACGGCTGAATATTCGTTGGCTAATTGGCTAGCCATGTTAAACTCGCTGGTTAGCTTTGTTTACATCAAGAACGCTCCTGGGTTCTGTTAACTGATTCTGACCAAACGCAGCGGTACTCTTCGCATTGGCCAATTGCTTAATTTAACACAGAAGAGGAGACTGCATTGAATGGTAGATGGGCTCTATGGCTATCCTCAACCTGCTATTGTGTAAAACGTTTAGCTAATGTGGTGGGCTAACGTTAGCTGCACAGCGCTAACCGTTTGATCATGGGTCGTTCAGTTATTTGAACGCTGACTATTCGGCTGCGTTATTGTTACACTGGGTCTATTTGGAGTGAATTCAAATAATCTCTTATTGTTGTGGTCTGAAGTAGCGTGTGGGTGAGACGTAGGGACACGCACCGGCGATGCTAATTTAACCTAGCCACCTGCCGAGCTCGCTAGCGCTTTGCGCGTCTAGATACATCCATCTCCGCTTGTTCGCCGTCTCATATTGTGCATATTATCATTGATTAATGGATAAATTAAACAGTTACACACTGCATTAACTGATTGCTGCGCCGACAGGCTTTTTTTTTTTCCCTGTTACTCCACATCATTCTGAGATTTGGCTGCCTTCAGCTCCATCGCCTTGAGCGGCTGGATTGTTTCCCCCCCATCCCCGGGACTGTGTTTCCTTGAGGCTGCGGAGCACACCGCTATGAACCCTGTCAATGCAACTGCCCTGTACGTGTCCGCCAACCGGGCCGTGCTGCAGTGCGATCCACGGCGGCCTCACACTTTCGAAGAGATGTACAAGCTGCTGCCCTTCTTCCGACAGTCCCTGTCATGTCTAGTCTGTGGTAAGCATCCTGAGCTCAGCTTCCAAGTGTGTAGCAGCAACGCATTTCCATTTTTGTTTTGTGTTTTTTTTTTTAATAGCAAGAATTCTTCAAACATTTATGATGTTATTATGTTGAAATTAATTGAACGAAGTGATGGTGGGCGTGCGAGTGCCCGCTGGTTGACAAGATTTGTCGCGCTCGCCATCGTGGTTTCCTTAGCAACCGAGGCTCAGCACCAGTCATTCGTCCTGTTGACAAGACAAATGACTCCTCTGTTGTTGTGCCTGCTGCATAGCCATGTGTTTCCTATTCATGCTTTATTTACTCCCTCAGCTTACCTAGTGGAATATAAGATGACACAGCTTGCATGAAGGAGTCGGGTGATATTGGCAGAACAATATATGACAACACTTCAGCGTCTCAGACTTCTGCTGTGCATATAATAAGGATTTGGCTGTCATTATTGATTCTCCTGTGGAATATATTGTCAGCGTTTGATAGTCATTAAAGCAATAAAATGTTTTACTTTAAATAAAAATGTATGTTAAACATGTTGAGCCTTTTTTGTTCATTTCAGTCAAAGTATTACGGTGATATAGGCATTGGTTTTACAGTGACATTATTATACCCATTTGTGAATCTACACAGCAAAGATTGTTATTCGTTCAATCAAGTCAGGTTCCATGTGATGACGTCTTCCATTTTTTCTTCCTGTAATATAAGTTCAGGATGTATTCATTCTGCTCGTCAAATGAAACATGCATTACTAAAACTACTATTTTACTGGCATTTTTTAAAAGAAGATTTTTAGTGTTTTATTAAGAATACAGCTGACTGATTTGTGATAAAGAAATTATAGTTTTAGTTCAATTAATAACAACTTAATAATTTGAGTGTCTAAAATTTTTGTCCAGCTTTTATTTTGCCCATGAAGAATTTAATTTCCTCTCTTTGTTACAGGTAAACTGCTCCAGGACCCTATTTCTCCAACTCATCCAGAGTGTCAGCATTATGTTTGCTTGGCCTGTAAAGGCCAGAAGATGAACATCAGACCATCGTGTAGCCGCTGTAGGGACTATTCCTCCTTCCAGGAGAACAAGCAGCTGTCGTTATTGGTGCAGTGCTACAGGAAGCTTTGCCTCTATGTAATTCATTCACCGTTATTGCAGTCAGTCAGTGACCATTCAGGAGGTTCTCCAGAGGTCATGGCCTTGTTAGAAGAGGTGCTAATGTCACAAATGGATGAGACAGAGGACCCAAGCCTAGCTCCCACAGATGTGAATCCTTCTTCCCCAGAGTCCCTTACCCCTACAGAGGCACCATCTGCTCCTGTCAAGCTTTCAGCTGTACCTTTGAACTTTTCCTCTGATCCCCCTTGTTCAAATGGACCACAGGAATGCAATGGAGAAGGTCCGGAGGATCTAGAGCCCTCTTCTCCTGAGCTGGAGGTATGCGAACTGGTAGAAGAGCAGTCACAGGCAAGCCTGCCTAATACTGCTTGTGGTGGTTTGGAACTGAGTCTGACCACTGGACGTCTAGCCCCAACAACTGGCACTGTGTGCTCACTCAGGGATGGGGACTCTAGTAGCAGGGAGCTGGAGGAGGGGGAAGTGTTGCTCCTCAGTGTAGAGGAGGTATTACAGACACTGGATCCCCTTCAGGATGGCCGAGATTCTCTTCATATTCACCCAGAAAGGACACACAGTCACACACACATGTCCACGGACAGAGCACACACTCAAATGTATATACAGCTTGATGCAGCACACAACTACACACAGATCCAAACAGGCAGGACTAACCACGGGGCAGTCCATGGTGCTCACATACACACATCCTCCCTCGATCCTGCTCCAACCTCCTCACCCCCACCAATCCGCTTTAACCGGAAGCGATCTCATTCAGAGAGCGACAGGGAAAAAGTTAAGCCACTTCCCATTTCATCCATCCTGCAGGGCTCCTCATCAAAGTCGCACACTCCTAACCCCTCTCACACACACAACTCGCAGCCAGCCACACCTTCCCTGACTGTACCAACGCACACATATTCATCGCTTCCCAATGGAGCACCTTCCAAGTCCAGTCGCCCCATTCCGAACCACAATAAAATGGCCAGGAAGCATGTGGATTCGAGCCCCAAGAAACCCCACGTCAAGGCCCGCAGTAGTGGAGGCCCTAAGACCAAGGACCGAAACAAAGACCAGCGGTTGATGGCAGGCTGTCTGGTACCACCGGCACCTGTTAGGCCTCCTTGCAAGAAGCCAGTGGAGAAGAAGGGCTGTAAATGTGGCAGGGCTACCCAGAATCCATCTGTGTTGACCTGCAGGGGGCAGCGCTGTCCTTGTTACTCAAATCGCAAGGTAAGACTGCCTGTTCTGTGCTTGGGATTTTTGAGGTGATTTTTACCACCCACAAGCTAAATTTATCTATATAATCAGCACTTCACCCATTTAGTGTATTTGTATTTTTTAATATTCTTATTTTATGAAGTAAAATTTTAATTAATTGTCAAGTAGTTACGGATTCAATCAGTTGGACAGGATTTTGTTTTTGTAGACGTGTCTGTAGCCTGTTGTTAGTGCTGCTTTCACTGGAACCACTTCCTTTTGAGTTAAAATCTTTAACACAACTATGTTTACATATTTTAAATATGCTTTCTTACTGATGGCAGGTCGACTAAACCTTTTGTGTGATGTGATCAGAAATCACTGCACAGGCTTTTGTTTACCTTTTGTAGTATTCCATCAGTAAAAGAGAAATGTTTTCTTTGTCAGGCATGCTTGGATTGCATCTGCCGAGGTTGCCAAAACTCCTACATGGCCAACGGTGAGAAGAAGCTGGAGGCCTTCGCCGTGCCAGAGAAAGCCTTAGAACAAACACGGCTTACGCTTGGAATCAACCTCACAAGCATCACGGCGGCTGCAGCGCTCCGCAACCCGGCAACCACCAGCATCCGCACGAACACGCTCCTTAATGTCGCCACAGCAACGGGAACCCCCGTTACCACGGCCTTCCTTTCCCCTAGCCCTCCACAAGATCCCAACTATGACGACAGCCTGGAGCTTCTGATTGGATGAGAGGCTGGGACTCCAAAAATAGACAGTGTGGTGCTGATAGAATGTGACAGCTGATCATTGTCAGTCAGAAAACCTGCACCTCCTCCCCTGAGGGGAGGCGATCTAAGGCAGCTATGGGTCTGTCCTGTCCTGTAACCTGCTCTCCTTCTGTGTTGGAAAATGCTGAGTAGTAAGACTAGCATGGGTGTGCCAAAGCCTCCTGTATTGTGCCTGTGTGCCAGTGTGTATTGTTGCCTGTCTCTAGTTAACACTTTATACTCAGTTCCAAGGCTATTTTGTACTTCACAGGTGCTTTTTTTTGGTTCTTGTTCATAAATCACAGACATACTGTAAAAGGCAATAGAAAGCGTACCAGTTTTTGTGACTAATGTATGTGCGATTTTTATTCCCTCCCAACACTGGTGCATCATGACAAGTGCGCCACTATATCGAGGTTGCAACATTTTCCACTCAAACGTGGAGCATGCTCAGTATGTTTAAGAAGTGCATCCATGGCGTCAGGTCAGCCCTTACTAATCCCTCTGTGTTCACATCTTAATTGTGAAGGACACTTGTGACTTTTCTATGGAGATCATCTGTCTCTCAAACTGTAAAGCCTTTTTATAGCTCATTAATTCACTCGATCCAAGTACTGTCGGCTGTTATTGAATTTGTCTTAATGAAGTTGACTGAGGCTGCCATTGTACTGGCAGCAGATAATGTCAAAGGACTTGGCTGGCTCCACAGTTTGAGTCTTCATGTGTGTATGTGCCCGGTGAGTTTTACTGTAATGTCGGTGTGGTGGCGAATGGTGAGTTGTAAGCACTTAGCATGATTGATTGGACAAAACTAAAACCGTACTTGGTTAGCATAGCAATAGGAGCACCAACAAAGAGCTGCAGAACTCCAGCGTGCACACAGTTGTTTACAGTATTGCCATTTTAGAATAAAATGCTTAGAAAAAACAAAACATGACAATTGTGGGATTGTACATGATGCTGTGTGAATATAGACAAAAAGAAGCCATAGGATGTCGTAAACGAGACAAAATATTCTTTGTATTTGCATTCATTTCCCACAGTTGTAGTGTCCCAACTGATCAGAGACCAACTCAGAGACTATTTTTACACCAAGCTAAGATTTGGTACCACTCCCTTTTTTTTTGTTCACTCTCCTTTTGATTGGATCACAGTAAAGTCCTTCAATTACCCGAGATGCTGTTGTCTGTGTTTGTGTTTACTGTCTCACCTGTAACTACAATGTTTTTGTCAGTCCTGTCTTAGCGACCAAAAAGTGACTGAAGTGAGAGAGAACCTAGTCTGGCCAAACTGACTCCTTGGTTTTCCTCTATTAATCCAGGATGGTAAAGGTGGATTTCAGTATGATCAGCAGATATGATCTATCTTCCTCTATGTGCGAATGTGTCTTTTTTTCTTTTTTTTACAATGTATTTCTTTTGGGCATTACTTGAACCCTGACTAGTTTTTGGTATATATTTTTTAAATTGTATAAACTGTTTTGAGGAGTGGCTATTATTGCTGAAATGTTCACTGCCATATTATGGAAACATGTAATACAACATGAAATAAATGATAGTTTTTTACTTTTTCAGTTTTGTGTCTCCTTGTGTGGAAGGAGTCAGTGTTCATTTTTTTAAGATTTACAAGTAAAAGTATCAAATTATACAAAGATTAATCTATGATTGTAAAAAAAACAGAATTATAGAAATTAAATCTTTTGGAAGTTTGCAGCGAAGGGGTAGATGGGGAATATTAAGTTGTTTGTTTTTTTTTAATTTAATCATGTGTAATGACATTGGCATCGCCAGGGTTATCGCAGTTTATGCTGAGTGAGACAAATTGCAACCAATTTGCCCAGTAGTTAAAGGTGAACTAGACGTGTTTTTCAACTAGGGTTCCCCGGAACATTCAGGGTTCTAAGGGGAAATTGTCTAATTTCACCTCTTAATTGGTCCCAAAAAATTGCAAATTTGTTGTTGGGTTGACAAATTTTTTAATTTATTTGAATCAATTAAAATAAATTAGATAATTTCCCACGGAATCCTAAATGCTCCAGGGAACCCTGGTCGATAAACCTTGAAGTAGACCATTTTCATGAAAAATATTTTTAAAAAAATCTATAAATGTTTAGAAAGGTGTAGGATTAGTCTTTATATTCGTAAATAATATATTAATAAAAAAATACTTGTAAATTTTTACAGGTCTGAAATAATCACTTCTGTCTGAGCAGTTGGATGATGAGACTCTCAGTGGTGCCTCCAGAAAATTTTCATAGGGGTGACCACATGGGGGCCACTGAAAATCTTGTGGTGGCACATCAAAAGCCAAAATTTTAAGTCCAGAAATTCTCTAATGCTGTTGTCATAGGCTTATAAAGACAAGTTGAAAACTATAATTATTAATAGTCCCTTTTACAATTGATATGCATAGACTAATAGCAGTAAAATTTTGAGCTCCACAACAAACCACATGTCATAGTCATGTACCTGTACATAAAAGTATTAAATGTGTTTTCCTGGACAAATTATAATACAGCTTTAGACAGGGGAACATGCAGAAATCACCTTGAGCTGTGACTTGATGCAGTGGGTAAGCATGCCTGTCTTTCCACATATCAAATCAAACCAATGCAATGTTAATAAAGAGAGAAAGAACAACAGTCACATTATCTTGGATAAATACAGTATTTTACTTTTTAACCCATTTACACAAGAAAAAAACAGTCCACCATAAATTCTGCAGTTACTGAAGAGGTTATGACCTTCTGACTACAGATTGGTAAACAGTAATAAACTCAAACAAATCCTACAGCAACCTTGAAAAAGATGTGTGACTGCCCCAAATACTGCAGTATGATTTTTGAGAATATATACATTGTGGAGTGTGTGAAATCACAGGCAGATTCATTTCAAAATGATTTATTTCACACTCACATCTCACGAGCACAGAACAGATTGAACTTTTTACCAGAGACTCTCCTCTTAAGTTTCACGGCTTACATCACACACAACAGGACATTTGCATCACACTGCATTCAACCCCCTACATCCTTGACTCCTTCCCGCTCTCTCACCAGGAGACTCCTGCTCTTTTGTCTCCCATGCTTATTCACTGTCTCTTGTCTGAGATGCTAGAAATCTGACTCTCCCAAGGTGCTACAAATACCCCTCCCCCCAGCATCTTAGATAGGACAATAGAATAACAGTTCACATGCTGTGATAGAACAACAGAACATCAGTCCACATGCTGTTTGGGCTTCCGTCTCCTCCCGTATCTGCTGTAACTGGGTTTTACCGCCTCCGCGGCGCCGTTGTGCCGATGGGAGGTTGCTGGGAGGGGGGGCACTTCGGTCTGTCCGTGTGGCTGCTCTGGCGAATCGTTTCCCTGGGGAGCTCTCCGTGGGGGTCTTCCACGCCGAGGGGCACTCGCCAACAGCACTTGCTCGTCCACCACAACGAAAGCGAGTTTGAGTCTATCTATGCCAATTTTTTCCCTCCTACCCCCCAAGTCTAGCAAAAAATGCTTATCCCCTGTTTCCAACACTCTGAACGGTCCATCATAGGGTGGGCGCAATGGAGGGCGGTGGGCATCGTGTCTGACAAACACGAACTCCGCGCTCTTCAAAGTTTTAGGCACAAAAACACGCGGAAAACTGTGGTGGGCAGGGCCCGGCAGCATGCCTGTGTTTGCGCTACGCTGCAAAAGCTGAGACGAGGAGCTGCCCGGAGCGGGATTATCTGGTAGAAATTCCCCGGGCAGCCATAGTGGCTGCGTAAAAACGAGCTCTGCCTGGGAACCTTTTAGATCCTCTTTCGGCGCGGAGCGCAACCCCAATAAAACCCACGGCAGCCTGTCTACCCAATTTGCATCCGTCAATGAGGCCCTGAGTGCTGCTTTCAGTGATCAATGAAAACGCTTGCATAACCCATTGGCCTGTGGGTTGTACGCAGTTGTGTGGTGAATTGTAACACCCAGGCTGCGGGCCATCGCAGACCAGAGTTCGGAAACAAATTGAGGACCCCTGTCGGACGTAATGTCCAACGGGACTCCAAAACGTGCCACCCATGCTGTTAAAAAAGCGCACGCTACGTCTGCGGACGTGGCTGCCGCCAGCGGAACCGCTTCTGGCCAGCGCGTGGTGCGGTCCACCATTGTCAGGAGGTGCGTGCACCCCTGCGATGGCGGGAGGGGGCCCACGAGGTCCACGTGAACATGGTCAAACCTCTTAGCCGGAATACGAAACGGCTCCAAGGGAGCCTTTGTGTGTCTGTGTACCTTGGCTCGTTGGCACGCCACGCAGGCTGCAGCCCACTCTTTCACTTGTTTGCGTAGGCTCGACCACACAAACTTCTCTCCCACCATTTTGACCGTTGCGCGCACTCCTGGGTGCGCCAGAGTGTGAACCGACTCAAACATGCGGCGGCCGGGACCACGGGACGCGGGCGACCCGTGGAGACATCGCAGATTAGGGGGGGCATGCCATCTTGCAGCACCCTGCTCTCCAGCCTTAACCCTGTTGGTCCAGACTGGAGCGCGCGCACGTCTGCATCGCTAATCTGCTCCGCCGCCATGGCTGCGTAATCTATCCCCATGCAGACCGGGGCCACCACGGCGCACGAGAGGCAGTCCGCCACTACATTCAGTTTACCCGACACATGCTGAATATCGGTAGTAAACTCTGAGATCGCAGCCAGCTGTCTCTGCTGCCGGCCCGACCACGGTTCTGAAACCTTGGCCATCGCGAATGTTAGCGGCTTGTGGTCCACGAACACGGTAAAACTGCACCCTTCCAGCCAGAACTGGAAGTGGCAAATGGCCAGGTGGAGAGCTAGCAACTCTCTGTCGAACGCGCTGTATTTACGTTCACTGTCGCGCAAAGTTCTGCTGAAAAAGGCAAGCGGCTGCCAAGCCCCGGCGACGCGCTGCTCCACGACAGCCCCTATGGCCACGTCTGAAGCGTCGGTGGTGAGCGCTATGTGGGCCGTCGGGTCTGGATGTGCCAGCAGTGCGGCGTTTGCCAGGGCTGCTTTAACTTCCGAGAACGCCCACTCTCGCTCCGGGGTCCATTCGACCCTATCCGCGGGTTTCTGTTTTTTGAGCGCGGCGTACAATGGTTGCATGAGCTGCGCCACGCGGGGAAGGAAACGGTTATAAAAGTTCACCATTCCCAAAAATTCTTGTAGCGCTCTGACTGTTTGAGGCCGGGGAAAATCCACCACGGCGCGCACTTTGTCGGGCAGCGGGATCGCTCCTTCTGGAGAGACACGGTGCCCCAAAAAATCAATCTCCGTTACGCCGAACTGGCATTTCGCTGGGTTGATTATTAACCCGTGCTCCTCCAACCTCCGGAAAACCGTCGTGAGGTGGGTTTCGTGTTCGTCTTCAGACGTGCTGGCTACCAGGATATCGTCCAGGTAGACGAACACGAACGGGAGATCGCGCAGCACTGCATCCATCATACGCTGGAACGTCTGTGCCGCTCCTTTTAACCCGAATGGCATGCGCAGGAACTCGAATAGACCGAACAGAGTTATTACTGCTGTTTTGGGTACGTCCTCAGCGCGCACCGGGACTTGGTGGTAACCGCGGACCAGGTCTATTTTGGAAAAAATGCGTGCCCCGGCGAGGTGAACGTAAAAATCCTGTATGTGGGGAATCGGGTAGCGGTCGTGCGCCGTGGCGTTGTTCAACCTGCGGAAATCACCGCACGGTCGCCACGATCCCTCAGCCTTAGGGACCATGTGTAGCGGGGAAGCCCATGGGCTGTTCAAGCGCCTGATGATGCCCAACCTTTCCAGGTTGGTGAACTCCTCGCGCGCTATGGCCAGCTTAGCTGCGTCCAAGCACCGAGGTCTTGCAAAAACGGGTGGTCCAGTGGTGGTGATAAAGTGCTCCACCCCGTGTTTAGCGATGGTCGCGGAAAACGTCAGGACCATGAGTGCTGGGAACTGAGTGAGCAGTGTATGGAACTTACCGACTGTAGCTGTGATGTTGGCTTGTGCTGTTGGCCGGGTCACTCGAGCTATACAGGGGAGAGAGTCAAAGGACAGTGCATTAACCAGGCGCCTGTTACAACATCAACCAATAAACCATGTGCACACAGAAAATCAGCCCCCAGTATATGGTAATTCAGTGCTGCTATGACAAAAGTCCACTCATATGTACGGCCGTGTAGACACAAGAGCATAGTCCTCTCACCAAAGGTCTTAATATTCGAGCCGTTTGCTGCCACTAGCTCGGGGCTGCTAGATCTTGCCAGCCGGTCAGCGTAGGTCGGCCGGATGAAGCTCCTCTGGGCTCCGGTGTCCACGAGGAAATGCCTACCCGAGCGTGCGTCCGTTAGGTAGAGCAGCTTGTTCACTTCACCGAGGGTCGCTGCTGCTACCGACCCTCGGCCTTGACGTTTTCCCGAGCGCTGGAATTGGCACAGTGGCGTACATTTGCGTGCGTTCTCTCCAAAGCGGCGGTGGTAGGAACAGAGCGTGTCTCTCTGGCGCTCCCTGGTCCCCGCTGTTGCTACCGTCGGTGGCTCCTCGCCTCCTCTGGTCGTCTCGCTGGGCTCCGCCGCTGCTGCGTTGACTGTGGTCGCCCTGGTGGTGATGATGATCCGGTCTGCCTCCTGGGCTAGTGCACGGTAGTCTCGGCCAGCTGCGGCGAATTGGCCAGAAGCGCTCTCGCTACTGTCGGAAGGTTCCGGAGGAAGAGGTGGGCAAACAGAAAGTGGTCGTCGTCCGTGCCCATTAACGCCAGCATCTTCTCCATCAGGTCTACGGCCGAACCCTCTCCTAGCTCGGTCCGCGTCAGGAGCCTCTCCGCTCTCTCACAGTCCGAGAGCGTGTAGCGCTGGATGAGCACAGCTTTGAGCGCCTCGTATCTGTTGCTGGCTGGAGGCTGATCGAGCAGGCTCGCTACCTGTTGAGCTGTGCAAGCGTCGAGCGCTGCGACCACATGGTAGAATCTGGTGTCATCTGCCGTTACCCCCCGGAGGGCGAACTGGGCCTCGGTGAGGTGGAACCAAGAGCGCGGGTTGTGCTGCCAGAAATCCGGTAGCTTGACTGAAACCGCACACGTGTGGCTGGAGGTTCCAGTCCGGGCTGTCTGTGGGATGGCTGCCGCCTTGCTGTAGCTTCCTGACCGGGCCGGCTCCGGGGATCTTGCCTCGTGTTCCATAATACGTCTTGGGTCACCAGTGTGGAGTGTGTGAAGTCACAGGCAGATTCATTTCAAAATTATTTATTTCACACTCACATCTCACGAGCACAGAACAGATTGAACTTTTTACCAGAGACTCTCCTCTTAAGTTTCACGGCTTACATCACACACAACAGGACATTTGCATCACACTGCATTCAACCCCCTACATCCTTGACTCCTTCCCGCTCTCTCACCAGGAGACTCCTGCTCTTTTGTCTCCCATGCTTATTCACTGTCTCTTGTCTGCCAGGAGACTCCTGCTCTTTTGTCTCCCATGCTTATTCACTGTCTCTTGTCTGAGATGCTAGAAATCTGACTCTCCCAAGGTGCTACAACATTTTCATTATAATCAAGATTAAACTAGAGGGCACTCAGAGAGTGCATACCTCCGCCAAGCCTCCGTCCCTCCCTCCCTTTGTCCTTCCCTCCATCCCTTTGTCCGTCCATATTGCCATCCATCTGTACATTGCGAGATAGGGCCTTGGTGGAGGTATGCACTCACGGATCACCTCCAACATCTAATGAGTTCATCTTTGAGCCAAGGGCCACCTCTGGTGAAAATGTCATTCAGATCCATCTAGGAGTTTTTGCCTGATCCTGCCAACAGACAGAGAAACGACAGCGAAAACAATATGACTACATTATACTGTATGACTACATTATAATAACAAGACTATCATAATTGTTCTGACCATACATTGGGGCTGGGCAATTCAACATTAATTTTCAATTCCAATTGATTTAAAGGGCAGTGCAAGTTAATGTACTGTACATCAATAACAATCAACGTAAACATGCCAGATTATAGCCAGAGGCTAATTTCCATCTGTTGTCCAGATAAAACCTTAAGGTCTGTTGTCCAGACCTTAAATCAGCATCATGGTTTATTGAATCTTTCAAGTCATTTTTTTCTCCTCTCTTCTCCCTTACAATTTACTGACAAGGTTCATAATTATTTAGCAATATTACACAACAGTGCCGTATCATATCACTACAGTGCATAGTAAACGTGCAGGGGCGGACTTAGTCCATTTGGGGTCCAAGGCAAAGACAGAAATGGGGCCCTACTTTTTCTTTGTTCTACACTTTCTTTTCAGGCCTTATTGAAATCCTACCTGAAACTTACGGTCCTCAGAAGTCTTCAAATGATAATGTCATTCAGGCATCAAGAATGATATCTGTAGAAAAACAAAGAAGTTTAACAAATTGAACGTAGACGCTTATCTGTTGTAAAAAAATAACAATTCACGTGGAAGATCTGTTGTTTGTTCACACTTAGCAGTCCCTCCAGGATTTCACGATATTGCGATCACACCAATTCACACAAAATCAGACCATCACCGCATCTTTTGCGCAACCTTGCAACTTTGTCCAATCACTGCAACTTTCCTGCAAATTTGGCCAATCCTCATCAACTTCCACCAATTTCGCCAATCAAAGTTGTCCACCAGTAGCGCTCTAACACTCAGTCTAACCAGTCAAATGTGTTGCTGCACCATGCTCACTTCTGTGTTTGCAATGAATATTAACGGAACACATCAGCAGTGTGCGATTTAAAAAAACACTCACCTGCAAGTTTTCCCACACTGTCCTGTCCTCCGTCTTCCCTGGCTCGCCGGTGGACATCTCCCCACATCTCTGTCTTGACCGCGTGTACAAAGTGCCAGGTTTGTGTTGAAAAAAGTCCACCGGCCTGAAAAGCACCCTGTTGCGGAAGCGAGCATGAGGAGAGATGCCATAAAACCATAAACAAACGAGCAAATCTAAGGGTGCTTTCACACCTAAATTCATTTAATTTGGTCCGAATCAGTTGACAAGTTTGTTACTTTGTATCATTTTCTCCTCGGTTCGGTCCCCTTTCCCACAGGCAAAAATTGAGGCAGACCACAAGCAGACAAAACTGTCACGTTAAATCCTGCGAGACTTACATCAGAGCGTTCTCCATTCTTATTAGTCAGATTTTTTTTGCTGTGAGAACAAAAAAGGTAAATACAGGAAGTAAGATGACTACCGTGTATTTATGCATTTCAGGGAGAAAATAATACAAATTGTAGCATAATCTACGGGGGGGGGGGGGGGTTTCATTGCCTTGGTTATCGTTTTTAACATACGTGCATATACCACTTTTGGCAGATCATACAGTTTGAAAATGAAGTGCTGATACAGATGGGAAACAACATGTTAACGTTCATTAATCCTCCAGAACCGTGACGTGCTCAGCCACAGATATTTTCAAAGATCTATCAGGTATGTACAGTGATATGAAATGTTTTACCATTTGCAGCTGGTGTCATCTTGGCTGGACAAGCCACCTGAGTGCAACGTGCAATCACCAAGCAAACACACAAAAAACGTTTGACCTTTTATTAGAATATTCAAAACAGCAATCTTGAAGAAAAACGCCAGTCACTCGCCAGATAAGCAGGAGCCCTGTGGAGGATAGACGAGACTGATTAGAGAGGAATGGAGATTGAATGGGAAAACAAATAGTACCACTCATGTGGGAGATAGGAGGAGACCAGCACAGAACCCAGTGAAGGAGATGAACCAGCAGGCGGAACTGCCAGACGAGTAGGATGAATGGGTCTGACCGGGCGGAAAAGGAAGGCTGCTTAGAGGTGGAGCAACAGGCTGGCGAGCGCACCAAATCCCTGCAGATGCACCGCTTCGTTGGCAGCAACCTGGAAAAGGTGAAGAGATTGTTAGATAATGTCATGGAAGACACAACCGCTTACTATGGAGCTGTCTGTTGAGCAGTATACCCAAAGGAGCCAGCACTGAATCACTGAAGATTGTTTCCTTATAAATGCTGGCCAGGCAGGCAGGAATCAGCAGGTGCGTCTGATGAGAGAGCCGGTGAACAGGAAGGGGGGGGGGGCGAGCGCTCATCCGCACATGACAGCTGGTCCCGTTTTAGTGCGGTCACTTTCTCACCTGCAGGACCACACCAGAGTTCGCCATTTAATTCGAACAGAGACCACCTCTTTCAGGTGGTCTCAGTACGCTTGTTTTGGTACACACTTGAGTACGATTACCGTGTTCTCACCAGACAAAACAACCCACACTAACGGAGAAAATGAACTTGAGTTTGACTGAAACGGACTAAAGCCTGCAGGTGTGAAAGCACCCTAACACTGCAGCCAGTGTTTGAACATTTTATACATCTTTAGAGGTAAAATCATGACTACATCTTGTCAATGAGCTTTAAAGCTGTGAATCTCCGGTCTGGACACAGACAAATGCATGCCCCCAGCAAACCCCCAAGAAGTCCCCTCCTCCCGGTAAAACTCCCGGTAAAGGAAAGATGAGTATCTGATGAGACAGGTGTGTGTCAAGATGCGGAGCAGATAGACAGACAGGTAGGAGTCAGGCATAGAAAGAGAGAGAATATTCAGTAATTTTTTCAGAAAAACACAGACTTCAAGAGACAATACAGAGCAACAGAATAAATTATTTCTTTTTTCTCTGCGCTTGGTACTGAGTGGTTGGGGACCGCTGTGGTTAGGGAGTTTTCAAATGAAGGTGCTGCCATAATTTCCAAATCTATACTCTTTAACATGCATTCAATGCAATTTAGCTGTTGTAATGGATGATTATTTTTTCTTCCTTTTATTCATGTTCTCAGCAAGCGTAGCCTACAGTGTTGGTCATTTTTTATGACAAATTTATAGTAGCTACTTCATTCTCACTTAATTGTGTTAAAGTCTGTATTTGCTGTTGCACAAAAGAGTTTTTCTATATAGCAGAAGTTTCTGCTTAATTTACAAATCATTATTTAATGGGAATTTTTTGACAATCCTGCGCTTTTCTTGTGGTGTTATATAGACTATCATTGCAATAAACTATGAAAAAAAGCATCTGGTTTAAAATTTATAATTCTTCCCACAACTTTTAGTGCAAAAGAACCTCTCAAAACATCACAACATTTATCACAACTTTTTAAAAAAGCTCCCGCAAATTCAGGCTTTTTGGCCCGCAACAATCATAAATACAACCTGTGAAATCCTGGAGGGACTGACTTACCCACATTTGCCAGCTGGGTCCTGTTCATGGTCTGCTGACTGGTCCATTTTGCAGAGGATCTATTGTGCTCCCTCCTCTGTACAATGTAGACACAAGGGAGAATATATATATTAGACCCCAGGAAGAATAGCCAATGTTTTATACAAGTGCGCTAATGGGGATCTTAATAAAACAAACAAACTATATTTAATCTCATGTAATATCATCTGCTGAGGCTGCAGATATCCTATGCATGCCTGGGGAGCACAGCTGGTCATACTTAAATTTAACCTTGTGAGCCTTGGCCTCTGTAAATCTTGCAGTTAGAAACAATAGTAAAAACATTTCGCTGTTTACCTGTACTGTCAACAACCAGCATCACCGCTGCCTCCTCATTAACAGGTGCTCGTCATTAGCATCATGTGTGCTCGTACAAGCAGCGTTATTTGCTCCTTGCTCCAATTCAGGTTGAAGTGAAAAAGGTTGTTTTGACAAAACTTTTCTGTGCTCTTCCCTTTTTCTCCATTTCTCTGCACCTCTTGGATAACATTGTTTCATTTTGCTGCTATTCTACATGCTGTACAGTTTGTTTACAATGTAACCAAAGATATGTGCATGTCTCAGAGACAACATGGAAGAGTCCAACAGTCTGAGGAGAAGGAGGGAGGATGTTACATTCATGATTTGATTTACTGTTTATGTAAATACTGGTGTTTCTTTATTTTGTCGGATATCATGTTAAATATGCTAAATATTTTTAAAAAAATATATGGGGCTCCTAGCAGATCGGGGCCTAAGGCAGTCACCTACCTTTGCCTAATGGTAAGTCCGTCTCTGTAAACGAGCATAACAGAATAGCCCTATTGTGATTTTACAAACAAAAAAATTAAACATTGTCCAGTGCTGAAGTTTACTGTGTTTACATATCGTGTGGATCATGTGGCTCGCAGCGACATGCTTGTCTGCCGGCTGGAGTTACATACGCACGCATGCCAAACCTTGTTTTAAACCACACACTTTTCTTGCTTTTTCTTGGCGTCTTCAGATGAAATAATGCCAATCATCACATACTATGTGGATGGAGACCACATTCCTTTTCATTCCAAGCCGTTTTATACTTTTTCTGCAATGTTTAATGGTAAGAGTGTACTGCTTCTGGGTTGCGGAGGTGTGTGTGGCCACGCACATAACTCCACAGATATGTCTTAAAGGGGAAGTACATGAAAAATGCAATATTAATATATAAAATGTTATGTTCGCCCCTTCGGGGCGGAGAGACAGACCCAAGCACTTAATGATATTTGTGACATTTATTAACAAAAAATAACACCAAGTCCAAAAATAGTGCTGAACACACAAAAAGCAAAAACAAATTACAAAGAGATGCTCTCCTGAGCTGCCTAGCTCAGGAGGAGACAAGGATACAATGCAAACAGGAGATGAGTCCAGAGAAGTAATCAGTCTTGGACATTCAATAAAGCCCCAAGGACAAAATGAACAGGCAGGTTTAAATAGTGGGGCATGAGACGGCACAACGAGTAGCAGGTGCGGAGAACAGGAGTGGACTGGTGACATAATTACAGAATACTCCCAGCTGGGATGACTAGGAGAGCAGGCAGTGAGCAGTTAACAAAGTGGGGATGTCTGGAGAGAAGGAATAATGACCCTGTCACATAAAAAGGCAAAACAATCCTAAGCTACATAAATTGACAACATAATAACAATACTAAAACATAAATGACAGACAGAATGATAAATCATTAGAAATCAAAACACAGGAAAACACCACAAGGCTGGAAAAAAACAGAAAATATTCAGAAATAAATTGAGAGCCTGAGCCCGGTACTAACCGTGCTCAGTCCTGTGACATAAAATAATTTTCAAAAAATTCCTGGATCTAGATGGTGATCCAGATCACCACCAAAGTCTAGTCATCTGTTCCCCGTGCAATTACACACCTTTCCTGAAAATTTCATCAAAATCCGTGCATAACTTTTGGAGTAATGTTGTTAACAGACAGACAGACAAACAAACCAACGTTAGCAAAAACATAACCTCCTCCCTTGGCAGAGGTAAAAGGCTTTGTTCTTTAGAGAAAAGGCATCTGCCATTAGATTATGAATTATCAGGTTTTCTACATTCATGAACCCCCCCTTCCCTAAGCTCTTTTGAAGGAGAAAACCATATATGTGTTATTGTTTTCTATCCATTTAGCTTATATAGCTCAGGAAAAAAATTAAGAGACCTCTGCAACATCTTTCCTAAATTAGCAGCTCTAGGTATGGCGGCCATTCAATTTGAGTATCTGTTGAATTCCAACACAGGTACACCTCAGTCTACTTAAGGAGGAACTGTTTAGGTGATCATCTAAGCACAGTAAGACGCATGAAAGCTGTATATACAGTTATGCTCATTAGTTTACATACCCTGGTGGAATCTATGATTTTTTTTGGCTATTTTTCAGAGAATATGAATGATAATACAAAAGCTTTTCCTTCACTCATAGTCAGTGGTTGGGTGAAGCCATTTATTATCAAACAATTGTGTTTGCTCTTTTTAAATCATAATGACAACAGAAACTACCCAAATGGCCCTGAGCAAAAGTTTACATACCCTGGAAGTTTTGGCCTGATAACATACACACAAGTTGACACACACATGGGTTAAAATGGCCACTAAAGGTAACCATCCTCACCTGGGACCTGTTTACTTGTAATTAGTGTGTAAGTCTAAAAAGTCAGTGAGTTTTTGGGCTCCTGACAGACCCCTGAATGTTTCATCCAGAGCTGCACTGATGTTGCTGGATTCCGAGCCATGGGGAAAGCAAAATAATTATCAAAGAACATGTGGGAGAAGATAGTTCAACTTTATAAAACAGGAAAAGGATATAAAAAAAGATATCCAAGGAATTGAGAATGCCAATCAGCAGTGTTCAAACTCTAATTAAGAAGTGGAAAATGAGGGATTCTGTTGAAACCAAGCCACAGTCAGGTAGACCAACAAACATTTCAGTCACAACTGCCAGGAAAATTGTTCGGTATGCAAAGACTAACCCTCAAATAATTTCAGCTGACATACAGGACTCTGAAAAAGTGGTGTGGCTGTTTCAAGATGCACAATAAGGAGGCACATCAAGAAAAATGGGCTGCATGGTCGAGTCGTCAGAAGAAAGTCATTACTACGCCAATACCACAAAACAGCCCGCTTACAATACGCCAAAGAGTACAGAGACAAGCCTCAAAACTTCTGGAACAAAGTTATTTGGAGTGATGAGACCAAAATTGAACTTTCTGGCCACAACCATAAACGCTACATTTGGAGAGGAGTCAACAAGGCCTATGATGAAAAGTACACCATCCCTACTGTGAAACATGGAGGTGGATCACTGATGTTCTGGGGATGTGTGAGTTACAAAGGCACAGGGAACTTGGTCAAAATTGATGGCAAGATGAATGCAGCATGCTATCAGAAAGTATTATAAGAAAATTTGGACTCATCACCCCGGAAGCTGCACATGGGATGCACTTGGACATTCCAACATGACAATGATCCAAAACACAAGGCCAAGTCAGCCTGTCATTGGCTACAGCAGAAAAAAGTGAAGGTTCTGGAGTGGCCATCTCAGTCTCCTGACCTCAATATCATTGAGCCACTTTGGGGAGATCGCAAACGTGCAGTTCATGAAAGACAGCCCAAGAATTTACAGGAACGGGAGGCTTTTTGCCAAGAAGAATGGGCAGCTTTACCATCTGAGAAAATAAAGTGCCTCATCCACAACTACCACAAAAGACTTCAAGCTGTCATTGATGTTAAAGGTGTCAATACACGGTACTAAGAACTAGGCTATGTAAACTTTTGATCAGGGTCATTTGGGTAGTTTGTCATTATGATTTAAAAAGAGCAAACACAAGTGTTTGATAATAAATGGCTTCATCCAACCACTAACTATTAGTGAAAGAAAAGCTTTTGTATTATCATTCATCATCATCATCATAGCAGTCTGTCGTGGGTGACAATGACTGTTTCATTTTGGTCTGATCAGATTCCTCTACGCAGCTCTGTCCCCTGCCCTCTGCTGCCAGGAACTCCCGACCCTGCAAACCCGGGCAACGTCAGAGCCGGTATGAGTTGCTTTCTGACTGACCATTTCATGAAACTGCTTGCAAAGTATTTGAGTACCGCTAGCTTTTGCTGGACTAGCGGCACATTCTTGGCAGATATAGGTATTATCAGTATCAAGGACATATTGTCTGAAAAAAAAAAAATCACAAATTTCACCAGGGTGTGTAAACTTATGAGCACAACTGTAATAATCACTCATTTCACAAATACAGATCTGAGTTCTTCCTAAGTTAATACTCAAGCATTGTAGACAAAACAGACAAAACCAGAAAACGAACAAACACATTTTTTAAGTAAGTATTAAATGACTTATGTAGCATTCCCATTAGCAGTGATGCCTTTCAACATCCAAATAATCCAGTGTCGTGCCAAAAAGTGATGGGCTGCCAAAAACTGATTGGCTCGCTGCAGGAGTGCGCCTGTTTTGCTCGATTAAAGCAGTTTCTTTTCGGATTCTGAGAGGCTGACGGCTGCTTTTGAGCAAAGCGGAAGTATCTTTTTGTCCACGCAAGGAATGTCTGTGAATATTTAATGCGGTGAGGGAATAGTCATAATTTTAGACCCATGAGTTTTGTGTTAGAATAAGACTGGTCAACACCAAATTTATTGTCCAAGTGTTTTTTTTTTTTAGCTGATTTAGGACAATTTTGATGTGCTGAATCCAAAAATCACATTGGTTTTGCTCAGTCGGGTCAACTTTTTGAACTATGGCCACATGTTTTCTTACGTTTTTGTTTACATGTACGGGTATTTTCACTTTATATGATGCAAAATTCTTTTTAATGTCTTGAAATTCTCTGAATTTTGAACAATGATGACATAACATTCAATTTACATGTACTTACCTTTATCAATGTCTACTATTCAATTTACAGAACACCTGTACAACTGCTGTACAACTGCTTACATCTTAGCATAAAAACCTGACCTGATCGAGAGAAAGGGATGTCATTTTTGGATTCAGCAGTGCAAAATTGTCTTAAATCAGTTGAAAAAACACAGACAACTTACAAAAAAATTATTTTTGTTATGTTGTGTAATCAGAAGTGACATTTTATTCTGTAGCAGCTTTTAATGTTTTGCCTTATATGTTAAGAAAAGTGTGCTGAAATTAACAAAATCCATGTATAACAATGTAAAGGTCAATAAAGCTTTTCTTTCCCATGAATACTAGTGTTTTTGCATTATTTACCTCCTATGATTATATACTGTTACTTAAGTCGAATATATGCTTCATCTGCCAAAAATTCATTACGGCTCCCAATTTGGATTGAAACATTCTATCTGCCAAAAAAATTACTTGATTTGGTTGTTCAGTGTGAAATTGCAAATACAGTACTGTAACTTGCTCTGTCCAACCTGTGAAATAGCTCCAAAGAACAATAACTCTGTGTTTCACCTGCCAAAAATTGATTAAAGGTCTTAATCTGGATTGAAACCATTTTTATGTCTTAAAAGTTTTTGGTATGTGCCTTCTGAGTTAAATTATGAAGACAAACATTTCACAGGTTGGACAGAGCAAGTTACAGTACTCTACAAGAAGTACAAGTAAATTATGAAAATAGAAAAACAGTTGAAACATGGCAAAAGTTAAAAAAGTAATAAACTTGGCAGGAAAAAGTTGCAAGAAAAACCTCACTAATTGTTGAGAAAATTGAACATTTAAGAGAGAAATAAAAAGTATGATAAAATAAAATTAAAAAAAATTAAAAAAATGTTTGTGTGTGTGGGGGGGGGCAGTCCGCCCAAGCGTCATACAAGCCAGGACTGCCCTGGACTGGGCCATTCTAGCAGCTTTATTTGTAAACTAGTAGCTTTATTTTCCATTTCTGGAGCTAGCTGAGAGTTTCCTTGGCTGTGTGTCTGGGATCACTGTCTTGCTGAAATGTCCACCCTCATTTAATCTTCAGCATCTTGGCAGATGGCCACAGGTTCTTATCAAGGATGTCGCTGTACATTTGTCCATTCGTCTTCCCTTCAATTATATGAAGTCTGCCTGTACCATGTGCTGAAAAATACCCCCACACCATGATGCTTCCACCTCCAAACTTTGCTGTTGGTATGGCGTTTTTGGGCTGATGTGCAGTGCCATTTCTCCTCCAAACATGCTGTGTGTTGTGGCATCCAGAAAGTTCAATTTTGGTCTCATCTGACCAGACTATATTCTCCCAGTATTTTACTTCCTCAAATGTTGTGCAGCAAACTTTTAACGGGCTTCAACATGCTTTTTCTTCAGCAATGGAGTCTTACAAGGTGAACAGGCAAAGAGCCCATTACTTATTGTTTTCTTTGAAACAGCAGTCCCTGCTAACTCCAGGTCTTTCTGGAGCTCTCCACAAGTGGCCTTTGGCTCTTGGATAACTCTTCTGATAATTATTTTGACTCTTCTATCAGAAATCTTGCGAAGAGCTCCTGGTCATGGCCGGTTTATGGTAAAATGATGTTCTTTCCACTTCCAGATGGTGGCTCCAACAGTGCTCACTGGAACATTCAGCAGTTTAGAAATGTGCCAGTAACCAATGCCATCATTATGTTTTGCAACAATAAGGCTGTGACAATCTAGAGAGAGCTCTTTGCTTCTACCCATCATGAGTTCTTTGTGGTGTGACAATCTGATATTCACAGACCTTTATAAAGGCTATCAGTTAGGACTTTTCCCTCTAACTGGCCCAGGCACCGTTTGGCGACATAACCCCTAGTGGTTAAGAGTAGTATAGACTTTTTGTCAAGAAATATTTAGATCCTCTAGTGAGATTTCCAAGGCTATAACTTGAAAGTTGCAAGAGATACTGTCAATTAGAAAGATGTAGAATATGATCCAAACCTTCAGATAGGAATAAATTTACACATCTAATTTGCATAATGCCATGGGAGCTATATCGAATTACATAACTCAGTCAAAAGTGGACTTTGGACATATTTACACAAAGAATGGTTCTGTTTTTTGACACCATTTTTTCTACAGGGGTATGTTTTTATCTTATCTTCAAGGTATATGAACCAGAAAATCAATACAATGTAAAGAAACAGAAATTTGTCACTTACCGTTGGCGAAGGGGGGCTCACTGGCTGGGGTGGTTGCTCCGTTTTTGTACATCATGGTCGTTATTTTGCATTCTGTCGGTCATTTGCTCTCTTTATGTCTGTTCTTTTCTTCTTCTCTATCCCCTCACCCCCAGCCAGTCACAGCAGATGACTGCCCCTCCCTGAGCCCAGTTCTGCTAGAGGTTTCTTCCAGTTAAATGGGAGTTTTTCCTCTCCACTGTCGCTAAGTGTTTGCTCACAGGAGATCGTCTGATTGCTAGGTCTTTCTGCAGTTGTGGGGTTTTCC
The DNA here is from genome assembly GCA_020510985.1 of Pholidichthys leucotaenia. NCBI lineage: Eukaryota > Metazoa > Chordata > Actinopteri > Cichliformes > Pholidichthyidae > Pholidichthys > Pholidichthys leucotaenia. The sequence continues at coordinate 104,719,433 of CM035842.1, read as the reverse complement.
CTACTTTTGATATGTGCTATGAAATGACTTCTGTTGTGATATGGCGCTATATAAATAAAGCTGAATTTGCGCTCTCTCCCACATCTACAAAGTCTTATGATTATCCCATTTCAATTTTGTTCGTATCTTGTGACAATTTTTTTGTGTACGAAGCTGTTCATGTGACGATGCATGACTATGCATGGTGGTCATATTGATCTTGTGAGCTCAGAGAAGAAAAAAGGAAGAATAGTAAGGATTTCTTCTTCTTTGGTGTATTCTGTGTCAGCCATGATTCCTCCAATGTGTGTCTGCCACCTTCTGAACTGGCAGATCAGTGCAAATCCACATTACAGCTGGGGAGTTAAAGGGAAGTCAGAGTAAGTTGACAGGCGCAGTTGCTGTGCCGTGCCACTGGGGGTGTGTGAAATCTGCCAGTTAAAAGGTTAACCAGCTGAAATTAATTTGCACTGATGGGGGAAGGGATGGCTTCCTAAATGCTGATAGATTTCAGCTGGTTTCTTGGCTTTCTATGCCTTTTTGCACCTCTTTTTCCTTCATGTGTTCAATACTTATTCCCTGTGTCATTCCACTTTATTAAATATAACTAGTTTTGTGAACACGATTGCCCCAATTTCTTTGTGTGTATGGATTACTTAGGTTGTTACTGACATCTGGTAAAAATCTCAGGTCAGTGGCTCCATCAGAAATATGTTTAAAGAGAAAAATGTTGATGTGTTCAATACTTATTTTCCCTGCAGTAGATGATGTCTCTAACTCTTTTTCCAGTAAGTTTTTAAATCTTCTTAACTGTATGGATTTTAAACAACACATCACACAGTCAACTCACAACAGAGGACACACCTTAGACCTTGTCATCACCTACGGCCTGTCCACTAGTGTGTCCTATATTGTAGACTTGGCTGTTTCTGACCACTTCTGTGTGTTTTTTAACATTACCAGTTTTATTCAGTTAGCGAACCTGGTGAGAACTGTGAGGAAGCGCCATCTGACTTCTGAAGTGGCTGCAAATTTTATCAGGGTTTTAAGTGATACTCCAGCTGAGGTTCTACCTGCATCATGTGATTTTATTACTGACAGTTTTAACCATAAACTAAAATCAGCACTGGACTTGGTTGCACCACTAAACAAAAAAAACGCAAAACCTAAACCTGTTCTGCCCTGGTGGAATGAAGATATAAAACAGCAGAAAAGAAAATGCAGAGCAGCAGAGAGAAGGTGGAGAAAAACAAAATTAACTGTTCAATATCAAATTCTTAACTGCTACCAAACTGCTTAACACCATGAACACTCCCACTTCACAAAAATAATAGACACCTACAACAACAATCCCACAATCATTTTCTCCGCTATTGATCACTTAATCAACCTTGATTTTAAGAAGTCTAACGGGATGCCAACAGACTCACTATGTGAGGACTTTGCAGACTTCTTCAGAAGTAAAATAGAGGTCATTAGATCTAACCTTTTATTACAAGCTACTGCTTTGACTACTATTGAACTTTTGCTTTTATCTGAAGAAACACTGGAGAGTTTTGCCCTGGTTGATGCTGAAACTCTTGGTCAAATTTTCTCCCAAGTCAGTCCAACGACCTGTCTTTTAGACCCCATTCCCACATCACTTTTAAAAACATTTTGTGGATTTTTCCAGGAGGAACTTTTAAACATGATGAATTACTCTCTCCAGACGGGTGTTTTCCCTACTGCCTTTTATCATGTATCTGAGCTCAGGTTTTCTCTGAGCTCAGATCCTCACTTTATTTCTGTTTTATTGTCTGTTGTCATTATTTTGTGGTTGTTTTTTGTATATTTGTTTGGGGTGTGACAGAGTCCTTCCCCTCTCTCACCAGACTCTCCCCTTCAGCTGCCACTGCCTGCTTCTCTGCCAGCTCAGCTGTGGCAGCTTGGTAATTAGGTCATGGCTCGCCTGTGATGCGCACCTGCAGCTCATTTACTGTTGTGTATTTAAGCACTGCCTGTCCTCTGTGTGTTTGCTGGACTATTGAATGTCAATCCTAACTGTGATGATCTCCTCCTGCATTCACTGGGCGATGTCAGCCCAGGGACGCCAACTGTAAGTTTTTCCCAGTTTGTATTTTGTCTGTTAGTTTTTTTGGACTATGTTTCTTTTATTAAACACATGAGCACAATCCAGCATGTGGGTCTGTCTCTTCTGCCCCAGAGGGGCACACATGACACCTTTAAAATGGCAGTGGTGAGACCCCTCCGAAAGAAGAGTAATTTAGTTCCTGAAATCCTTAATAACTACAGACCAGTATCCAACTTACAATTTTTAAGCAAAATTTTAGAAAAAACTTGTTGTTTTCAGTTAAATTATTTTTTAATATCAAATAACATATTTGATGAAAAACAGTCTGGTTTTAGGATGAACCACAATACAGCGACAGCTCTGGTTAGGACTGTTAGTGATCTAAGGCACTACATGGACTCACACAGAATTTCAGTCCTGGTTCTACTGGATCTAAGTGCTACCTTTGATACAGTAGACCACCATATTCTTCTAGCAAGATGAAAGGATCTGGTTGAGGACTACAAATATCTGGGTGTCAGGATCAGCAATGGGCTAGACTGGAGATCCAACACCGATGCTGCGCACAAGAAGGGGATGAGCAGACTCTTACTTCCTGAGGAAGATGAGATCCTTCAACGTGTGTAGCAGGATGCTGGAGCTTTGCTACCAGACCACTGTCGCCAGTGCAATCTTCTTTGCTACTGTCTGTTGGGGTAGCAGTATCAGGGCCAGAGACACCAACAGACTTGATAAGATTATCAAGAAGGCTGGCTCTGTAATTGGTCTCAGGCTGGAGACCTTTGAGACAGTGAGACATATAGGCGGCCAATCCAAATATCTCACATTATAAAGTGGTTATAATTAATGCCATTTTATTCAGTGAATGACTGCTTATGTGTTGTTTAGGAAAATATACATTGGCTATAATTTTAAAATCTTATAATTTTACACCTATGTCTCACTGGAGGAGAACACTAAATAAACTGCGATCCATCATGGACAATCCTGATCACCCCCTCCACCACACACTGGACAGACAGCGGAGCACCTTCTCCAGCAGACTGCTACAGCTTCGCTGTCGAATGGCCAGGTACAGGAAATCTTTCCTGCCGCATGTCATTTCACTTTACAATAACTCACTATGCTGCCATATTGCACCTTACAGTCTAACTGGTACCTCACATTTCCCTCTGCTCCGGTAGTCCTGCACTGTGCAGTGGGTATGATTCATGTGTTTATATGGGTCACCATCTATTCAGTTATGATGTATATAGGCTTTTATAGTAGTGTTAGTTTTACTTTCCATGGGTAATCCCTTTGTCTGTCATGTGTGTTTCTGTCGTTTGGTTGTCTACTGTCATGCTGCTGTTGCACTGCAATTTCCCAGTTTGGGATCAATAAAGTCTATCTATGTTTACTTTTTCATTAAGTGGTGAAACTTTTACCATCTGAGTGTTCGTTTGGTGTGGTAGCTCAGCGTTTGAGCCTCTCTCTTGTGATGAATCATGACAGACTGGTCTAGCCAAGATCAAGGCTCAGCAAATGCTTCGCCAGGTGAGCAATCGGCACTCTTGCGTTTGGATGCCACAGAACACCAGGTCATGTTCCTTTCTGAACAACTTCAAACCATCACCCAGCAATTGGTGACCATAATTGAGCACTTGTGTTGGCTTCCTGGTGAGGTGCCTGCACCTGCTGCTCCGGCAGTTTCTGCCATCCGCAGGAACATTTCTGTTCCTTTGCCTGCCCCCTGTGGGGGGATGAAAAGGGTTCCTGCTCAATTGCCGGCTTTATTTCCAGTAGGCAGAAGGGGAGTATAGGGACGATTCGGCTAAGATCCACTTCATGACCTTGTTGCTGCAGGACCGGGTGCTCAAGTAGGCACAGTCCGTCTTTAGCAGCCCGGATGGGCCCCTATACACATTCAAGGGATTTGTGCAGGAATTCTCAGAGGCTTTTGACTATACGGAGAGCAAGGGGAACATTGTTTGCCAGCTAATGGGACTCCGGCAGGGAAACTGGTCTGTAGCCAATTTCTCCGTCAAGTTCCAGATCGTTGTGGCAGACTCCAGATGGAACGACATTGCTCTACGCAGCGCCTTCCTTGGGGGCCTGAATCCGCATCTTTGCGATGAGCTGGCTATCCGCGCATCCCCCTCCTCTCTGGATGAGCTGATTGCACAGGCAGTGGCTCTGGACAACTGGTTTAGGGAGCGTACAAGGGAGCAGAGGGCTGCTGCTTCTCCGTTCGCTCAACAGCCCCCCTGGCACAGCTCTGTTGGCACTCTCCAAACCAATGGCCCTGGGTAGGTCCCATCTGACTCTGGAGGAGTGTCAACGTCGAGAGGACGGGGGCGTGCATGTATTGCGGGGCCACTGACCACGTAATTTTGAAATGCCCAATTAGACCAAAAGATCTGGCCATTTTAAATGACTCCCACCCTTTGCACTGCCACTTTCAGCTTCTTCCCTCCAGACGGAGGTTTGCTGTCCCAAAAAGTAAAACCCAGCGCTACAAAAACAGCTTTGTTCCTGCTGCTGTCAAAGAGTTGAACAAGTTGTAACAATATATTGCACATAATTTAGTTACCCATTTATTAATTTCATTTTATATTTACTTATTTTTGTAGGTTTTTTTATTTGGGTTCTAAATCTTTTATTGGGTTTTAGACTTTTGAGTTTTTAACCTCTTTGACTAGTCTTTAACTTTTTAATATGACCCTTATCTCTTTGTCTTATGGGGACCTGGGAATCGGTACCTCCACCTGCAACTGGATCATGGATTTTCTGACCAACAGACCCCAGCATGTTAGGTCAGGCCCCAACCGTTCTTCCGTCATCACACTCAACACTGGTGTACCACAGGGCTGTGTGCTCAGCCCATTCCCCTACTCCCTCTTCACCATGACTGCAGGCCTATGTATGGATCCAATTCCATCATAAAGTTCGCAGATGACACCACGGTGATTGGACTCATCAGGGACAACGATGAGTCAGATTACAGGGCAGAGGTTGAGCACTTGGCTACTTGGTGCGCTGACAATAACCTGCTCCTTAACACCAGCAAAACCAAGGAGCTCATAGTGGACTACAGGAAGGAGAGGGGAGAGACACATGACCCCATCCATATCAATGGCATAGCTGTTGAACGTGTCCCCAGCTTCAAATTCCTGGGGACCCACATCTCGGAGGACCTGTCCTGGTCAGTTAACACCACCAGCCTGATCAAGAAAGCCCATCAGCGCCTCTTCTTCTTGAGGACACTGAAGAAGAACCATCTGTCAACTGACATCCTGGGCAACTTCTACCGCTGCGTGATAGAGAGCACCCTGACCAACTATGTCACAGTCTGGTATAGGAGCTGCTCTGTCGCTGACCGTAAGGCGCTGCAGCGGGTGGTGAAAACCGCCCAACGCATCACAGGGACTCCACTTCCAGTTATAGAGGACGTCTACAGGAAAAGATGTCTGCGCCGGGCACGCAGCATTCTTAGGGACTCCAACCATCCTGCTCATGGACTGTTCCAGCTTCTCCCCTCCAGAAGGCGTTTCAGAAGCCTTCAGACTAGAACCAGCAGGTTTAGGAACAGTTTCTTTCCAACAGCTGTCACGTTATTAGTTCCCCACTGACTCTCTTACCATCATCTCTTACCATCCTCACCTGCCCATCTAACTTGAGGGCCTTTTCCACTAGCACGCTTTAGCGCGACACGGGACGGCTCAGCACGCTTTGTACGCTTTTCCACAAGCCCCAACACGGTTTAACAGCTGCAATTCTCAGCCCCGCTGAAGGGCAGGGTACAGCAGTGCTGAGCTGTGCCGTGTTGTGACGTTAACAGACTGGTCGCCGCTGATTGGTCAGGTTGTAACCGCCCCTCTCCTCCTCCTCATCTACCAAATCTTCACGACCTTCTCAATAAAGTTTTTGAAAAAAAAAAAAGAATCTTCACGACCGCCTTTACTCAGCACGCAACCACTGTTGGCGGTTCCTTTCAGTGTATTGCTGTGCTATTTTCATTTACTCTCTATCAAAAATGGCTTCGCGTAATAAGGGTGTTCCATGGACCAGTAAGGAGCTGCAGTGTCTGTTCACTGCATTGTCAGACGAACGTATGCAGCGCGAGTTAGACGGAGCTGCCCGGAATGAAAAAATATACTGGGAGGTCTCGACATCGGAGTCCTTTAACAGTGAGTTTTAATTTTTTTTATTGTGCGTTTTTTCGCAAATATATTCGGTAAGACGCTCAGTTTATTTATGCAATAAAAAAGCTGTTCATTTGTGGATCGCTGCTTAATTGCAGCACACTGCGGACTCAAGCTTTTATTTTAATTATTCATGTGAACAATACGCTGAAATAAGCTTATGTATTCTTGTTAAAAACTATTGTGCTGTATTTTATTGTGTGCATTTTCCTTGTAGAATCATCCCACGCGTCCGCCGCGACAGCCCGCACGGATTATTCAACCGAGCCTTCCTGACCCACAGCTGGCAGACGCCTTCATTCAGCCGAGTCGTGACCCAGTTTGGGAAGCTGGTGTAGAGACTCAGTGGTCGGCGTGTATAAAATGTCGATTAACCTTCATGTTGTGTTGCAAAGTTTTTTTTTTTTTTCTTAATATTTTGTATATAATAAAATGGAATTGTTTTGGAAAGTGTGGTTTGTCTGTTATAACACTGAATTATAAAACAGTATAATTACATAGAAATTCCATTGCCTAATCTGATCAAAATGATACTGATCTTCCTGTCAGGGTCAACCATTGTAAAGGTAATGTAATTTTTAACTAAGACCAAAAAACAAATGTTTTTGTAAGCTTTCTGTTCTTTTTATTGAAATATCATAAAAAATTAGCCCCACATGATCCAGTTCTAAACTTTGGGTACATTTTTTATGTTAACTTATAAGAAGTTGCACAGTTGGACTTTAAAATGCAGCAGGAGAGACTGATCAAGCTTACAAGTCAATGTAAAAAAGTAAGTATATGTAAATTGAATGTTCTATCGGCATTCCAAATTCAGAGATTTACAATACTTTAGAAGGAGTGTAGCATCATCTAAACGGAAAATAATAATACTGTTGTTCCAAACGTTGACCTGAAGGTGAAAAACATGAATTTTTTTTAATTCAGTACATCCAAAATGCCCTAGGATGTAAAAAATAATAATTTGGTGTAGGCCAGTGTGCCACGTCTCATTATTTAATACGAATAAAAACAAGTTTCAGCTCTTTATTTCTGGGTCATTTGGCAGTTAATTCAAAACAAAAGTGACTTGTGTTGTTGCAGCTTAATTATGAGATAAAATTAATTGTGAGATAAATCCACAGAGCGAGCAAGGCAATAATCCTTGAATCCTTTTTTGTCTCGTGTAAATAAGGACTCAGTCGGGTGCCTAACCTCACGGGAGTGTGGCCCCGCCTCGCTCAGAATCTGCTGCTGCCCCGCTTCTAAAACCTCCTAACAAACCATCACAGCACAAGCACAACACCAATGGAGACAGAAGCGTTCCGAGCCGTACTGAAGTGAACCGAGCCGTACCGAGGTGTGCTGGGCTAGTGGAAAACAGGCTTTATTGTACATTATCTGCACATAACAGTACTCTTAACTTTCTGCACTGCTGCATATATTTGCTTAAATTGCACATACTGTCAATTACTGTATATACTGCACTGCTGTCCTTTGCACTTCTGATTGGATGCTAAACTGTGTTTCGTTACCTTGTAGTCATACATGTGTAATGTCAATAAAGTTGAATCTAATCTATGTCCTGATTGATGGAGCCTTGAGTACTTTTATGTTTATAGTCAGCCTCATGTATGCCTGTGTTCATGTTGAATGTAATTGTGGTTTGTAAATATGGATGTCACCTGACTGCAAAACAAATCTACCTACGGGTACAAATAAAGTAACCTGAACCTGGCCTGTTGGTAATCGTGGGGGGTCTGGCAGGAGGGTCTTTGCAAAATCCTCCCAACCATTTTAACTCCCGGCTTTCATCCAGTTACCGGGGGCCGAGTTCAAAACCTCCACCCTGATTGATTAGGGAGCGGAGCAGAATTTCGTTCAACTGGCACTGGTCCAAAAATTTCAGATTCTCACCAGGAACGTCCCGATGCCCTTGAATGTCTCGGCAGTTTCAGGCAGCAGGATCATGGCGATTACTGAATGGACTGAGCCCATTTCGGTCATTTTGTCCAGTAATCATCGCAAGACTACCCAGTTCTGTGCTTCCTCAATCCACTACCCCCATGATTCTGGGGTATCCAGGGCTCCAAATTCACAACCCTATAATAAATTGGAGCCAGGGCTCCATTTTGTCCTGGAGCTCTTAGTCTCTCATGTCTCCGGCCGCATGCTCGCCCTCTCTCCCAATCTCCTCCCCTCTGGCTGAGCCGGTGGATTTCAGCTCGGTGCCTGAGGTCTATCATGACTTAGGGGAGGTCTTTAGCAAGTCTAGGGCCCTATCTTTACCACCTTCCCGGTGCTGAGTCGTCTGTGGTCCAACATCACTCTGGATTTTGTCACGGGCCTCCCTCCATCCCAGGGTAACGGTCATACTCACCATCATCGACTGTTTCTCCAAGGCTATCCACCTTGTCCCTCTCCCTAAACTGCCATCAGCTGTGGAAATGGCCGACTTATTGACTCAACATGTTATCTGCTTGCATGGGATCCCCGTGGACATTGTCTCGGACCGGGGGCCCCAGTTTACATCTCAGGTGTGGAAGGCGTTTTGTCGATTCCTGGGTGCTACAGCCAGCCTGATGTCTGGATACCATCTGCAGAACAACGGTCAAGCCGAGCGTGCTAATCAGTTCTTGGAGGCCACCCTGAGGTGTGTAGCATCCTGCAATCCCACCATCTGGAGCTCCCACCTGACCTGGGTGGAGTATTCTCACAACTCTGCCATCTCCTCCGCTACTGGGCTGACACCATTCGAAGCCTCGATGGGCTACACTCCACCTCTGCCGCCCATGATGGAGAGGGGTCTCGCTGTTGAGTCTGCATGAGTCTGAGTGTTCGTTTGGTGTGGTAACTCAGCATTTGAGCCTCTCTTGTGTTGAATCATGACACTGTCTCAATTAGCTGTCAAAGTACATATGACTTTTGCAACACATTTGGCGTGTCTGGATGTTCTGGATCCGCAAATGTGTTGACGGATCTACAAATGCCAGTAAGCTGGGTTTTTGTTACCCTGAGCTTAGGCTGACTGGCTGCCTGCAAGTCTTCGTTCCTTTCTACCGGTTTAACTGCAGCTCTTCTTCTCCAGACTTATACTGCAGACACAGAACTTCACATGGATGGAGCTGGACTGCAACGGCTACTACTGACCTATTTCTTTTTCTGTGTCTGAGTTTGCTGTGAGTGAATGACTGCTGCACCCACAATTAATTATGACTCACAATCCAGCATCAGACAACATAAGAGATGTGGGTCTCAGAGCTCTGGAGGCCTATATGGTACCTGTTGGTGATAGATTTTGACTGTTTTTGTAATTAATACACTAATTGAGGAACTGTTAAAACTAAAGTGGTGCAGAGGGATATTGCCTTGCGGTTTTTATGGGCTCTTTGACAGTGATGTACAGGCCTTTTTATTTGTGTTCAGGTTGAACTGGTTTGTCAGCCTGCCTTTTTAGTTATTTTAGTATCTAGTAAAAGTAATTTGTTTTGTTTTATCCAGTCAAGAGCATTATTTATGTAGAGTGGAGATGTTGAATGCTGGATTAATTTAATAGAAAATTTATCCTTTTTTCCCCTTTTATTTGACTCTACTCTGGAGTTTTATTCATTTTACTAGTTTCTTAATTGAGTTTGCTGTTTTTTTTTTTTTTTTGTTTTGTTTTTTTTCCCCCTTTTTTTTAAGTTTTTGTAAAGGGTATACAGGTCGTTACAGCATTGCATTGTTTACATTTTCATCACATGTTCCCTTATTTACTGATAACATTGGAAGAATAATTATTACAACACTCTGTGGGGAGACTTGAATAACGAAACCGAATTGTCTTTCATTCCAGTTTATTCAAGTAATCATTCCACTGTCTGCTCTCATTCCTGAGCAGCGAACAAAGAGAGTGAACACACCAAAGTTCTCTCATTTAAACATTCTAACATCAAACCATTTCCCTCGCGGGGGAAATCACACATCTCTCTCAAAATCTCTTTATTCACATTCATTAGCCTTTTATTTACATAACTCTCTCTTCTCGAGCCTCAGTGGTCAGGAAGTCTTCTGTCCCCTGTCCTCCGCAGGGGGTCCAGGCTCTGTGGCTCCGCACCGCAGGGGGCTGGCTCTCCTTCATCGTGGTTAAATCACATATGCAGTGTCCAACATATACATGTCTCACAACACAGCCATATAACCCCCCCCCAAACGATGAAGAACAGACTAATTCCTAAAATTAAATAGCACCTTACTCACTACTGAATAATCAACACCAACATTCAGTCTGTGCGCCGCTTGGGCTTCAGCCGTCTGCCGAATCTGCTGTGCGTTGGCCCCGCCTTGCCTGCGGTGCGTTTCTGCTTCGGGTCTGTTGACTGAGGGAGAGAGTGATTAACTGCCCCCTGCGGGGGCCTGCCTCGTCGAGGCGCCACTGCGACCGGTACAGACACGTCCTTCATGACAAAAGCAGGTTTTAGTCTGTCAATACTGACTGTCTCTTTTCTGTCTCCAAAATCTAGCACAAATTGCTTATCACCTGCCTCCAGCACTCGAAATGGCCCTTCGTAAGGCGGTTTGAGCGTTGCTTTTAGGGCTTCGCGCCTGACAAAAATGAAATTGGCATTTTTCAAAGCCTTGGGGACGAAAACTTGTGGAAAAGCGTGATGAACCGGACCCGGGAGCGTGTCTGCCCCCGTGCCGACTAACGGTCCCAGAGCCGAGAGAGGTGGGGGCTCTGGGTGCTCTGGTAAAAACTCGCCTGGCAGCCTCAGAGTTTGTGCGAATACCAGCTCCGCTGGGGAGGCGTCTAAGTCCTCTTTAGGCGCAGAACGCAACCCTAATAAAACCCATGGAAGTTTATTCACCCAATCTGCATCCGTGAGCGACGCTCTGAGTGCTACCTTCAAAGACCTATGAAAACGCTCGCATAAACCATTGGCCTGAGGGTGGTAAGCCGTAGTGCGGTGAATTTTGGCTCCTAAGCCGTTGGCCATCGCTGACCACAGCTCAGAGATGAATTGCGGTCCTCTATCGGACGTAATGTCCGACGGAACCCCGAAGCGCGCCACCCAAGCCGTTAAAAAAACGCGAGCCACCTCCGCGGCCGTGGTCGTCGCAAGTGGGACCACTTCCGGCCAACGTGTGGTGCGGTCCACCATTGTCAAAAGATACGTGAACCCCTGTGATGCCGGTAGGGGGCCCACAAGGTCGACGTGCACATGGTCGAACCTTCTGGCCGGAATGCGGAACGGTTCTAACGGGGCTCTTGTGTGCCTGTGAATTTTGGCCCGTTGACAGGAAATGCAGGTTTTTGCCCATTCCTTCACGTGCTTGCGCAGGCACGGCCAAACAAACTTTTCCGCCACTAGTTTCACCGACGCGCGCACCCCCGGGTGCGCCAGTGAGTGGACCGAGTCAAAAACACGGCGGCGCCACGTGGCCGGAACCACCGGACGCGGGCGCCCCGTCGACATGTCGCAGATCAGGGGGGGCATACCGGTTTGTAAACACTTGCTCTCCAGCCTCAACCCTGTTGGTCCGGACTGGAGCGCGCGCACGTCTGCGTCCGCCCCCTGGTCCGCTGCCATGGCTGCGTAATCTATACCCACGTGCACCGGGGCTGCGCGCGCCACCGTGCCGCTCTCCTGCGGCGCGGTCACGGTGGCCCGTTCTGCCTCTGCGCGTGTTGGGGTCGTGAACGCGCGTGAGAGACAATCCGCTACTACATTGAATTTGCCCGCGACGTGCCTAATGTCAGTGGTAAATTCCGAGATTGCGGCCAGCTGCCTCTGCTGCCTGCCGGACCACGGGTCTGAAATTTTGGCCATGGCGTATGTGAGCGGCTTGTGGTCCACATAAGCGGTGAAGCACCGTCCTTCCAGCCAGAACTGGAAATGACGAATAGCCAAATGCAGCGCCAACAGTTCTCTGTCAAACGCGCTGTATTTTCGTTCAGCCGCGCTTAAAGATTTGCTAAAGAAAGCCAAAGGCTGCCAAACTCCGGCTACCTGTTGCTCAATAACGGCCCCTATGGCTAAATCTGAAGCGTCTGTCGTCAGCGCGATACGTGCTGCAGGGTCTGGGTGGGCCAGGAGCGCAGCGTCAGCCAAGGCTTTTTTAACCTCTGTGAACGCGCGCTCCCGCTCCGGGGACCATTCGACCGCCTGGGTCAGTTTTTGTTTTTTGAGCGCGGCATATAACGGTTGCATGATTTGAGCTGCGTGGGGCAGGAATCGGTTATAAAAATTCACCATCCCCAAGAATTCCTGTAGTGATTTGACCGTTTGTGGACGGGGAAAATCCGCTACCGCGCGTACTTTCTCTGGTAACGGAACCGCTCCCTCCGGGGAGACGCGGTGACCCAAAAAATCGATCCGCTCGACGCCGAACTGGCACTTGGCTGGGTTAACTATTAAGCCGTGCTCTCCCAGCCTCCTAAAAACTGCTGTGAGGTGCGTTTCGTGTTCGTCCTCTGAAGTACTCGCGACCAAAATGTCGTCGAGGTACACAAACACGAAAGGGAGATCGCGTAACACGGCATCCATCATCCGCTGAAATGTTTGCGCCGCCCCTTTGAGACCAAACGGCATGCGTAAAAATTCGAAAAGTCCGAACGGGGTTATTACCGCTGTTTTAGGAATGTCCTCCGGTTGGACCGGGACTTGGTGATAGCCGCGAACTAAATCAATCTTTGAAAAAATGCGCGCCCCCGCCAGGTGCACCGAAAAATCCTGAATGTGCGGGATGGGATAACGATCGTGCGCCGTAGCGTTGTTTAGCCTGCGGTAATCCCCGCACGGTCTCCCGGAGCCATCGGCTTTCGGTACCATGTGCAGCGACGAAGCCCACGGGCTCTTCGACCTACGAACGATGCCCAGCCTCTCCAGGCTGGCGAACTCCTCGCGCGCAATGGCGAGCTTAACTGCATCCAAGCGCCGAGCTTTTGCAAACACGGGAGGACCAGAAGTGGGGATAAAGTGTTTCACCCCGTGCTTCGCGACCGTCGCTGAAAAAGTGGGCACAGTGAGCGCTGGAAATTGGGTGAGGAGTGTGTGAAACTTACCACCTGCTGTAGCGACGTGGGTCTGTACTGGTGGCGGGGACACTCGAGCTGAACAGGGGAGAGAGTAAAAAGAGAGTGCATTTACCAGCCGTCTATTAGCAAGATCAACTAACAGATTGTGTGAACACAAAAAATCCACGCCCAACATGTTGAAACTCACCGCCGCTATCACAAAAGTCCATTCATATGTGCGGCCATGTAAGCATAAAGGCAAGGTCCTTCTCCCGTAGGTGTTGATGTTCGAGCCATTTGCCGCTGTAGCTCCGCTACCGTGGGGTCCAGCCACCCGGTCCGCGTATGTTGGGGTGATGAAGCTCACTTGTGCTCCGGTGTCGATGAGGAACTCTCGTCCGGAGCGCGCATCCGTGATGTAGAGCAGCTTGTTGCGTTCTCCGAGGGTCGAAGCTGCTAGCAACCCCTGGTCTTGCCGTTTCCCGAACTCCTGAAGATGCAGGGCGGCACACACCTGCGTGCCTTCTCTGCGAACCTCCGATGGTAAAAGCAGAGATCTTCTCCTCCGCTGTGTCGTGCCCGCGCCTCTGCCGCCGGGCTATTGGCTCCCCCTCGTCGCGGCCGTGTTGCCGCCGTCGTCGGCCAGTCTGGTTCTGCCGCCTCTGGCTCCCCGCTGTCTCGGGTCGCTGCTGTGGTTGCTTGCCCGCCGCAGGCGTCCAGGATCCCATCTGCCTCCTGGGCCAGCTCCCGGAACTCCTCCAGGGTGTGACACTTTTTGCCGGCCAGCGTGCTTCTCGCATGCGCCGGGAGGTTGGAAAGGAAGATGAACTGAAAAATGAAATCATCGTTGTCCAACCCTCTCAGCTGTATCATCTCCTCCATCAGGGCGCTCGGCCTGTGTCCACCTTGGTCTAGCAAAGACAGGATCCTCCTCGCCCTCACTTCAGCCGAGGGGGTGAAAAACTTGATGAGGGTGGATTTCAGCTTGCCGTACCTGTCGGTCGCGGGTGGCTGCTCCACCAAGCTTTGCACGCACCGAGCTGTGCTGTTGTCCAGTTTAGCGATGACATGGTGGAACTTAGTGTCATCCACCGTTACTCCTGCGAGCGCGAACTGCGACTCTGCTTGCAGAAACCACGACCGTGGGTTATCCTGCCAGAAATCAGGCAGCTTAACGGCCACTGCGCTCGCCAGCTCTGAGCGCTGTGAGTCCGGGACCCTGAGAATTTCTTCGTTCATTCTCAACGTCGTCAGTCACCAATGTGGGGAGACTTGAATAACGAAACCGAATTGTCTTTCATTCCAGTTTATTCAAGTAATCATTCCACTGTCTGCTCTCATTCCTGAGCAGCGAACAAAGAGAGTGAACACACCAAAGTTCTCTCATTTAAACATTCTAACATCAAACCATTTCCCTTGCGGGGGAAATCACACATCTCTCTCAAAATCTCTTTATTCACATTCATTAGCCTTTTATTTACATAACTCCCCCTTCTCTCTTCTCGAGCCTCAGTGGTCAGGAAGTCTTCTGTCCCCTGTCCTCCGCAGGGGGTCCAGGCTCTGTGGCTCCGCACCGCAGGGGGCTGGCTCTCCTTCATCGTGGTTAAATCACATATGCAGTGTCCAACATATACATGTCTCACAACACAGCCATACACCCCTTTTTTTTTTTTTTTTTTAAAGTGAAATTAAAGAGAATAAAATAAAACAAAGAAAATAAGGTAAAAGAGCATCTGAGTAGCGTTGGAACAAAGAGCGGGACCATCATTGAAATGGTATTTGTCAAAGATTAGATCTAATGGAAGACACATATGCGATCCAGGGTTGCCAAAAGTTCATGAACCCATCCATGTCCTGTCTCAGTGCGAATGTCAACTTTTCCATCGAGTAAATGTCTTGGATCACGTTAAAACAATCTTCAGGTGTAGGACAGTCCTTCAACATCCATTTTTTAGTTGGAGCTTTTTTACTTGCCAATATTAAAACATTGAATAAGTATTTTTCTCCTCGTCTTTCCAGTGAGTCCGGTAGTAAGCCCAAATACAAAGTTACAAAAGAAAAGGGAACTGTTATTTTAAATATTTTCCCCAATATTGTCTGTACATTGGTCCAATATTGGTGGATAGCTGGGCATGACCAAAACACATGAAAATGATTTGCAGTCTTTTCACCACACAAGCGCCAACAGTTCAATCCCTTATGGGTAAATTTGTTTTGTGCAGGTGTTCTGAAAAATCTTACCAAGTTTTTCCATCCAAATTCTCTCCACTGCAGGGATGAGGTACTTTTCCATTGCTGTTTATTTAGCTTTTCCCATATTTCCAGTTGTAAAGTGAAATTCCCCTCTTTTTCCCATCTTTTATATATGATGTGTTGTCTCCTTTTAAGTCTTGAAGACCTTGGTATATTTTAGAAATGTATCTGGTCCCTGGGATCCCTTTATATGCCATTAAGAAGACCTTCAGAACACCTGACTGGGCCCTTTCCAAATCCTCCTTTTTAAGTATATTGTTTATGTGGTGTCTAAGCTGGAAGAACCTGTAAAGGTCTTGATTTATTAGACCTTGTTTTTTCAAATCTTCAAGACTTCTTAAAATTTGCCCTTTAAAAAAATCGTAATATTTTATCAGCCCTTTCTCCTTCCACTTTTTAAATCTGGTGTCTGTTTTATTAGGAGTAAAGTCTTGATCATAGGCAATCCATTGCAGAAGTCGGTAGGGCTCTTTAGTTTGATTCTCTCTGACTATCTTAAACCAAATTTTTAGCGGGGTCTCTATCCACGGGTTAGTGTTATTCAAGTTTAGGTAAGGCATTGTTCCCTATTATTGCCTGTAGGGGGATGTCACTTGTTATTTGGCATTCGATCTCCTTCCATTGTGCAGTGTAGACTGGGTTACATATCTCTACTAAAGTTTTAATTTGTGCGGCTTTAAAGTAGTCCCTGATATTTGGCAGCGCGAGCCCACCTTTGTCTTTGTTTAGCTGTAAGGTTCTATATCTGATTCTAGGTCTCTTGCCCTGCCATATGAATCTTGAGATCCTTCTGTCCAGCTCCTGCCATTTTTTTTTTTTTTTTTTTGGGAGGTTCTACCGGTATTGTTTGGAAAAGGTATAGAAGACGTGGAAGTATATTCATTTTGACTGCTTCAATTCTTTGTGCAGTACCCAAGAATGGTATCATATTCCATCTTGCTAGGTCAGATTTTATTTTTGTCACCAGTGGATCATAGTTTAGTGATATAATTTTGTTGAGTTGTTTCGGGATATTGACCCCCAGATATTTCATAGATTCCGACTCCGTTAGTTTTGAGTGTGCTTAGTGAATAATGATTTGGGTCATAGTTGAATGTTAAAACTTGGGTTTTATGCATGTTTAATTTGTACCCCGATAAATCTCCATACTCTGAAAAAACTGAGGTTAGTTCTGGTAAAGAAGTGTCCGGCTGCCCTAGGTATATTAAAATGTCATCAGCAAAGAGTGCTATTTTATGTTCCTTCTGACCAAGTGTAATACCTTGAATTTTTTGATTTTGTCTTATCCATTGGCTCAGAGGTTCTATGAAGATTGCAAAGAGCAGTGGAGACAGGGGGCAGCCCTGATGACATCCTCTTTCCAGCTCAAAAGATGATGATAAATTACCGTTAATCCTTATTTTAGCTGTTGGTTTTTTATATAATGCTTGTATAATTCTAATGAAGTTGTTATGAAAATTGAAACTGGATAAGATTCTATATAGAAAAGACCAGTCAACCGAATCGAATGCTTTTTCAGCATCTAATCCCAATATGACTGCATTTAAGTTATATTTTTTTATATGATTTATGTGTAAAGTGCGTCTAATGTTGTCTTGTGTCTGTCTTTGTCTTATAAAACCTGTTTGGTCTAAATGAATTAGGTCTGTCAGTATATTTTCTAACCTTTTGGCAAGGATAATGGTAAAAAGCTTAGTCCTGATTTAATACACTGATTGGTCTGTAGTTGGAGCATTCTAGTTTATCCTTTTCAGGTTTAGGTATAACTGCAATGACCCCTTCTCTCCAGGAGGGGGGGATTTCCCCTGTGTGGAGGACATAATTAAATGTTTTCAGGAGGAGAGGAGATAGTTGCTGTTTAAAGGTTTTGTACCACTCTGCTGTATAGCCATCTGCTCCTGGGGATTTGTTAGTTTTAAGTTTCATAATTGCTTTTTCCAATTCTTTAGGTTGTATTTCTGACAGTAGTGTTTTATTTTGTGACTCCGTAAGTTGGGGAAGGTTTAATGTGTTTAGGAATGCCTCGGATGCGTTTTTGTTTTTTGTGGGAGTATAAGTTCTTATAGTAATTCTCGAAGCTTTTAAGAGTATCCTGAATTCTGAATTTTATTTCCTTTGATACTGGGTCTCTGATTTTGTAGACTGCTCTTTCTGTTTGTTTCCTCAATTTATAGGCTAGCAATTTTGCGGATTTACTGCCTGCTTCATAGTATTTTTGTTTCAAAAATGTAAGTTTCTTCTGGATTTCTATTGTGTAGATCTCATTTATTTGGTTTTTAATTTCCTTAATCTTGAGTGAGTCAGTAGAATGAGTGTTGCCTTTGTGTTCTTTTTCTAGGTTCTTAAGTTCTGACTCTAGTGTGGATAGTTTTTCTTGTCTTAGTTTCTTTTGGGTTGCCAGTTTTGCAATAATCTTTCCTCTTATTACAGCTTTGCATGCATCCCACAGTATTAAAGGGGATACTTCTCCATTATCGTTTTCTTCCAAATATCTGAGAATATCTGATTCCAATTCATCTTTCAATGGTCCTTTCAGGACATTTGAATTTAACCTCCAAGAAAATATATTATTTGTGTATTTTTGGATATTTAAGTCCATGTAGATCGGACTGTGGTCAAAGAGGTCAATCAGTCCTATTTTACATGTTTCTACTCTTCCAATATCTCTATTAAACATAAAAAAAATAGTCAATCCTTGAGTAAGATGAATGTGGAGTTGAGTAAAATGTATAGTCTTTTACACTGGGGTTGAGTTCCCTCCACACATCACAGATTCCCATTTCTTTTAGTAGCATCCGAGTCTTCCTGCTTTGGGTGTTATTTTGATGTGGAGAACTACCAGAAGCATCCCAGTATGAATTCAGTCTAAGATTAAAGTCCCCATCACATATCACTAAACCTTGAGCTTTAGTTATCATTAGGTCAAATACATTTTTATAAAATTTCCAGTTAGCCCCTGGGGGTGCATATACATTCAGCAGGGTGATATCTTCTCCCTCTAGCTGCCCAGTTACCAAACTGTACCTCCCTTCTTTATCTTTGTGTTCTGATTTTTTTTTTTTTCCAATTCAACTTTATTTATATAGCGCCATTTCACAACAACAGTCATCTCATAGCACTATCAACTGTAGGGGGAACCCCCACAGTTGCAGAAAGACCCCAGCAATCAGGCGATCCCCTGTGAGCAAGCACTTGGCGACGGTGGAGAGGAAAAACTCCCTTTTAACAGGAAGAAACCTCCAGCAGAACAAGGCTCAGGGAGGGGCAGTCATCTGCTGCGACTGGCTGGGGGGTGAGGGGATAGAGAAGAAAAGAACAGACATGTAGAGAGCAAACAGCACGATGGGTACTCAATCTATGGGAGAGAACAAACAAATGTTAATGACCAGCAAAAAAAAATATTTCATAGAGGGTGAGGAAAGGAGTGAGGCCCAGTGCATTACTGGAGGTCCCCCGGCTGACTAAACCTATTAGCAGCATAACTAAGGGAGGGTTCAGAAACACATGATCCCTCCCTAATTGTAGGCTATATCAAAAAGGTAGGTTTTAGCCCTATTCTTAAAAACAGAGATCAAGCCTGACTCCCGAATCCAGATTGGCAGCTGATTCCACAGGAGAGGAGCTTGATAACTGAAGGCTCTGCCTCCCATTGTACTTTTGGAGATTCTAGGTATTACAAGTAATCCTGCATTTTAGGAGCGTAGTGCTCTGTTAGGATAATACGGTAGTATCAGATCTTTTAAATAAAAAGGAGCCTGATTGTTTAGAGCTTTGTAAGTAAGAAGAAGGATTTTAAACTTAATTCTAAACTCTATGGGAAGCCAATGAAGGGAGGCCAGAACCGGAGAGATATGATCTCTCTTTCTAGTACCTGTTAAAACTCTTGCTGCAGCATTTTGGATCAGCTGAAGACTTTTTAAAGATGTTTTAGGACAGCCTGATAATAAAGAATTACAATAATCTAATCTCGAGCTAACAAAAGCGTGGATCAGTTTCTCAGCATCACTCTGAGACAAGATGCTCCTAATCTTGGCAATATTATGCAAATGATAGAAGGCAGTCTTAGAAACAAATTTAATATGTGAATTGAAGGACAAATCCTGATCAAAAATAACTCCAAGGTTCCTCACAGAGCTATTAAGAGTAACCGCATCCAAACTGAAAGTTTGATTTGGAAAGGAATTTCTAAGGTTTTTTTGGACCAACAAGAATGACTTCAGTCTTATCTGAATTTAATAGCAGGAAATTACAAGTCATCCAAGCTTTGATTTCCTTAAGACAAGCTTCTAACTTGGCTAATTGATTACTATCATCTGGCTTCATTGACAGGTATAATTGTGTCATCAGCATAACAATGAAAATGTATACAGTGCTTTCTAATAATGATATAATAAACGGAAGCATATATAAACTAAAAAGAGTTGGGCCTAGCACAGATCCCTGTGGAACTCCATGACTGAGCTTTGAGTTGAAAGAAAACTCATTATTTACATGAACAAACTGGAACCTATCAGATAAATAAGATCTAAACCACTGCAACGAAGTTCCATTAAGTCCAACATAGTGTTCTAATCTATCAAGTAGAATATTATGATCGATGGTATCAAAAGCTGCACTAAGGTCTAAAAGGACAAGTACAGAAACTAGTCCATTATCAGATGCAATGAGGAGGTCGTTAGTGACCTTCGCTAAGGCTGTTTCAGTACTATGATGGATTCTAAACCCAGACTGAAACTCTTCAAGTAAACCATTTCCCTGCAGGTGGTCAAATAATTGCGTAGCAACAACTCTTTCTAAGATTTTTGAAATGAAAGGGAGATTAGAGATTGGTCTATAGTTAGCTAAAGGTCCTGGATCTAGCGTTGGCTTTTTGAGTAAGGGTTTAATTACAGCCGTTTTAAAAGCCTGCGGTACATGGCCTAAAGTTAATGAAGAATTGATTATATGAAGAATAAGGCTACCAATAAGTGGGAAGACTTCTTTAAATAACCTGGTAGGAATAGGGTCTAAAAGACAAGTTGAAGGTTTGGATGAGGAAGCTATTTTGTCTAACTCACAAAGGTCGATTGGAGTAAACTCATCAAGACAGACATCAATAGAAGGAGTTGTAGTAGTTACAGTATTTTTTTTTTCCACAATATCTTTATTGAACCTTTTTTTTTTTTTTAACAAACATGATACAAACAATCAAACACTAACACTAAAGTACTACAAAAAAAAAAAAATGCACTAAAAACACCAACAACCACCAACAAAATCAAGTCTTCAACAATGCTCCTCTGTTTAATCTAGACAATCCAATACATAAGTATACATATTATGTTCACCAGTTTGGAATTTACAAGGTCCACACACATCATTCACCTTCTTCTTCAAGAGTTATGTTTAAATTTTTTACATAATCAATAAAAGGTCTCCATATATTCTCAAACACAATTTCCTTTGATTTCAGTATATATGTTATTCTTTCTAATGGAAGGTTTGTTAACATCTGTCTTAACCACTGAGTCACATCTGGTCTATGAGTCTTTTTCCATAATAGTGCAATACATTTTTTGGCATTAAGCAAACTGAGGTCTATGAATGTTCTTTCACTTTTATTAAAATTATGCTTTTCTGGGTACAGACCCAACAAAAACAGTTTAGGATTCAATATGATTTGTTTTGAGATTATTTTTTCAATTGTTATCCTCACCTCTTCCCAAAACATTCTTATTAATCTACATTCCCATAAACAATGAAACAGGGTTCCTTTACTTTCCATGCATTTTGTGCATGTATCTGGTATATTTTTGTTGTATCTATTTAACTCCTCCGGTGTAACATACATCCGCATTAACCATTTGAAATGTATCAATTTAAGGCGTGCATTTATTGATTTGGTTTGAGCTTCTGTACAAGCCAATTCCCATTGTTCCTCTGAAATTTCAATTTGCAGATCTTCTTTCCAGTAGTTTAATCTTTTCAGTGAATTTTCACTTGAAGATAGTGTCAATGAGTTATAAAACTCTGAAATAATACCCTTTCTTTTACTATCTTTCATCATCATTTTTTCCAAGGATGAATAAATAGGTCGAGTGAGAGCTTTATTTTGATTTGATCGAATAAAGTTTCTAAGTTGAAGATATTTAAAAAAATGTGTTCTATTGAGATTAAATTTGATCCTCAGCTCTTCAAAAGACATTATGTTGTCTGCACATGGCAAATATAAATCCTGAATCTTTTGTATCCCTTTTAAATTCCATACTTTAAATACAGCGTCCGCTCTCCCTGGTTTAAAATATTGATTACCCCATATTGGACTAAATTGTGACAATAACTGTGGTTCTTTTAAATAGTTTTTAGCTTCACACCATATTTTGATCATATGCTTTACAAATGGATTTTTAACTTGTTTTTGTAATTTTTTTGCCGAATCTGAGTATATGAATATGGGAAGAGGTAAAGGTAAATTGTATGATTCCATTTCAGTCCAGTGATGAAAAATAATATGTCATAGACCTCAGTTGTGCCGACCAATAATACAACATAAAATTTGGACATTTCAGACCTCCACGATCAAATGGTAAATATAATAAAGACAAACATAATCTAGCCCTCCTGTTGTTCCATATAAATTCCACTAACTTTTTTTTTATTCTTGAGAATAGATCTAAAGGTGGTGATAAGGGAATGTATTGAAATAAATAAAGTATTTTAGGTAAAATATTACTTTTAAGTATATTGATTCTCCCGATCATCGACATTGGTAGTGACATCCATCTCTGAGTTAACTCATTGATATCTGACATTAAGGCTTCATAGTTGACACTGGCGACTGATTCTAGCTTAGGCATAATTTGGATTCCTAAATATTTAAACTGATTTACAACATTGAATTGATTTACCTCAGGGGCTGGGTAATTTCTCTGGGTCTCATTTAGCATTAATATTGAAGATTTAGTTTTATTTATTTTATATCCTGATATTTCCCCAAAATTCTTTATTAAATTCAACAAGGTTGGAATTGATTTTTTTAGATTCGACATAAACAAAATTATATCATCGGCGTACAGGGAGATTTTATGTTCTGTTGGTCCAACTTTAATTCCATATATTTGTGAATGTAAACGTATCGCTATCGCTAAAGGTTCAATTGCCATAGTAAACAGTAAAGGTGAAAGTGGACAGCCTTGTCGACATCCTCTATTGATTTTTATTGGTTTAGAAATATTGTTATTTGTTAGGATTTCTGCTGTAGCATTATTGTATATTATTTGAACCCATTTTATGAAATTATTTCCAAGTCCAAACCTTTGTAGGACTTCAAAAAGAAAGGGCCATTCAACTCTATCAAAGGCCTTTTCGGCGTCCAATGATAGGAGAGCTGTATCCGGTGCTTCTTTATTAAAATAAATAATATTAAATAGTCTTCTTATATTATGGAAGCCTTGTCTACCCTTTATAAAGCCATTCTGATCTCGATTAATAATATTTGGTAAAATTTCTTGTATTCGTCTTGCTAAAATTTTACAGATTATCTTAAGGTCGGCGTTTAATAGGCTTATTGGTCTCATATTTTCACATTTATTAGAGGGCTTACCTGGTTTTGGCAGCAGTATAATTAAGGCATTATTTATGTATGATGGTAAATTATTATTTTGAAATGCTTCTAAAACCATTTCCAAAAAAGGTTTTATTAATTTATTCTTAAATTTTTTATAAAGGTCAACTGGAAGACCATCTGGTCCTGCACTTTTTCCTGATTTCATATTATCAATGGCTAGCTCAACTTCTTCTTGACTAATTTTAGACTCCAATATCTCCCTGTTTTCATTTGGAATACACGGTATAGATAGTTTGTTCAAAAACCCATTTAGTTTTGTTAAATCAGGTTCATTTTTGGTATCATATAATTTTTCATAGTAATCTCTAAAGGCTCTATTAATTTCTAAAGGATCTATAACTACCTGTCCATTACTTATAATACTGGTTATTGGTGTTTTAATTTCCAATTGTTTAATCTGCCATGCTAATAATTTTCCTGATTTTTCACCTTGTTCATAAAAAGATTGTTTCAATCTTAGAAGACTCGAGGCAGCTCTATTCGCTGATTTTTTGTCGTATTCAGCTCTCAAAATCAGTAATTCATTCTCCAACCTTGGATCTCTTCCTGCATACACTTTTTCCTGAAGACTTTTTATTTTATGTTCCAATTTAGCTCTCTCCTCTCGAGTCTTCTTAGATTTTGATCCTGTATAACTAATAATATGTCCCCTAATAAAAGCTTTGAAAGCCTCCCACTTTACACATGCTGATGTTTGTGTAGTATTGATGTCAAAGAACTCGTCTATCTGTTTTTCTATATACTTGACAAATTCCTCATCCTGAAGCCATTTATGCTGAAATTGCCATCTGCCTGATTCCTTTGTCAATTTTTTATCTACATATATTAGACAACAGGGTGCATGATCAGAGATCACGATGTTATCATAAAAGCAGTTTTGAATCTTGGACCTTAATTCTGTGGAAATCAAAAAATAATCAATACGTGAGAATGTCTTGTAGGTACTGGAATAACAAGAATAGGCTTTAACTTGTGGTTTCATTTCTCTCCATATATCTAACAATCTCAATTCTTTCATAAAATGATTAATAGTCATCCTACATCCAATGTGCGTACAATCCAGTCCTGTTGATCTATCCACACCTGGATTCAATGTACAATTAAAATCCCCTGCTATTATATGTTGCCCTGTAAGTGATGATAAGATGAGAAATAAATTAGCAAAGAACTTCTGATCATCTATATTGGGACCATATAAGTTCACAAGATTTATATTTTCTAATAGCAAAGAACCTTGAATGATTACATATCTTCCAAATTTGTCTCCAATTACATTTTTCACTTGAAAAGGAACTGATTTATGTATGAGAGTCATAACTCCCCTGGCTCGGGATGAAAATGAAGAGGTGAATACACTTCCCTGCCATCTACTCCTAATTCTTTTAACATCCTCCTATCAGATGAGTTTCTTGTAAAAACACAATTCTTGAACCCATGTCCTTTATTTTATTCATAACTTGTTTAAGTTTTTTTAAATTTTGTAGACCTCTGCAATTCCATGAAGTTAAATTAAGATTAACACTTTGGTCCATGATCAATAGAGAGTTTGGGATTACCTTGCAGTGTAAACATGCTCATACAGAGAAGCAAAAACATGAGTGGTTGAACATTCATCCTACAAACTACACACAAACAAATTTCCCCTTCCCACACTTGTGGCAAACCCCCCAAAATCAAAAGAAAAATTCTGTCTCCCGATATAGCCATCGACCGTTCCACACCCACGGGGAACAGCCTAAGCCACTCCTTCTTCATCCTCCCAATCACCCTAACTCTACTGCTTTTAATGACGTAACATTAACTCTCCTCTGTAGTTTTCCAACTTAACTCCAAAATTTTTAACAACTTTGTACATCATAGTTTTTTTTGTTTGTTTGTTTTGTTTTGTTTTTTTAATATATAATACAATCTATATTTTGTAACCTTACTATTTACTTCAAGTCAGTCAGATGCCTGTGCAAATGCTTAATTATTCTACCTTATATTTTGTTCATGCTTAGCTCCCACCAGTCTCTTCTTCTTCTTTGATCTTCTTGATGAACTCCTGCGCCTCCTCTGGGGTCTTGAAGATGTGGGTTCTGCCCTCATACGTGGTCAGCAGTCTCGCAGGATAGATTACACCATGACGAATCCCAAGGTTGCGCAGCTCCTTACGTACGGGATCAAACTGCTTCCTCAATTGCTGGATTCCTGTGGCCAAATCTGGGTAGAACCGCACCTGCTGGTCCTGGTGTTTAATCTCTCCTTTAGCACGTGCAGCGTTGAAGATCTTCATCCTGTCTCTGTTGCTAAGAAACTTCATAATTAAGGTCCTCGGCGGTCCCTTATCTCTCCGTGGGCCAATACGATGTGCTTTTTCCAGAACCACTGCTGATTGCAACTCCTCGCTGCCCAGCACCTCCGGAATCCACTTTTCCAGAAAGGAACATACGTCCCGACCTTCTGATTCCTCTGGAAGACCCACCAGCCTCAAATTATTCTGTCTCGACCGAGATTCCAAATCCAAAATATTATCTTCCAGAGATTTATTTTTTTTTTCCAAAGTGCGCACCTTTAATTGAAGACGGGTGACGTCATCTTCAGCACTAGCGAGACGGAGCTCCATCTGCGCCGTTCGTTCTACACAGTCACCCAATTCCTTTCTTATTCCTTCCAACGCTGTCATAATCCCATCAAATCTAGAGGAAAAGTCCGCTCTCATTGAACTCATGGCAGCCATCAGCGCATCTGCGCCTCCCCGCGCAGACATCGCACCGTTGCCAGCCTCCTCCGCCATATATGGAGTTTTGTTTGCTGCGTCACAGACCTGAAAGTCCGTTAATTTGGACTGTTTCGGCGGCTCGCTTTTTCCTTTTCCTGGTTTTCCAGCCTTAGGCTTCGCCGACATATCCTCGCCCAAATGCTGAGATACGTTCTGTCCCAAATGAGAGAGTTATTTGCCGATATTTTTTCTCCAGGAGCAGAGCAGAGCGAGACACGTCCGTCCTACGTGGCAGCCATAACCGGAAGTCGTAGTTACAGTATTTAAGTTAACTGTGGGAAGAATCTGATTGATTTTATCTCTGATGGATGAAATTTTATTATTGAAAAAGTTCATAAAGTCCTGACTAGTAAGCTCTAAGGGAATGCTAGGATTGACAGAGTCCTGACTCTTTGTCAACCTGGCTACAGTACTGAAAAGAAACCTGGGATTATTCTTGTTCTCTTCTATTAATGCAGAGTAATAACTCGTTCTAGCTTTTCTAAGAGATTTTTTATAAATTAAAAGATGATTTCTCCAAGCTAAATAGATTTCATCTAAATTAGTGGAGCGCCATTTTCTTTCTAATTGACGAGTCTTCTGTTTTAAGCTACGAGTTTCTGTGTTGAACCAAGGAGTTAGAAATCTCTGATTAGACTTTTTCTTTTTTAAGGGGGCCACCAAGTCTAGAGTCTGATGCAGAGAAGCTGAAACACTATCCACCATGTTATCAATTACAGAAGGAGCAAGCTGTCTATAGCTTATTTCCGTTGTGTTGACACATGGCATAGAGGAAACCATCTGCATAAATTTGGTAACAGCATCATCTGAGAGGCATCTACTGTAATATTTTTCTTTAGGAGCCAAATAGTCAGAAATAGTAAATTCAAAGGTTAACAGACAATGGTCTGACAGTACAGGGTTATGAGGACACTACAAGATTTTCTATTTCTATGCCATATGTCAGAACAAGGTCCAATGTATGGTGGAGGTAATGAGTAGAATTTCCTACTTTCTGAGAAAACCCAATCGAGTCTAATATTGAATTAAATGCCACATTAAGGCAGTCACCATCTACATCCACATGTATATTAAAGTCCCCTACTATAATTATTCTATCAGATTTCAGCACTAAATCAGCTAAGAAATCAGCAAATTCGGATAAAAATTCTGAGTAGGTTGATGGGGGACGATAAACTATGGCAAATAAAATTGGGTTTAACCTAAAATTGCTAAAGTGCCCAACACTGAGGACCAGGCCCTCAAAAGAATTATAATATGTTTTTTGCTTTACATTAACTAGTAATTTGGAATGGTAAATTGTTGCTACTCCTCCTCCACGACCAGAACTTCTGGGATTTTGACAGTTTAAATAACCAGAGGGAGTTGATTCATTTAAACCAACATAATCATCTTGCCCTAACCAAGTCTCTGTAAGGGAAATTAAATCAATCTGATGATCAATTAACAGATCATGGACTAACAGAGACTTGGGAGCTAGAGACCTAATATTTAATTTAATTTTTAAATTATGAGGAACAGAGGCCAATTCATTCAATTTAGAGGCTTTATGTTTAATATGAGTTTTACCAATATTTTGCTTTATCACTTTGAGATGCTTATGCATTATATTTTTATTTACTTTGGAGGGAGCAGACAACGATTCTCTGATGGGGAAGACAGGGGCTAAGCTGAGGGGTGGCGGATGAAGAGGAGCTGCAGAGAGGCGTGTAAGACTGCGACTCTGCTTCCTGGTCCCAACTCTGAGTAGTCAGGGTTTTGGAAATTTGCATAAAAAAGATGCCAGATTGTTAGATAAATGATGTAGCATCATCGTCCTCCTCAAAACCAAGACAGAAGATCACTTCTCTCCAGTTTACAGGAATTTCATTTTATTCATTACATAGGAATATCACCTTTCTGCCTTCTCAGGAATATCACTGGCTTTTTGCTGACTCATGCAGGCTTCTCCCAGGCCTGACCAAAGATGCTTGCTTTCCCAGGACCCCAATGTAAACATTTGCTGCTTGCAGAGATTGTAAGGATCAGAGTTTGCTTTTAAAGGCTCAAAGGAACATAAAACTCAGGAGACCAGACCTCTCAACATGAACACTGCATTTGATAACGTACCTTTTCACAGGAAACCAATGTTTTTAAAAGAATCATAAACCACTTAATCTGACGGTTTTATGGGCTATGCTGTCCAGATACTTTCGCCAGACACTAAAGGAAATCATCTACAGCTCAACAGTACCTCCTAGCGGATACCTACGGAATGTGTTTTCAGTACGTAGGATGACTTTTAATTTGTTCTAAATATTAAGTTTCTTTCAGCTTATCCTATGGAGCCTAAGGACACTGAAAATCATCCCTGTTATCACCAACCATGGTTTGCTGCATGTTCTGCTGTTCTAATCTTGATCTAAATGTGAATGCATGTATTATAATTATGTATAAGAAATGTTATATTCCTGAGTGTTATTGGAGTAATGGTATAAATGCATGATCACCATATATTAGCCAAGTCATTTAATTTAGTTAGGTTTTATATTGAGCATTTATCTTATAAGAACTGACTGAGTGTTGATTTTTCCCTCTGAAAATTCATGGGATGGTGTCTTCATTTGGTTGGCTGCTCTCAAACAAAGAAATGTTTTCACATTGGATAACAGCCATTTCAAACTGATTCTGAAAGAGTAGATTGGTCGTTTGACGACTGACCTCATCAGTTTTACGACCCGGCGAGGTAACTTTAAAAGACAGAAGTTAGATTTGAGTAGGGTCAGAGAGGAAAAACAGAACACAGAAAAACAGAGCACAGTTATAGCACAGTTAAGAGTTTTGAAAAAGTCAGAGATCAGACAAAGAACAGGCAGGAAGATTAGCTAGAAATAGAACTAAGAATTAGAAACACAGAAGAAAGAGAGATTTTGAGAAGGATTAGGAACTAAATTAAGATTAAAGAAGCAGAATAGTAATCTAGATCTCAGAAGATTTTATTCCACCGTTTCAAGGCCTTGTGAAGTTTTATCTTATTCTCTGTGTTTGTCAAGTCTTTTCTTATATTCTGGAAACTGAGGAGAAACCATTTTTCTTTAGAGCTCGTCCCTTTTTAGAGAATCAAATTCTCAAACTTTTTCTTTCACCTCAGAAGCCATTCTTATCCTAGTAAATGTTTTTCTAACACTTTTTTTTAATGACTTTTCACGCCATTAAAGTGGACCTTTAATTTGCCTAGTTTAAAGTGAAGAGGCTGAGAAGATTTTCCTTCAGTTTTTTTTTGGTCTATCCTGCTACAAGAGACCCCAAATTTGGATTCTTTTCCCAAGGACTTTTCACGCCGCCCTGAGACAAAACCACCCACGGCTGCAAATGTCTCTTTGAAGGGCCCCCCAGCTAAGTTATCGCCCCACGGCTGTGAGTGAGGATAGCAGCCGCTTCCTCCCGACGTCCGAGCTTCAAAAAAACCCAGCGGTACCGACCAGCGGGATTTGGACCTACGGCCGTGTGTGAGTGAGACTTATTCCTCCTATTTCTGGGTTAAAACGTGATGTCCTAACAATTAAATTACAATTGAATATCGCCCGTATTTCAGGGCTCAATTAGTCTCAGCCACAGGATAGGACTGTAAACTGAACGAAAACTTTCAGTCATTTTTAAGTAACTGCCCTTAAAATTTTGTAGATTAATTCAGGAGTCATTTTTAGATAATTAGCTTATGAATTTTCCCCATAAAATTGCGTTGTTTTGTTAAAACATTCCAGCCTCACTTACCGTTGAAACATAAGTCTAGCTCTCCTTGGTTCTGCAGAGGTGTAATGCTGGATTTTATGTTCAGGAACTCAATATCAGTTGATGTGATATTTTACGCTGTCATCATCTGAATCTGTTTATTCATCATTTGAACGCCATGCCATGTAACCTGAATGATTTTAATAAACGAGTGAATAAGAGCAGTTGAAGCGTTTTCCTTTCGCATATACAGGTTTCCTAATCACGGCAGGACAAAAACTCACTGAAACTTTGAGACTGATTCATTAAGTAATTTAAGGTACAAAATTAATTAAAATTAAAGTTAATCTTATTGTCCGTTAGGACTGGTGCCCCTTTTACGAGTGCTTTTATTTAATTTAGCGGGTGTAGAAGTGACGGTTCAACTCCGCCCCCTTTCACACCCACTATTAAATAAAATAAATAATTCCTGTACCTTATGACAAATAATTTTATAGGCTCTTCATCCTACACTGAGAAGCACCATCCAAAGTGGGATGAATGCTGTCTCGTCTCATAAGACCAGGTTTTCCCCAAAAAGAGCTCCAATTGTCAATGTAGCCCACGTCATTTTTAGGACACCACACAGACAGCCAGCGGTTCAAGGATGACGAGCGGCTAAACATGTCATCACTGGTCAGATTGGGGAGGGGCCCAGAAAACACTACAGTGGCAGACATCGTTTTTGCAAACTCACACACCGATTCTATATTAAGTTTCGTGACTTCCGACTGCCGGAGACGGATGTCATTAATGCCGGCGTGAATAACAATTGTGGAATATTTACAGTTACTTTTAGCCAGCATTTTCAAATTTGACTCGATGTCGCCTGCTCTGGCCCCAGGAATGCATTGGACTATGGCCGCTGGAGTCTCTAGGTTCACGTTTCTGACTACAGTGTCGCCAATGATCAGAGTTTTTTCCTCAGCGGGTGTGTCGCTGAGCGGGGAAAAACGATTAGAAATGTGAACAGGTTGGTGGTGTACCAGGGCTTCGCGACTAAGCTTCCTTCTCACCGTCACCCACCCAGTCTCCTCGCTGCTGAGGAGAGCCGGGGAACCGCTGACAGGGGGGCCTAAGCTAGCTAGCTCCGCTGCAGCTAAGGGGCGTCCGTCAAGATTAACTGGCGCAGACGGTGTTTCAATGCAGCGGAGCCGGGATTCCAAATCAGACAACCTCGCCTCGAGCACCTCAAAAAGACATTTATTACATTTACCGTTATCACTAAAAGAGGCAGAGGTGTAGCTAAACATCTGACAGAGAGCACACCAGAGGAGGAGAGGAAAGAGAGCTAGTAGCCATAGCTAGTGGCTAGCTAGTGGCTGGAGAGCAAACCACACAGGCAGACAGCAAAACAGGAAGTGATGATACGTTACCACAAGGAAGTGACGATCCCAGATCCTGGGATCTGGGATTGAATTGAATTTTTTTTTTTTTTTTTATTAAAAAGACTTGTTTCAAATATTATGACTGTTCCATGAAATGTTTTACCACATGCTGAATACGCATCTCCTTTAATGTTTGTTACCTTGTATGAGGGGGGGTTGGATGTGCAGATTGACTCAAAAAAAAAAATGGTCGCTATTCCAACCTGAAAACGGCCAGTTTATCCGCGACGCTCTGGTGCTGGGTTTCCCGCTGCTGGCCCGTGGATTTTGAAGGTCTCTGTGTTGTCCATGTTTGAGCTTTGATCTTCTCACTCGGGTCTGCTGCGGGTTTAAATACCGTTACCGGGAGCCCTCTTCTCACCATGTCAGCTGTTGCTTCTTCCGCCGAATTATAGAGACATGTTTCTTCGCCGTAGAAGACCCTTAACTTCGCAGGAAATGGCGTCTGAAAGCGCAGTTTCTTCTCACGTAGTACCTTTTTGGCGTCATTGTATTCCCTGCGTTTTTTAAGGACCTCCGGGGCGTAATCGTGTTCCACGAAGACTTTTCTCTCCTGGTGCATAAATCCTTTTTTCTGCCAAGCCAGTCTTACAACCTCTTGTTTTATTTTGAAATTGGAAAATCTTACCAACACCGAACGTGGGGGCGCTTCCGCCACTGGCTTAGCGGCTAATGAACGATGTGCCTTTTCTGTCTTCAAGTCGGTGGTTTGTGGAATATCCAATTTCTCTCTTAGTAAAGATTCCACGCATTCTGCCATTGAGTTAAAACCGTTTTCGACTCCTTCTATCAGACCATGAATTCTTATATTGTCTCTTCTCTGTCTTCCCTCTTGGTCGGTTAGCTTAGCCTCTATAGATGCTTGTCTTTTGCGTAGGTCCAGCACAGAATCTTTGAGCACTTTTATTTGTTCCTCTGCTTCCAAGATTCGGTTCTCGGCCTGGTCCACTCTGCTGTTTGTCCTTTTTTAATTCGTCTCTGAATTCACGAAATTCGGCCGAAACCTCTCGGCGAAATCGTCGTAGCTCTTCAAATAGTGATTTCAAGCTAACCTTTTTGTTAATTACAACCAGGTCCTCGTCTTCTGAATGGAGATCTTCCAGTTCAGATTCTCCGGCCGATACGTGTCCTGGCCTGGAAAATTTCAGTTTCTTCTGTTTTCCTTTAGACATGATGATTTTGTCTTTTGATTTTCACTCCTCCAAAAATCCGTTAAGTTTGATTTTCAAGGTATTTTCTTGGATTGGGTCTGAGAGCTTCAGCGTTAAGCTGCAGTCGCCATGGCGTCCAGACCGGAAGTCCCGCTGTTTTTCATTTTGCTTTTTAATCGTTGGTTTGCTGCATGATTTTGTTGTTGCCTGATTTATTGTGGTGTTTTATTAAAGGACAATTTTCTAATCCAGCAATTGTTAATATAACTTTACTCCTGTACAGCTCACTGACTGATTTGAATTAAACTTTTTAAAAAGTTATTCTCTGTTTTGTTCTTTGCTGAAGTGCATCACCCAAACAATGAGGTCAGTTTTTAGGGAGCGTTTGCCCTAGTCAGTAACATTCTGAGATTATGTATTATCCTCAGTTTGTAATCATTTAGCTGTTACAAGAAGGCCAAATGAAAAGCACCCTGTTATCCTTGGCCCAATTTTTTTATTTTTTTTACATGGAAATTCTGATTCACTCACTTATCAGACATATTTTCCCACCTTGCAGGAGTTTTGAGTGATCGTGAGCCACCAAGGCATGGTCAATGCAATAGCATTAACATTTCCCAATTCATATAAATTAACATGCACTAGACACTTAAGTCAAAATGTGTCTGCTTATTTGAAAGACAGGATAGGACTTAACTCAAGTGACAAACAATTCATAATTCCATTTTTGGGCATAATGGACTGAGTCAGGCAATCAATGCAGTTTTATTTGATTACAGATGAGAAGAAGTGAAGTCTCTATGTAATTCTATTGTTCTCTCATTAGTTACTTGGAAAAACAAATACTTCCTTACCTTAAACAGAACATGAAATGTGCAATAGATAATATGAATAATGTGATGCAATGAAGTAATAACTGTGAAAGTCTTAATGCTGCTTTAAAGAGGTTGATTAACTGGGAATGATTATCTGTAGCTAATTTAGTAGCCAAGTTGTAGGATTTTGTTAAAGACAGTATTAAGATATTGAAAGGTCTTTAGTGGGTAGGGGAGAATTCACACTATGCCATCCATTTAGGAAATACAGTACTACAATATAATACTGCAATTTAGAATAAGGGAGAAGAAAGCTGCATCTCAAGAAATTTCAACAAGAACTTTACGCAAGGGCACAATTGTGTAGTCCTTATGTGGGACAAGAGTATATGCAGCTCCGTCGAGCGGAGGGAAGAAACCTCACCAAATTAAGCGGCTAAGGAATTCTAAAACAATATCATCCAAAAATCATGCTAGGTTACAGTAGGGCTGGGTGATACAGCTTAAAAAAAGGCATTGTGATATGTCACAATACATATCGTGATAAGATAAACCTTTATTAGTCCCACAACAAGGAAATTCCAGGATTGCAGCAGCACAGGGATAGCAGCACTCATAGCAATAGTAAATATAAGAATTGGTTAACCATAGCAATATGTACAGTTATATAAACAGTGCAGGAGCACTGCAGCTAGATGGCATCAACAGCATTAGTTTATTAAATTACCGGCAGAATATAAACATAGACCTAGACAGCATATTTCACATTTATGAACAGTGTTGTTGCCACCCTCAATAATAATTGTAACAGTCTTAGTTGTGTATTGGAGGGGACGATGTCTATTGTACAAAGTTGTGACATTTACTACGTTTAATACGACCTCTGAGCAGCACCGGTTAGGCTATAAAGTCTGACAGCCATAGGTAGGAAGGACCTGCGGAACCTCTCCCTCAAGCACTCAGGATAGCACAGCCTACCAGTAAATGAGCTCCGCAGTGCATTCAGCATGTCCTGCATGGGGTGGGACTTGGATTCCAGCAGAGATGATAGCTTAGCCACCATTCTCTTCTCTCCTATCTCCTCAACTGGGTTGAGGTGTCACCCCAGAATGGAGCTAGCTTTTTTAATCAGTCTGTTCAGTCTCTTCCTGTTGGCTGCCGTGATGTCACTGCCCCAGCAGACCACTCCAAATGTGATGGCTGATGCCACCACTGAATCGTAGTTCTTCAGGAGTGCCCCTTGCACTCCAAAAGACCTGAGTCTCCTCAGGAGGAACAGCCTGCGCTGCCCCTTCTTGTAGAGTGCGGTGGTGTTGTGTGACCAGTCCAGTTTATTGTTCAGGTGAACACCCAGGTACTTGTATGATGCCACCTTCTCAATGTCTGTTCCCTGGATGTTTACCAGTGCTGTGGGGGGTTGTCCTGCGGCAGTCTACCATGAGTTCCTTGGTTTACCTCACATTGATCTGGAGGCAGTTCCACAGGCACCAGTCCACAGAGTCCTGGGTAAGTCCTCTGTATTCCGCATCATCCCCATCGGACATGAGGCCGACAATCGCAGAGTCATCAGAGAACTTCTGTAGATGGCAGTGTGGTGTGTTGTGTGAAAAGTCAGCAGTGTAGAGGGTGAACAAGAAGGGAGCTAGAACTGTTCCCTGGGGGCCCCCCATACTGCAGATGATGGTGTCAGACACACAGTCCTGGGTTCTCACAAACTGTGGTCGGTCTGTGAGATAGTCCAGGATCCACGATGACAGGTGCTGGTCCACCCCTGTACACAGTAGCTTGTCCCTCAGGATCACTGGTTGGATGGTGTTGAAAGCAGAAATCAAAAATTTGGTGAATTTTCCTTAAAATTTGGTGTAACTTACATTGCCATTCAAAAAAAAACAACATATTTTGTGCGCATGCATACACATACAGTGCATCCGGAAAGTATTCACAGCACTTCACTTTTTCTGCATTTTATGTTACAGCCTTATTCCAAAAGGGATTAAATTCATTTTTCCCTCAAAATTCTACACACAAAACTCCATAATGACAATGTGATTTTTTTTATTTTTTAGATTTTTCCAATTTTTTAAAATTAAAAAAACTAAGAAATCACATGTACATAAGTATTCACAGTGTTTGCCATGAAGCTCAAAATTGAGCTCAGGTGCATCCTGTTTCCACTGATCATCCTTGAGAAATTTCTACAGCTTAAATGGAGTCCACCTGTGGTAAATTCAGTTAACTGGACATGATTTGGAAAGGCACACACCTGTCTATATAAGGTCCCACAGTTGACAGTGCATGTCAGAGCACAAACCAAGCATGAAGTCAAAGGAATTGTCTGTAGACCTCCGAGACAAGATTGTCTCGAGGCACAAATCTGGTGAAGGGTACAGAAAAATTTCTGCTGCTTTGAAGGTCCCAATGAGCACAGTGGCCTCCGTCATCCATAAATGGAAGAAGTTGAGAACCACCAGGACTCTTCCTAGAGCTGGCCGGCCATCTAAACTGAGCGATCGGGGGAGAAGAGCCTTAGTCAGGGAGGTGACCAAGAACCCAATGGTCACTCTGTCAGAGCTCCAGCGTTCCTCTATGGACAGAGGAGAACCTTCCAGAAGGACAGCTATCTCTGCAGCAATTCACCAATCAGGCCTGTATGGTAAGGTGGCCAGACGGAAGCCACTCCTTAGTAAAAGGCACATGGCAGCCCACCTGGAGTTTGCCAAAAGGCACCTGAAGGAATCTCAGACCATGAGAAACAAAATTCTCTGGTCTGATGAGACAAAGATTGAACTCTCTGGCGTGAATACCAGGTGTCATGTTTGGAAAAAACCAGGCACCGCTCATAACCATGCCAATGGTGGTGGTAACATCATGCTGTGGGGATGTTTTTCAGTGGCAGGAACTGAGAGACTAGTCAGGATAGAGGGAAAGATAATAGCATTGCAACAGCAATAAAAAAATAGCACCAACTATCCAGTGTCTTGGTGATGGTTGAGTCTGTTTTGTGAAAAAACGTCTAAAAGATACAGGTTGAGGAGGTTTAAAAGGAGATTTAAGAGAAGTGCATGCAGAGCTTGCCAGTCTGTGTGCGTTCAGCTACCATGTTTTGAGTAGAGAATTAAAGAGTCTTTCTCTCTCGAGCAAACACGGAGATACTGATAAATGCTTTTATCACCAGTCGTATTCATTACTCTAATGCCCTGCTCTCTGATCTTCCCAAAAAGACAATTTCAAATCTGCTGTTATTACAGAATTCAGCTACATATGTTCTGACATAGACCAGATGGCAGGCTCACATCATGCTGGTTTTAGTCATTGCATTGGCTCCCTGTGTCCTTCAGGATCGATTTTAAGGCTCTTTTACTGGTTTATAAATGTCTGCATTGTCAAGATCTGAGTATGGGGCATTCCGCCGTGCTCATTCTCATTGCCTTTTTCCTTATTTGTATAGTTGTTGTATTTTTGAGTGCTAGTTCCTGTTATTTTATCCTTGGTTGGTTTTCACATATCTTGTATTGTTTCTTATTGTGACTTATTTTCCTGTTTACGTTCATTGTAGTTTTGTTATTTACATATTTGGGTTTACTTGTATTTTTCCTTCAGTCTTTATTTGTCACCATTCTAGTTATCGCATTATATTTGTATTTTGCCGGTTCCTTCTCTTTCTCTCTCTCTCTCTTTCCGGGGTTGCGGCTGTCAGTGGCACTTCCGGGTTTTACCCTGGTTGTGGGTAGTACCCCTGTCAGGCTGTCATCCCCGTCTTCTCTCCTCATGACTTGCAGTTGATTGTAATTACTTTCACCTCCAGTCCACTCATGTGATCCACACCTGGTACCATTTGTCATGATTGATCTCCTGCCTTATTTAAGACTGGCTGTTCATTCGCTTATTGTTAGTCTCATCATTCTCATCCCCGTTGGAACCCATCCTTGTTTCAACGTGTATTCCGGTATTTCATCCCGCCTTCACCTTGTCGTAAGTTTTGTTCGTGCACTTTTGGATTTATTGTCTTCTTCATTAAATGTCACAAACTGCAGTTCAGCTCATGAGTATCCCTTTCTGCCCCGAGGGGCGATTCATGACATGCATGGTCTTGGGCTTTCTTATTTATCAGAACTGCTTTTAACATATGAGCCCCCACGGTCCCTGAGGTCCTTTGGCAGTGGCCTTTTAATTATCCCTACTGTCAGAGTGGGGTGGGAGGGGTGGTGTAATTGTGTCAATCCATCCATCCATCCATCCATCTTCTTCCGCTTAATCCTTTTCGGGTCATGGGGGTGCTGGAGCCTATCCCAGCATCTTTGGGCGAGAGGCAGGGTACACCCTGGACAGATTGCCAGTCCATTGCTGGGCCAACATGGGGAGACAGACAGCCATTCACTCCCACATTCATACCTAAGGACAATTTATATTTTTAATTTGTAAAGCACTTGGTGCTACAACCTTCTATATGAAAAGTGTTATAAAAACAAAGTTTTTATTGATTGATTGATTGGTGGCCAGTAACATAGATATATAAACACTAGATAGGCCAAAACATAGATTATATAAACACTAGATTCTATCTATCAATCCATCTATCTAGGCACTACAGTATCACGCCCAGAGTTACTATATTCATGATACCGTAACGATGTTGAGTGTAATATATTATACAACAGTTCTGGCAAGCACAATTTATTAAATGACAGCAACACTGGACAAAATATTATGATTTGTTTGTTTAACCAGTTATTTTGCACAGCTGAGGAAAAAAATAGTCCCTTCTAAATGTAACCAGTAACTGTTGCTAAACATCTCAATCAACATGAAGACGTCTATTGTCATTTCACACACATGTAAACAAATTAAGTATTCTCAAGTGAAAAAGTAATAAGTGTTTATAAAACATAAACCTGTTGAGCTGGTACTGCAAAAGACCGCAGATCAAAACGTATCCAATAGGGCTGTCTACACATCCGGGTACTTTACATGAACATGCAAAGCGCAGAGGTAACAAAAACCGTCAGTTTACCATTGAAACAATACGGCATATCAATATTATGAGTTTTCACCGCAAGATCAGATTAGATATGATTAAAAACAATTTGTGATGTCAAAAAGTGTCCCTACCGTCTACCAGCCAGTATGTGGAAGAATGATTCAACAGAATGTCCAGAAACAATATTGATATTTGTAATGACGAATAAATGTGCCAGCTTGGCTGTACATTGGCAGAACACTCCAACAATATAAAATAAATTGTACCTGCTGTGGAAATCCCCCAAAAGCTGTCATGTTTAGGTTTGCAAAATTTATCCACCAGAGCTCTCAGGAAAAACGGCCTTCCATCTCCCTTACAGGAGACGCTGTTTATTTACACTCCTAAAAGAAAAAGAGAAAAAATTACACTAGTTCGCCCTGTTAATGCCGACACTTCGTTTTAGCTCTACAGAGCTTCAGTCCATTTATCAGCAGGTGAGTGTCACTCTTATTTTTAAACTATTTTAATTGCAGTGTTAATATGTTTACTCTGAGGCTGATAAACAGCTGAAATTGGAATTATTTCTACCGAGCTGACACATTTCTATGCTAATGCTATTTCAGCTATTAACTCCCTCTGATGCAAATTCGGGTGTTTTTCACATGTTCGCATTAACTTTAGGTGTAGGGAAGTTACTTTTAATGATAAATAAGTCATAGTTTGGTAAACAGACATACCTGCAGCAGGAGCAAGCTCCATTTGTGGCCAGACGGAGATGTGGGTCATATCGTCCCTCAGCCAACTCGTATGAAAAGGCAGCCTGTTATGTCTGTGAAATGACGGAGAGCGAGGTGAGTCTTCATGTAGCAAACAACTAACTCACTTTATTACACTGAACTTGAGTTTATATACAGAATGGGCCGTGCCCGCCTGACGTCATCCTGTCGGTGGGCACGGCATCCCAGACACACATATTCATACACCACATTCTCCCCCCCCCCCCCCCCCCAAAAAAAACAAAATAAAAACAACCAAACATACAGGAAACCCACCCAAATCTGGTAACCCGACTCACACACTAAGAACAGGGAGAAAAACAGTAATAAAACAACCTATCACATTCACACAAACAATAGAACTGGACCTAGTCTCTGAAAAATAAAACTAATCCCATATTACCACTCACTCACATGCACACCAGCATCAGATACATATATATATATATATATATATATATACATATCACTATTTACACAAATAAATTAAGTGACACCATAGTCTCTGGGCAGCCACCATTCACATAGCAGCCATGGAGGGTCTGGGCACCCCCCCGGCATCTCCAAGTCCGGCCACCACCCCCCAGGGTCGAAACATCCCCTTCTGGCCAGCCTGTCTCCACGTCTCCAAACTGGCTTCTTCTTAACCCTGGGCCGAACCCAGCTGTCGACCCGCAGGGAAACCCGACCCGGTCTCCTGCGCCCACCACGTCGTCTTTGGACCCTCATTCTGTGTCGCACCGTCCCGCTGACCCAGTCCAAACTCTCGCTCTGACGATGGTGTTTGGGGCTCAGCAAAACTGTGCCAAAGTGTCTCGCTCTGCTCTCTTTTCTTTTGGCCCCAACAGCCCTCTTCTGGTGTGGACACCCCGTCCTTAAAGGCCACCCTGGGGGTCCCGGCGTGCCATCCGGGGCAGCATGAGAACCAGCATCGGGTCCATCCCGAGGCAGCATCGCGCGGTGCCAAACGTGCTCTCCCTCTGTATGGCCTCCAGCTGCGGGGCTAACTCCTGCTGCGCTACCTTGTCCTGCGGCTGTTGCTCCTCCTCGGGACACGCACCATCACCCTTGTCGGGCCCGCTCACTGACTTGGGTTCCTCACCGCTGCATCCCGTGCTCTCGGTGTTGGTGCTCCACTGCGCCGCCATCATGACCAGCTGCGGCTCTTCCCTGAAGTCCTCGGCCTGCACTGTCCCACTCACCTACTGTACAGCTTCCAACAGCGGGGCCAACTCCTGCTGCGTCGCCTCTCCGTCCTGCTGCATCACCTCTCTGGGGCTCTCGACGTCACCCTCACCGGACACGTCCTTCGACACCGGCTCCTGGTCGTCTTTCCCAGCACCCCCGGTCTTGGTGCTCCTCTGTGCCGTTACCGTGTCAGTGGCCAGGGGCTCCTCCACATGTGGCCCCGGTTCTGCTTTGAGGCCCAGTTTCGCGCCATTAGCCTTGTTTTGGCGCGAAACTAGCTTGTCAGCTAGTCTGTCCATAGGCTTCGACTGAGCCGTTAGCTCTCCCAAGCTAACTACCTCCGGTGCATCCAACGCCACCAGCCTCTTCGCCCGCAACTCTCTGGCCCTTGTCCACTCCGCGAAGTGCGCCTCCATGAGTCCAACAGCCTCCATGCAGTCCTTACTTGTGCCCAGCGAGTCGAGAATCCTTCGGCCCTCCGCGTTGAGGTTACAGGCCAGGAGGGCCCACCACTGTCGCCCGTGAAGCCGAGGGAAACCCAGTGAGGCGACATACCCCTCGAATTCCCGTCTCTACTGTGGCCACGAAATCAACGGCTCACCCGGGCTCTCTAGAAACGGCCACAGCCACTGCTCAAACCAGCACGCACCCATTGCACTCCTCGTTGCCAAATGTTATGTCTGTGAAATGATGGAGAGCGAGGCGAGTCTTCATGCAGCAAACAACTCACTTTATTACACTGAACTTGAGTTTATATACAGAATGGGCCTTGCCTGCCTGACGTCACCCTGTGGGTGGGCACGGCATCCCAGACACACATATTTATACACCACACAGCCCACAAAATCCTCCTTTGGCAATCTCTGCTGGCCAATATGAGTCTAAAAAACTTGTATTCTGATTGCTATCACCATCTTTCATAAGATGGTTTTGCTAGAGAGCTGATAGTAAATTACAGTTAGTAATTAACGGTCACAACGGAGTGATACATATCCAGTGAAAATGGAATACAATTATCATGAAATATAGTAACTTCTGGAATCCCTGTTGTCCAATCAAATTGCTCGGTCGGAACCAACTGGTGTGTGTGTGTGTGTATTAGGACATGGCGAACATTTTCATGGCAAACGGAGGCGCCACATTCTGTAATTAATGTTTGACAGCATCTACAGCATTGTGATAACAGGATACACAGTTGTTCCTTGTATTTACTGTAATATAAGTAAGGTTTGTATACAGAATGTGACTTGCCTGTCTGTGGATGAAAGATTGGTACCCCACATGTGCAAAACTACTTCACTCATACACGCATGTACATCATGACAAATGTATTTGATTTACGGCTGAATAGCTATGGTTTTAAATAACTTGCAGATTTTTATGAAGTCCTTGGTCACGTCTTCAATACACAGATGTATAATTTTTTAACAGTATCACATGTACGCTGCTGGGTGCCAATCTGGCAGTCACACCAGCAGCTAGCCATGTTTATATATACTGTATAGTACTCACAAAAAGTTAGGGATATTTGGCTTTCGGGTGAAATTTATAGAAAATGTAAAAAGTTCATGCTACAGTGATATTATATCATGAAAGTAGGACATTTAAGATAAGATAAGATAAGCCTTTATTAGTCCCACAATGGGGAAATTCCAGGATTGCAACAGCACAGGGATAGCAACACTCAGAGCAATAATTTAGAAGATAAGAAAATAAGAGCAGTGAATATACATATGTACACATAAATATATAAATATATAAATATACAGTGCGGAGCATTGTAGCTAGATGGAATAAACAGCATAACAGTCTATTTAGTTACCCCACATAGTATGAATATGTACCCATACATACTGTCACCCTCCGTAGCGACTGATATTGTCCTAGTTGTATACTGGAGGGGACCATTTTGTGTAAGTCTGTTGCGTCTTTTGCATTCAATACTATTAGGTCATAACGTTTTTTTTTTTTTTTTTTTTACCATCTCTGCGAGCAGCCCTGCTTAGGTTATAAAGTCTGACAGCCGTAGGTAGGAAGGACCTGCGAAACCTCTTGGTCACGCACCTAGGATAATGTAGCCTACCGCTAAATGAACTCCTCAGTGCATTCAGTATGTCCTGCATAGGGTGGGACTC
The DNA here is from genome assembly GCA_020510985.1 of Pholidichthys leucotaenia. NCBI lineage: Eukaryota > Metazoa > Chordata > Actinopteri > Cichliformes > Pholidichthyidae > Pholidichthys > Pholidichthys leucotaenia. Next base: position 104,677,440 of record CM035842.1, on the reverse strand, counting down.
GGACTCCAGCAGAGATGACAGCTTAGCCACCATCCTTCTCTCTCCTATCTCCTCCACTGGGTCAAGGCGCTGCCCCAGGACAGAGCTAGCTTTGTCCATTTCTATATTTATGTAGAAACATGCAATGGTGATTTTGCCATCTCAGTTTATTGAAATACAAGCCAACAACAGTGGTTCGGGTTCAGTACAACTCCTGCCTCTGTTGCCCTGCTTTCCAGACATAACAGATATACCACAACAAAAAATGTCAATGTCTCAATAACTTGTCACGTGCCTTTGAGCATCAATTACAGCTTGACAATAACGTCTCATGCTGTTCACAAGTTGACTTATTGTCTGCTGAGGCATGGTATTCCACTCTTCTTGAAGGGCAGCCCTCAGGTCATTGAGGTTGTGGGGTGCAGGGTTATGAACCTCTACACAGTGACTCCACTGATCCCATAGGTTTTCTATGGGATTCATACTGGAGTGGTGGCCTAAAGGTAAAGCTTAGAGGTAGAGTCCCACAACCGGAAGGTTGGGGTTGAAGTCCTGGCCGGGCCATGTCAAAGACCATATAAAAGTGGAACTTCCTGCTGTCCAGCTTGGTGCTCAGCAAAAATGTAATGGAAGAGGGAAAATGTGGGCGGCAGTGTCTCAGGAGGTAGAGCGGGTCACCCAATAACGAGAAGATTGGCATTTCAAATCCCGCTCTTCCCAGCCATCCTGCCGTTGTGTCCCTGGGCAAGACACTTTACCCACCTTACCGCCAGTGTTCATGACACTGGGTATGAATGTATAGAAATGTTCGGTAGTGGTCGGAGAGGCCGTTGACATGGACTGGCAGCCACATTTCCGTCAGTCTGCCCCAGGGCAGCTGTGGATACAGCACTAGCTTACCACTACCATCATCTGTCTGTGGAGGGAATGAATAATGGATTCACTGTAAAGTGCTTTGGGTATCTTGAAAGGCGCAATATAAATGTAATTCATTATTCAGGTCTAGAGAAAGTGCGAGCCACTCCATTTGAGGTACCCCAGCCTCCAGCAGCCGTTCCCTAATGATGCAACCTCAATGAGCTGGAGCATTTTCATCCATGAAGATGAAATTAGGTCTGTGTTGTTCATGCAGGGGCACAATGACTGGATTAATGACTTTGATGTTATTCATGTAGTATCGGGTTGTCACTGTATCATTTACAAAGTGTAGAGCAGTTCTATATTGATGAGACACACCTGCCCACACTGTAACACCACCACCACCAAAGGCTCGTCTAGTGACAACAGTGGCTGATGCATAGAGCTCTCCTTGACATCTCCAACATCGTTGGGGGCCATCATTTCTGCTCGGCGTGAATCGACTTTTATCAGAGAACAGGACTGAGGCCCACTGGTCCCTTGCCCAGCACAAATGCTCCCTGGCTCATGCAAGACGATGACACCTGTGCCTGGTGGTGTGGTGGGTATCCTTGTAGGTCATTTGGCATGCAGACCATGCTCATGTAAACAGTTTAGAATGGTCTGACGTGACACTTGGGTGCCTCTCACCTCCCTTAAATGTGCCTGGAGTTGAGTGGCATTCATTATCCGGATCCACAGGGTACTGGTCACAATGAAAAGGTCATCAGCGTGGGATGTGGCCAAAGGACATCCACTTCTGTGCCTTTCTGTGGCTCTTCCAGTCTCTCTGCTGATGAGACTCTGTGACACTCTAAGCTCAGTGGGAACTTTCCTCTGAGAACATCTTGTTTGAAGCCTTGCAATGGCGAGGTACTGTTGCTCAATTGTTAGGTGTCATCTTGGTCTCGTGATGTCAAAATGTGAACAGCATGATGAAGATGTTTAAATACCAATTCTAATTGAACCAGAAAATGTATTGGTCGATTCATGGAGCCAATACCTGTTGTGAATTTTGCTGTTAAGCACTTTGTTAGAGAACAGCAGGTTATGCAAAAAGTTTTAAAACACTGAACAGTTGGACATGTGCATTCAAAAGGTTAGAAAAGGTCAAATTAAGTTCACCTGTAAAGGTTCTAGTGCATTTTAGGTGCATCCTGAAATTTCACCTGAAAGCCAGATATCCCTAACTTTTTGTGAGTAGTGTATATATGGCTGGTAAGGATGTCACAGTTGGTTACAATCAATAGCATGACTGGGTTGATGTCATGTGTCTTTACCAAGCAGTTGGGGCAAAAGTAAGTGCAACACCTACTAGCCAAGAGGTCAGAATGTTGTCTCTATCACCTTTAAGACATTTCACTTCAAAATTATGAATACCAACCTCATGGTATTCATAACAATAAATGTCAAAAACCATGATGATAATTTATTCAATAGATTTATTCCCATGACAGTACTACATGTGAGAAATCTGAATTTATGTCCATTGCATATTATGTTAGAAAATATTTTCACCACACAGTTCAGTTCAGTGACAGATTAAAATCTGTCAAATTTCATATATATTCAAGTCTTTGCCCCAGGTTCAAGACAAAAAGATGCTTTGTTAATCATACAGAATGTAAAAGTTGTTTCATTGCGTGTCCAAAACTGCTGTCATTTCCTGTAAATGACAACTCTGTTGTTTTTTTTTTTATGACCTTCAGGCCAAACAGATCACGTCAACAGAGGCCATTCACACATTTAAAGGGGTCATTGACTGCACTTTTTCCACATTTTAACAGCTCACATATGTCTTAATGAAATGTTTGTGACATTTTTTTTTTTACAATTTCTATAATTTTTAAATTATTGAAGCAAAGTTGTTTTGTATTTTCCCTGACTTTCTTGAAACACTCTGATTTAAAGCCTACCACTTAAAGAAACATCCTTCATCTAGTCAACTCTGCCCTCCCTCTTATGTCAGTTAGCCATTAGCTGACTAGCTTCTAGCTTTCAGCTTTGTGTCCTTCTAGTTTGGATGAGTGGCGCTGGTTCACTGATCCACAGTCGATGGCACAGCATGCCATCTCAGCCCACCCCCCAACAACCTCACCGTAACTCTGCAGCAAATCGCCAGCACCGTGCACCGGGTGGCCGCTCGGTCACTGCAACTGACCTGGCTCAGGATCTGAGACTGCCGGTTGGAGGCCGAGCCAAAGCAAAGCTTGCCAAGCCGATCTGCCGGGCCACGGGATCTCAAAGGGCAGTGTCCTGCTCCGCGGGACTCTGCTCCCGCAGCCAGCCGGGAGATGTCCCCTCACAAGGCGATTACTGTACGTTGCCCGTGAGAGCAAAGTTTCATGGCGCCCCGGAGGACAGTGGGGGAGCTGGCCATGACAGCCAGCAGCCTCTGGTCCCGGGCCATTTTGGTTGCAGCAACCAGTGTGCCGGTGCTGGCAATCCACCACGGAATCACGACAAAACCAATGGGAGATGGGCTGGAGTAACGTGAGGCACACTGGTGAACCAGGAGGTAACGGGGACGGCTATTAGGGTGACTAAGATTTAAAGAAAATAACAGTATAAGCTGCGCTTACAGCGAGCCTCCTGGTACCAGTGTTAGCTTGGGGACCAATAGGCTACCTTTAGCCCCCCCCCTTTCCATCTACATGATCGACAGCTAGGTGGGCCAATAATAGAGCAATGGGTGGGTCTTTAGGATGGCGCTGGGTTGGCTTTTTCTAATCGTGACGTATACGATTTAACTGGAAGAATGAAACACATTTCTGGCATTTCTGGGAAAGAAAAATGAGAGAAAGGCTGTGTGTTTTTTTTTTAAGAGAACTGACTGTTTTGAATTTTTTTTTGATAATCACGTGACCAGTAGGCTCATTTCAGACAGTTAAAACCTACAAGCACATCATTTTTAGTCAATGACCCCTTTAATCTCTGTCTATTGTGCTGCTTCACTAGCTCTGTTCTTTGAATGCATGACGTTGTTGCAGTACATTAATATCTTGTTTAAAGATCAGCTGTGACCAATTATTAGGTCACTGCAAGTGCAAAAACACACCAGTGGCTCTTCTTCATTTTGGATGACTGAGAATGTCCCACTGCAGCTCATTTCAGTCTTAACTCTGCTTCTCCTTGGTCCAAAAGAAGTCCTTTACCCTTCTCACAGACTCGTCCTCTTTTTCAGTCCGGTACCTTCAGGGTGTCGCTCATGTTATCGAGCAAACATCCGACATCTGGCCCAACTTCGGCTCTGGCCCATTTCACCTTCAGTCCCCTCCTTTAGCCTACGAGGAAGGCCCCGAAGTAGCTTGCCCTTCCATCCATCTCCATGGCACTGGCATTGCTAACAGTGATGAAGAGCCGGTCGGCAGGCTGCAGAAAGGCGGTGCCAGCCTGATGCAGAGAGAAAAGGCCTGACTCCTCACCTCGGGGCCAGCAGACACTCCGAAAAGATTTCATAAGCAAGATGGGCACCATGTAGGAACTCATCTGTAGGACACAACAAAATAAACACATACAGTATAATTTTAGCACATAACACCGATATATAAGCATTATATACTCACTGCCAATGAAAACGCAACACAATTTTTGTATAAATATTTTCAATTCCATCTTATCTGAGCTTGAGTAACTGTGTTTGTATGACTCAAAATACTGTATGTCTAGAACTCATTTTCAGTGGTTGTACTCACTGTCACGACTTACTGCCTTTGAGCTCTGGCGCTATTGTCTTTTGGAGGTTGTTTGTTTTGGGTTCTCAAAAGTCAAAAAGGGGTGATTTTAAGGAGTGGTCATCTCCTCACAAAAAGTTTGAGATGTTTGGCTTTCGGGTGAAATTTATGGAAAATATATAAAATTCACGCTACAGTGGTATTATATCATGAAAGTAGGGCATTTAAGTAAAAGTATGCAATGGTGATTTCCTCATCTCAAACAATTTATTAAAACAAAAGCCAACAACAGTGGTGGGTATACCACAACAAAAAATGTTAATGTCTCAATAACTTGTCATGTGCCCTTGAGCATCAATTACAGCTTGATAACAATGTCTCATGCTGTTCATAAGTCGACTTATTGTCTGATGAGGCATGGCATTCCACTCTTCTTGAAGGGCGGCCCTCAGGTCATTGAGGTTGTGGGGTGCAGGGTTATGAGCCTCTACATGGCAACTCAGCTGATCCCATAGGTTTTCTATGGGATCCAGGACTGGAGAAAGTGCAGGCCACTCCATTTGAGGTACTCCAGCCTCCAGCAGCTGTTCCCTAATGATGCAACCTCGATTTGCTGGAGCATTGTCATCCATGAAGATGAAATTAGGCCTGTGTTGTTCATGCAGAGGCACAATGAATGGATTAATGATCTTATTCAGGTAGTACCGGCTTGTCAGTGTACAATTCACAAGGTGTAGGGCAGTTCTGTATTGACTAGACACACCTGCCCAGACTGTAACACCACCACCACCAAAGGCTTGTCTGGTGACAACAGTGGCTGATGCATAGTGCTCTCCTTGACGTCTCCAACATTGTTGGCGGCCATCATTTCTTCTCACCGTAAATCAACTTTCACCAGAGAACAGCACTGAGGCCCACTGGTCCCTTGTCCAGTGTAAATGCTCCCTGGCCCATGCAAGATGATGACATCTGTGCCTGGTGGTGTGGTCAAGAACCCTTGCAGATCGTCTAGCATGCAGACCACGCTGATGTAAACGGTTTTGAATGGTCTGATGTGACATTTGGGTGCCTCTCACCTCCCTTAAATGTGCCTGGAGTTGAATGGCATTCATCATCTGGTTCCGCAGGGCAGTGTTCATAATGAAGCGGTCATCAGCGTGGGATGTGGCCAAAGGACGTCCACTTCTATGCCTTTCTGTGACTCTTCCAGTCTCTTTGTTGCAACCTCCTGATGAGACTCTGTGACACTCTAAGCTCAGTGGGAACTTTCCTCTGAGAACATCTTGTTTGAAGCCTTGCAATGGCGAGGTACTGTTGGTCAACTGTTAGGTGTCGTCTTGGTCTTATGATGTCAAAATGTCAACAGCATGATGAAGAGGACTATTTAAAATAGCAATTCTAATTGAACCAGAAAATTTATTGGTCGATTCATGGATCCAATACCTGTTGTGAATTTTGCTGTTAAGCACCTTGTTAGAGAACAGCAAGTTATGCGAAAAGTTCTGAAACACTGAACAGTTGGACATGTGCATTCAAAAGGTTAGAGAAAGTCAAATTAAGTTCACCTGTAAAGGTCATAGTGCGTTTTAGGTGCACCCTGAAATTTCACCAGAAAATCCCTAACTTTTTGTGAGTAGTGTATATAAAAGGGATTCTGCAGTGTGTGTGGGTATGTATGCATGTATCTACAGTATGTATGTGGTAGAAAATTTGTCCTCTTACTAACTCAGAGGCCACTGGACCACAGGCTCTCATCTTTTGCATGCTGATACCACAATATCTGAAGAATGCCCTGACATGGTTTCACTGACTGCTTGACCATAAAAGACATCAAGTTGACTTTTTTTTTAAACCGACCAATACCAGTGGAGGTGCACGCTGGGGGAGGAATCAGGCGCACTTGACATAGTTGAGGATCTGCGGGTCTCTCTCTACAATATACAGCCGTTGTGGATTGACAAGCAGATGGAGGTACAGGTTACCGCTGAGTGCTGGGACACTGAAACTATATTTACTTTTAACTATATTAACATTTATTTACTATAATTTCTTCATATAACCCCTGTCGAGGTGTATGCCGGGAGAAGAATTGAGTGCACCCCGCATCTCTTCCCGTACACCTGCTGGTGGAGTGTTGTCGAAAGGGGAATCAGAGACCGACCATGCTGCTCTCTCTGTCTCCATACACTCGCAGTGGAATGTTTTTGGATGAGGAAACAGACGTGTACGGTGTGCATCCTGACCAGAAAGCAGCCCATGGACTGCAGGTAAAGTCTGATTTATGCCTCTCTATGGAGTTTATACTCTGTGTTCACAGGAGCATATTGTGCAAATAGGCTGTCCAAACTGCTTTTTCAGTACAGCTGTGGAAGAAAATATCATGCATATACTAACATACTGTTAGTATTTTATTGCTGTTTTAGGTAATTTTCCCTTTGTTTTGGCCTACTGGTATTATGATGGCTTTTACTATAGTTTATAAATGCCACATTTCCCAGCTTTATTTTTTTTTACTTTGACATTTCTATAACGTTGGTGTCCAAAAACACACAATGGATACAATCTGGCTAAGTCCCTGGCCCTCATTCGTTTCATATCATGAACATACTCAGCGCTCCATCTCCCACACACCTGTAGGCTGTTGCTAAGAAATTCCAGTACCTATCAGCACTCTTTCCTTTAGGGAACCACAGTATGCAACAAAAATAATAAACCGTTCAATAAATAAATAAACAGGCTATTCTAATGGACATCCTACCCTAATGTGCCTTCCCATTAAAACGCAATACTCCCTTTACAGGGAAATAGATGGGAAATGTCTAAAATGGTCCTTGCTGCAGCAAGTTTATACTGTATATTATCATCTTACTGTTGTGATTTCTTTATAATTATGGCTGACCGCTACATAACAAATGCGTTGTCACTTGCGTATACATGTATATATGGAGCCAAAACTTGCTTCCTGTTTTCTATTGTAATTTCACTATGACTAAACTATGTATGCCACATTCAACGGGCATTGTTGCTAGCCTTCCCTATTTAAAGATGAACAAAAATGCGTAGCACTTTGTTGTGAAATCTCCATGATGCCATGACGTGGCTGCATTCCAGCAGAACAATGCTCGTCCACAGGCCGCCCAAGTCACCAGAGAGTACCTGCAGCAACAGAACTTTAATGTTCTTCCTTGGCCTTCCTATTCTCCGGATTTATCACTTGTGGGATCAATTTGGGTGACATGTTTCAGCCAGAATACTGGTGCCACAGAACAGACAGAAACTGGTCGTAGCATTGCAGGAGGAGTGGCTAAATATCCCCCAGGACAACATTAGATGGCTCGTGAGGTCCATGCGGAGGCATATTACTGCCTGCACTGACGCAAATGGAGGCCATATTTCATATTCAACTTCGTTTTTAAGACATTTTGTTTTGATTTCAGAAAGTCAGTGTACTACTGTTTTATTCAATTCTGAAAATTGCTGACACACAGGTTTTCACTTGTCAATCTCTGATATTGTTTCGAAGATGTTTACAAATAATTGGCATCCTTTAATTGACCATTTCCATAAAAATTAGCGAAAAAAATCAATCTTTTCTGGAGTGTTGCATTTTCATTGGCAGTGAGTACATTTCTGTTTGCTCACAGGTTGTAAGAAACTGACCATCCACCATTATGATACTGTATATGGAATTTGTTCATCTCATGCATCTTTACAATGTGGTCCTATTATGTATGGATGATTCTATTTTAACAATATGACAAACATACAAAACAAATGCACATAACAGGCAAAATTCAAATGAGTCATTTTGAGATAAGAGTCAAATCACATTGTTAAGACTGTGTGACCAAATAGATGAGCTTTCACTGGTGTGATTCTTAACAGTGTCTGTCAACAAGAGTGCAGCAGTAAAAAGAATGTTTGAAAACAATATAAAAAAGAGCTCTCTTGTAATATAAAACTATCTAGCAGCAGATGCTAACATTGAGCTGGAGGGTTTTCACATGATTCATATATTTATTCCATCCAGCTACAATGCTCTGCACTGTGTGTCTGTGTGTGTGTGTGTGTGTGTGTATATATTTATTTTATAGTAATATGTACATATGTATATTAGCTGCTCTTGCTTGCTTGTTTTTTTCTTGCCTTCTGATTGTTGCTCTGAGTGTTGCTATCCCTGTGCTGTTGCAATCCTGGAATTTCCCCGTTGTGGGACTAATAAAGGCTTATCTTATCTTATCTTATCTGCCATTTTCATTCTGATGGAATATACAGTATTCACGCAGTTTTACATATCCTTTACCACTCCTACAATGACAAACCTTTTTGTAGATGTACTGGACAAGCTGTGCTCCTTCCTCCTCTTTTGCCTCCCCATCCATCTCCCCGGTGGAGGGGAATCTGAAGTAGGTATGGGCGTAGATGTAGTAAAGACCTGCTTTGGGCACCAGCAGCTCTCCTCCTCTCAGCTCCATATTCTGCAGAAAGGATAGGCCTCTCTGGCCCTCCCACGCTCTGATACGCTCCCCCAGGTAACCTCTGCAGCTCCGCATACCTACAAGAACAGACAAGCATGATGGCACACAATAAATATAAAAGCTTCTTTTACCAATGTGGTGCTAATGCCTAATTGCTTCCAGCAAGGAGGTAATATTTTCTTGGCTGTTTGCCTGTCTGTCTGTTTGTTAGCAGGATTTATACAAAAACTACTACATGGATTTTGATAAAATTTTCACCAGAGGTGGTCCTTGGGCTGTGGATGAACCCATTCAATTTTAAAGGTGATTCAGGTCAGGAAGTGGATTCTGGAGACAGACACCTTGGCGGAGGTATTCACTCTATGAATGCCCTCTAATCTTTAAGGGTCCCTTTACACAGCACAGAGATCGTTGAGAGACTGGACCAATTTTTGATCTTAGGGATCGCTTGGGACATCCTTGAACTGGATCCTTGGACTGAGTCAAAACTTTAAGGAGACCGTGGTGACTGTGGAGCAGTGACGTGCAGTGAGGTTCATGTCCGGTGAAGCTGTGAAACTTTCAGGGTCAGATTTACAAATTGGATTTTATAAATAATTTTAACAAAACAAGTGTAAGGCATTTTATTGAATTACATCTTAATGGAATACATAGAAAAGGCAGTAATAAAAGTCCATGTTTTCATTTTGTGACTCTCCTTGAGCATAGACAACGTCCAAAGACCCTCAGTTACACAAGTATAATGTATTAAGTTATTTTACAAACAAGTTTTTGGGCACAGAATTCATCATACTTTGTTTTTGGCAGAGGAATAATATAAATTATATTGGCTCAGAGAACTGCATCTCTCTCTCTGTGTTGCAGCTCTACAATTTACACTCACTGTTACAAATAATTATTAGCATTTACAACTACTATGCATGCATAGTCTTACCTTTACTTGTAAAAGAAGTAAATTTGCCTATCCATCTGGACAAAACTCACTTTGTCTTTGTTAAAAAATGTCCTTATCTTTAAAAAAAAAAAAAAATCCTGTGCTTACAGGAGCCTCCTCTCGTTGGGGCAATGGTACTGCACAGCCTCTGACTGTAATTTTCAGCCTCACCTTCTTCCCCTGACTGCACGTCACTGTTGTGGAGATCACTGGAGATCACTGATAGATCAAAAACTGGCCAGATCTCTCAATGATCTCCACCCCTATGTAAGGTGGGTATAACTGCTTTTGTAAATTTCCACCAAATTTCTTTGAGGAAAAAGTATGATACCGGTGCTGGACTACTGATATGGTACCAGTTCTAAAACCAGTGAAGTTATGGGCTGGTTCTCAGGAGTATTATTGCAGAAATTTTGGGTCTTGCCAGTGATTTCTTAAGAATAGCAAAAACATAAGTACTGTAAACTGCTAGCCATCTTCCAGCCACCTGACTACATAATGTGTTTCTTAAGGGTTCCTTAGATCCTTGTTTTTCAACCAGTGATCTGAGGACCCCAGGAAGTCCTTGAGAGAATGTTCAGGGGTCCTCTGGAAATGGTCTAATTTGACTTCTTACTTTGTCCAAAAAATTGCAAATAATTTGTAATTGTTGTGCATGGGTGCCTGAAGTGGCTCTTCCACTATGTATGAAAACAATAATAATGGCTACCACCTTCTTGTTCTTCTTCATGTGTTTTATGGAGGTTAATAACCTTGTTAAGGTGTGCTAGAGGTCATGGTGACTAGATGAAAAACAGCGATAAATAAATATTTGAAAAGGAAAGATTCAGACTTGGAACTGGGCTCTATACTGATTAAGCTACCACCATGGTTGGATGCACCAAAGGCTTCATTACCAGAGTGAAAGAGAGACACCCAAATGTTGTTGTTAAGCACTGTTTTTTGCATCATGAGGTGACCATTGCCAAGATTTTACCTGTAGACATAGCTCCTGTGTTGGATGAGGTCATGTAGATGGTAAACTTTGTAAAGACAATACCTAAAAAGTGGCATATTTGCATCTCTATGTGAGGAAATGGGAGCAGAACATAAAACCTTATTGCTACATATGTCACAAACCTGGGTTTGGTGGTCAAAACCCAGTTCTGACCCCGTGGCTATTTTGGCCTGTTTTATTATCTGTTTTCCATCAGGCGCTTCAGGGAGCCCTTTGGGTCCTCGCTCCCTGACAGCTCGGGCATGCCTCCTCCTCCTGTCAGTATCACCAGCTGTTTCTCATTATTGGTGTCGCACACACATACACACCTCATTCACATGCTCAGACACTCTCTCATGCACACCTGGTGTCAATTGATCTAGCGCACGCCTTTCCACACCAGCGGTCTCTTCCCTCATTAGTATTGTGATTACTTAAGGGCTCTTTGAGTGGGAAGAGATCACCGGAGCATTGCACTCCTTACACAGCAGCGTGTACCTCTGTGTATATAAGCCATCACTCCCTTCATTACTGCCAGCCTGATGGACCTGTCTTCTCTTACGCTAGTCTGTTGTGGTTAGCTAGCATAAGCGGCTGTTCCTGCTTTTCCGTCATCCTCCAGACAGCAAGGACCGCCTTGGTTCGCCTCAGCCCATAAGTTATGTCTGCCTTTCTCCCTGTGCTGACTGATATGCTGCAGCACTAGGCATTCCCTCTCCCTGGGCTGCTGAGCGTCCGGGTGGCGTCCCCGTTTGTCTGGTGGCCTATATTGCAATCATTTCAACTCTCTGTTCAAGTTGTGGCTGTTTGCTGGACTTATTATTTGGGGTTTATGTCAATAAAGCGCACAAATCTACTCCTGCTAGTGGGTTTTCATTCTGCCCTCTGTGCACTGCGTAATGGTGCACGAGGGATCATAACACCATATGGAGGTCCGATGGTTTTTGCGTGGCAAAGTGCTACCCTGTGTGCATCAGCTTTTTTAATTTTGTAACATCTTTGGTTGGTGGGGTTTCCCCAATTTTTTTTTTCAATGTATGAAAGGTTCCTTGGCTCAAAAAAGGTTGGAAAACACTGCCTTAAATGACTGGCTCAGCCCATTTTCCACATAACAACCACACACACTTTAATCCAGAATAAACGATCTGTGTCAAAGCTACTATTTGAAAATGTTCAGAGTTTCTTAAATTAATCCAAACTGGGCTACTGTTATGTTACATTTATAGACACTTATGACTTTTTGAAATAGATTTGTGCACCTGGTTATGCTAATGCTATACATATTTGGATTTTCAAATCAAATTGATAAACATAACCATTTTATTAGTACATCAACATTTACATACATTTTCCCACACCCACCAGACAATGGCTGAGTTAGACACCAAGGCATCCCATTTCAGAAAGCAGCTTCAAGTTTGCAAGTCCTGACAGACAGATTTCCAGGTAGGAGGTAACTGAATCTGAATGCACTCGGAAGCCTGGAAGCAAATTCCTAACCTAACCTCTAGGCCAGGTGAGGAAGGGCTTGAAAAAAATCTCTCACAGGCTTTCTCAGTCTACGTTCTCCTTTTTCACCATAAACACAAGTGACAGACATGTCCTTACTTTCTGCTGGCTGCAGCTCTGTGAGTGACATGGTTACATGTGCAGCCACTTCAGGGAGAGGGAGTGCTTGGGCCCCAGGGCTCACGATGGACAGCACTCCTGTCAGCCTCTCTGTGAAAAGTGAAAACGCACACATTTTTGTAGTGGGAAAGTCATACATAAGCCCATTATATTAACTGATTATCAATAGGGACACTGTTCTTACTCTCTTTCTGGAACCTTTCAGATATCTTCTGGTAGAAAAAAGAAGAGGAAAAATAAATAAACCCAGTTATTTCCAATAAATGAGGTAGTCATATTTAAATTAATAAAAGCATTCACCAGAGACCCCATGAATCATCCAGTGTTCATTCTGCTTCAACAAATATGTCGTCTTTTCCCCATTCACCCTGTTCTGATCATGTGCGTATAGCCATAATGTTTAAAGAGATGTTTAGAAGTCTATTGTAGATAAAAGTGGACAATCTGAGCCTTTGGCATTTTGTATACTGCTAATGCCAAATGATACAAAGCTGGACCAATACCTTTTCTATGTGGTAGTGCAGCTGCTGTGTGACTTGCCAACAAGGGTCGCTCTTTTTGTCCTCAGCCGTGGGATTCTTGACTTCTGTGTTCCCATTGGCATTTAGAAGACAGGAGACACTGCTCCTGGAGAAACTCTCCTGCATCTATTAGTATATAAATAAACAGAAAAAAAAATGATCAGGTAAATGTGACTATATGCTGATAAATATTTGTTCAGTAAAATATCTGACAAAATGATGTAAGGCAGGTAAAGCAGTGAAGTTAATGAATAATGTTGTTATTTATAGAAGGAGTGGTTCAAAAAGCACGGTTTTAGAAAAAGGAAACAAATATTACATTATTTTTGATGGCCATAAAAAGTTGGGTCTTATTTCTGTGAACTATGCTTGCCAGTTCTTCTCATGAGTAAGTGAGGTTGCAGTTCACAGCGACAACAAGCTGTCATTAAAGCCTGGGTTTACAAAAGCTACGTACAGAAATTTTAATTTGATTTGAGATGTTCTCCTTTACAGACTTGTTCTTACCAGAAATGACTGCATCTTTAATCCTTTTTGTGACTTTATATCTTTACTTAAGTGAAGTCAGAGTTGAAATCATTGCTCTTCTATTACAACTCGGGAAGATATGATAGCTATGATATGATCTGGATAATATTAAAGGATGGATAGTTCATATTTTATTTTTCAGACAAATACCGTACATTTAAAGGTGACAGACAACATTCTTACCTCCTGGCCCGTGGGTGTCACACTTACTTTTGCCCCAACTGCTTGGTAGAGACATGTGACATCACCCCAGTTAGGCTATTGATTGTGACCAACTGTGACATCCTTACCAGCCATAGATATATACAGTATAAAAACTACATAGGACATGTCTAGCTGCCAGGCTAGTCACATTCCAATTACATAGCTTAATTATGTGTAAGGCTGGGCGATATAGCTCAAAATGTATTGCAATATAATTTCCTCTATATTGCGATACAAGATACATATCACAATATGTATTTTGTGTACTGAATGTCCTTTAAAATTTGGTTTTACGTACATTTTTATAAGAAATTATATACAGTGCATCTGAAAAGTATTCACAGCGCTTCACCTTTTCCACATTTTATGTTACAGCCTTATTCAAAAAAGGATTAAATTCATTTTTTTCCCCTCAAAATTCTACATACAATACCCCATAATGACAATGTGAATTTTTTTTTTGAGATTTTTGTAAATTTATTAAAAATAAACTAAGAAATCACATGTACATAAGTATTCACAGCCTTTGCCATGAAGCTCAAAACTGAGCTCAGGTGCATCCTGTTTCCACTGATCATCCTTGAGATGTTTCTACAGCTTAATTGGAGTCCGCCTGTGGTAAATTCAGTTGATTGGACATGAGTTGGAAAGGCACACACCTGTCTATATAAGGTCCCACAGTTGATCGTACATGTCAGAGCACAAAGCAAGCATGAAGTCAAGGGAAGTGTCTGTAGACCTCCGAGACAAGATTGTCTCGAGGCACAAATCTGGGGAAGGGTACAGAAAAATTTCTGCTGCTTTGAAGGTCCCAATGAGCACAGTGGCCTCTGTCATCTGTAAATGGAAGAAGTTCAGAACCACCAGGACTCTTCCTAGAGCTGGCCGGCCATCTAAACTGAGCAATCAGGGGAGAAGAGCCTTAGTCAGGGAAGTGACCAAGAACCCGATGGTCACTCTGTCAGAGCTCCAGTGCTCCTCTGTGGAGAAAGGAGAACCTTCCAGAAGGACAACCATCTCTGCAGCAATTCACCAATCAGGCCTGTATGGTAGAGTGGCCAGACGGAAGCCACTCCTTAGTAAAAGGCACATGGCAGCCCGTGTGGAGTTTGCCAAAAGGCACCTGAAGGACTCTCAGACCATGAGAAACAAAATTCTCTGGTGTGATGAGACAAAGATATTGAAGGAGTGGCTTCAGGACAACTCTGTGAATGTCTTTGAGTGGCCCAGGCAGAGCCCAGACTTGAATCCAATTGAACATCTCTGGAGAGATCTGAAAATGTCTGTGCACCAACGCTTCCCATCCAACCAGATGGAGCTTGAGAGGTGCTGCAAAGAGGAGTGGGTGAAACTGCCCAAAGATAGGTGTGCCAAGCTTGTGGCATCATATTCAAAAAGGCTTGAGGCTGTAATTGCTGCGAAAAGTGCATCAACAAAGTATTGAGCAAAGGCTGTGAATACTTATGTACATGTGATTTCTTAGGTTTTTATTTTTAATAAATTCACAAAAATTTCAAAAAAACTTTTTTCATGTTGTCATTATGGGGTATTGTGTGTAGAATTTTGAGGAAAAAAATGGCTTTAATAGTTTTTGGAATAAGGCTGTAACATAAAATGTGGAAAAAGTGAAGTGCTGTGAATACTTTCCCGATGCACTGTGTACGCACACACACACACACACACACACACACACACACACACACACACACACACACACACACACACACACACAGTAGTGTGAAAAAGTGTTTGCCCCCTTCCAGACTTCTCATTTTTTTTGTATATTTGTCACACTTAAATGTTTCAGATCATCAAACAAATTAAAAAAAAAAAGACAAAGATAACACAAACACAAAATGCAGTTTTTAAATGAAGGTGTTTATTATTAAGGGGGAAAAAATCCAAACCTACATGGTCCTGTGTGAAAAAGTGATTGCCCCTACACCTAATAACCGGTTGGGCCACTCTTAGCAGCAACAACTGCAATCAAGCATTTGCGATAACTGGCAGTGAGTCTTTTACAGCACTGTGGAGGAATTTTGGCCCACTCATTTTTGCATAATTATTGTAATTCAGCCACATTGTAGGGTTTTCGAGCATGAACCGTCTTTTTAAGGCCATGCCACAGCATATCAATCGGATTCAGGTCATGACTTTGACTAGGCCACTCCAAAGTCTTCATTTTGTTTTTCTTAAGCCATTCAGAGGTGGACTTGCTGGTGTGTTTTGTATCATTGTCCTGCTGTAGAACCCAAGTGCACTTCAGCTTGAGGTCATGAACAGGTGGGCAGACATTCTCCTTTAGGATATTTTGCAAGACAGCAGAATTCATGGTTCCATTTACCACAGCAAGTCGTCCAGGTCCTGAAGCAGCAAAACAGCCCCAGACCATCACACTACCACCACCATATTTTACTGCTGGTATGATGTTCCTTTTCTGAAATGATGTCAAAGTCCTGACCTGAATCCGATTGAGATGCTGCGGCATGACCTTAAAAAGGCGGTTCATGCTCAAAAACCCTCCAATGTGGCTGAATTACAACAATTCTGCAAAGAAGAGTGGGCCAAAATTCCTCCACAGTGCTGTAAAAGGCTCATTGCCAGTTATCACAAATGCTTGATTGCAGTTGTTGCTGCTATGGGTGGCCCAACCAGTTATTAGGTTTAGGGGGCAATGACTTTTTCACACAGGGCCATGTAAGTTTGGATTTTTTTTCCCTTAATCATAAACACCTTCATTTAAAAACTGCATTTTGTGTTTACTTGTAGTATCTTTATCTAATATTTAAATTTGTTTGATGATCTGAAACATTTAAGTGTGACAAACATACAAAACAATGAGACATCAGGAAGGGAGCAAACACTTTCCCACCACTGTGTGTGTGTGTGTGTGTGTGTATATATATATATATATATATATATATATATATATACACACACACATTTCACTTATGAGAAAGCTGAATAATAAAATAAAATGAAAACGTATGTCAGAAAATTCTTCACAACAATATGTACCAGAGCAAAGCATCTTTTTTCCTTTGTTTAACAGAATCCGCCTTATCAAGTAATCAAGTTTATACACATGGGCAGAAATGTTTTAGTTTACCACACATGCAGTCATGTGAAAAAATTAGGACACCCCATTAAATATTCAGTTCTTTATTAATAAATGTTCACATATCTATGTCCAACCTTGTTTTTGTTTTTATTTGCATTTTTTAACATTTTAGCCATTTTAAGTGGGAATGAATGTGGGGTGTCCTAAAACAGATGGGGGGGGGTGTCTTAATTTATTCCTCACTATTTGTTTAGAATTACATCTTACAGAAAATTTGAAAAACGTCTTTAAGTCATTTTTAATTGTTTCGTTGTATTACATGAATCTCCCAGTATTTTTAACATTGATGTTAAATATCCTTTGTCCAAATATGTAAAAAAAAAACAAAACAAAGCACACAGGCTTATACAGAGAGTCCTAATTTTTTCACATGACTTTAATCAATACTTGGCGGTCTAATATGTGACAGAAGTATAATTTGTCGCTTATTTTTTTATATCTACATTTCATCAGTTCTTTATTTGGCGATCCACTCTTATTTTGAAGGGTTGCAAGACTGGACAGGGACTCTTATTTTGAAAGTTCATTCGCGAAGTGAGTTACCTGAAGAGTTCAAACTCAAAATGTTTATCTTCTCCTGACACCCCCCGTTTCCTGTGCTGAAGGTGAGCCTACATTTATTCTTATTTACCTTTTCACTTGCTGCAGTGTGCATTTCTTTCCTTCTCTGTGAGCATGCAGGGGGCGGGGTAGCCGTGATGAACTTCCATTCAGACTACAGCAGTGGTGAAGCTGCAGACAGACTGGTCTGGCAGCGGCAGGTCATATTAAGCTGAAAAATACTCAAATATAGGCGATACAGCTATATGTATCGCGGGCGGCCAAATGCACCAATACAACAAATATATTTGTTACAGACGTGGACAAAATTGTTGGTACCCCTCTGTTAATGAAAGAAAAACCACAATGGTCACAGAAATAACTTGAATCTGACAAAAGTGGTAATAAATAAAAATTCTATGAAAATTAACCAATCAAAATCAGACGATGCTTTTGAATTGTGGTTCAACAGAATTATTTTAAAAAACAAACTCATGAAACAGGCCTGGACAAAAATGATGGTACCCCTAGAAAAGATTGAAAATAATGTGACCATAGGGACATGTTCAACCAAGATGTGTCCTCTAATTAACATCACAGGTGTCTACAAACTTGTAGTCAGTCAGTCGGCCTATTTAAAGGGTGACAAGTAGTCACTGTGCTGTTTGGTGACATGGTGTGTACCACACTAAACATGGACCAGAGGAAGCAAAGGAGAGAGTTCTCAGGAGATTAGAAAGAAAATTATAGACAAGCATGTTAAAGGTAAAGGCTATAAGACCATCTCTAAGCAGCTTGATGTTCCTGTGACTACAGTTGCACATATTATTCAGAAATTTAAGATCCACGGGACTGTAGCCAACCTCCCTGGACATGGCCGCAGGAGGAGACGGATAATACGAATGGTAACAAAAGAGCCCAGAACAACCTCTAAACACATTCATGGTGAACTCCAAGGTCAAGGTACATCAGTGTCAGATCGCACCATCCGTGATTATTTGAGCCAAAGTGGACTTCGTGGGAGACGACCAAGGAGGACATCACTGTTGAAAACAAATCATAAAAAAGCCAGTCTGGAATTTGCCAAACTGCATGTTGACAAGCCACAAAGCTTCTGGGAGAATGTCCTGTGGACAAACGAGACAAAACTGGAACTTTTTGGCAAGGCACATCAGCTGTATGTTCACAGACGCAAAAATGAAGCATACCAAGAAAAGAACAATGTCCTTACTGTGAAACATGGAGGAGGTTCTGTTATGTTCTGGGGCTGCTTTGCTGCATCTGGCACAGGGTGTTTTGGATCTGTGCAGGGTACAATGAAATCTCAAGACTATCAAGGAATTCTAGAGAGAAATGTGCTGCCCAATGTCAGACAGCTTGGTCTCAGTCGCAGGTCATGGGTCTTGCAACAGGATAATGACCCAAAACACACAGCTAAAAACACCCAAGAATGGCTAAGAGCCAAACATTGTACTATTCTAAAGTGGCTTTCTATGAGCCCTGATCTAAATCCTATTGAACATCTGTGGAAGGAGCTGAAACATGCCATCTGGAGAAGGCACCCTTCAAACCTGAGACAACTGGAGCAGTTTGCTTATAAGGAGTGAGCCAAAATACCTGCTGAGAGGTGCAGAAGTCTCATTGACAGTTACAGAAATGGTTTGATAGCAGTGATTGCCTCAAAAGGTTGTGCAACAAAATACCAAGTTAAGGGTACCATCATTTTTGTCCAGGCCTGTTTCATGAGTTTGTTTTTTAAAATAATTCTGTTGAACCACAATTCAAAAGCACTGTCTGATTTTCACTGGTTAATTTTCATACAATTTTTATTTATTACCACTTTTGTCAGATTCAAGTTATTTCTGTGATCCTTGTGGGTTTTTCTTTCATTAACAGAGGGGTACCAACAATTTTGTCCACGTCTGTATATCACCACAGCCCTACTGATATGATGATAATAAATACAGCCAACAATTGTTTATGTATCCTGTTATCACAGTGCTGCAGATGTTGTCAACCATTATAATTTCCTACACAATATGGTGCCTCAGTTTTCCATGAAAATGTTAGTGATGTCCTATGCAGTGTTTATATGCAGCAGGGAAAATAAGTATTGAACACGTCAATATTTTTCTTATTAAACATATTTCTGATGGAGCCATTGACCTGATATTTTCACCAGATATCAGTAACAGCCCAAGTAATCCACACATACAAAGAAATCAAGGCAACTGTGTTCACATAACAAGTTGTATTTAATAAATCGGAATGACACAGGGAATAAGTATTGAACACACTTGGTGAAATTCATTTAATATTTAGTAGAAAAGCCTTTGTTGGTAATAACAGCTTTCAGACACCTCCTGTATGGATAAACTAGGCGTAGGGATTGCCCAGGAGTGATTTTAGCCCATTCTTCCACACAAACTGTCTTCAAATCTTGAAGATTCTGTGGGTGTCTTCTTTGAACTCTCTTCAGTTTGTTCCATAGATTTTCAATTGGATTCAGGCCAGGTGACTGACTGGGCCAGGGGTGGGCAGTGAGGGCCATTCCACTGCAGGTTTTCTGTTCCACCCAGTCTTTTCAGCAGGTGTTTGCTCTGATCAGCTTCAAGGATTGCTAATCACTGAAAACACCTGCTGAAGAGACTGGGTGGAACAGAAAACCTGCAGTAGAATGGCCCTCCATGGCACATGATTGCCCACCCCTGGACTGGGCCATTCTAGCAGCTTTATTTTCTTTCTCTGGAGCCAGTTGACAGTTTCGTTGGTTGTGTGTTTGGGATCATTGTCTTACTGAAATGCCCACCCTCATTTCATCTTCAGCATCTTAGCAGATGGCAACAGGTTCTTATCAAGGATGTCTCTGTACATTTGTCCATTTCCTTCAATTATATGAAGTCTGCCTGTACCATGTGCTGAAAAACACCCCCACACCATGATGCTCCCACCTCCAAACTTCACTGTTGGTATGGTGTTTTTGGGCCGATGTGCAGTGCCATTTCTCCTCCAAATATGCTGTGTGTTGTGGCATCCAAAAAGTTAAATTTTGGTCTCATCTGACCAGACTATAATCTCAAAGTATTTTACTGGCTTGCCAAAATGTTGTGCAGCAAACTTTAAACAAGGTCAGGTATATACATATACGAGGTATATACACTACCGTTCAAAAGTTTGGGGTCACTTTGAAATTTCCTTATTTTTGAAAGAAAAGCACTTTTTTTCAATGAAGATAACTTTAAACTAATCAGAAATACACTCTATACATTGCTAATGTGGTAAATGACTATTCTAGCTGCAAATGTCTGGTTTTTGGTGCAATATCTAGATAGGTGTATAGAGGCCCATTTCCAGCAACTATCACTCCAGTGTTCTAATGGTACAATGTGTTTGCTCATTGCGTCAGAAGGCTAATGGATGATTAGAAAACCCTTGTGCAATCATGTTAGGTCTGCAATGCTGTAATTGCTGCAAATGAGGATTCTTTGACGAAAGCAAAGTTTGAAGGAAAAAATTATTTCAAATACAAATCATTATTTCTAACCTTGTCAATGTCTTGACTATATTTTCCATTCATTTTACAACTCATGGCGGTAAATACAGTGGGGCAAAAAAGTATTTAGTCAGCCACCAATTGTGCAAGTTCTCCCACTTAAAAGATGAGAGAGGTCTCCAATTTTCATCATAGGTATACCTCAACTATGAGAGACAAAATGAGAAAAAAATCCAGAAAATCACATTGAAGGATTTTTAATGAATTAATTGGTAAATTCCTCGGTAAAATAAGTATTTGGTCACCTACAAACAAGCAAGATTTCTGCCTCTCACAGACATGTAACTTCTTCTTTAAGAGGCTCCTCTGTCCTCCACTCATTACCTGTATTAATGGCACCTGTTTGAACTTGTTATCAGTATAAAAGACACCTGTCCACAACCTCAAACAGTCAGACTCCAAACTCCACTATGGCCAAGACCAAAGAGCTGTCAAAGGATACCAGAAACAAAATTGTAGACCTGCACCAGGCTGGGAAGACTGAATCTGCAATAGGTAAGCAGCTTGGTGTGAAGAAATCAACTGTGGGAGCAATTATTAGAAAATGGAAGACATACAAAACCACTGATAATCTCCCTCGATCTGGGGCTCCACGCAAGATCTCACCCTGTAGGGTCAAAATGATCACGAGAACGGTGAGCAAAAATCCCAGAACCACACAGGGGGACCTAGTGAATGACCTGCAGAGAGCTGGGACCAAAGTAACAAAGGCTACCATCAGTAACACACTACGCCACCAGGGACTCAAATCCTGCAGTGCCAGACGTGTCCCTCTGCTTAAGCCAGTACACGTCCAGGCCCGTCTGAAGTTTGCTAGAGAGCATTTGGATGATCCAGAAGAGGATTGGGAGAATGTCATATGGTCAGATGAAACCAAAATACAACTTTTTGGTAAAAACTCAACTTGTCATGTTTGGAGGAGAAAGAACACCATACCTACTGTGAAGCATGGGGGTGGAAACATCATGCTTCGGGGCTGTTTTTCTGCAAAGGGACCAGGACAACTGATCCGTGTAAAGGAAAGAATGAATGGGGCCATGTATCATGAGATTTTGAGTGAAAACCTCCTTCCATCAGCAAGGGCATTGGAGAAACGTGGCTGGGTCTTTCAGCATGACAATGATTCCAAACACACCGCCCAGGCAATGAAGGAGTGGCTTCGTAAGAAGCATTTTAAGGTCCTGGAGTGGCCTAGCCAGTCTCCAGATCTCAACCCCATAGAAAATCTTTGGAGGGAGTTGAAAGTCCGTGTTGCCCAGCGACAGCCCCAAAACATCACTGCTCTAGAGGAGATCTGCATGGAGGAATGGGCCAAAATACCAGCAACAGTGTGTGAAAACCTTGTGAAGACTTGCAGAAAAAGTTTGACCTCTGTCATTGCCAACAAAGGGTATATAACAAAGTATTGAGATGAACTTTTGTTACTGACCAAATACTTATTTTACCGAGGAATTTACCAATTGATTCATTAAAAATCCTTCAATGTGATTTTCTGGATTTTTTTTTCTCATTTTGTCTCTCATAGTTGAGGTATACCTATGATGAAAATTGGAGACCTCTCATCTTTTAAGTGGGAGAACATACTTTTTTGCCCCACTGTAAGTGTGACTTTTCATGGAAAACACAAAATAATTGTCTGGGTGACCCCAAACTTTTGAACGGTAGTGTATATATATACACTACTCACAAAAAGTTAGAGATATTTGGCTTTCGGGTGAAATTTCAGTTTGTACTTAAAATGCACTATAACCTTTCCAGGTAAACTTAATTTGACCTTCTCTAACCTTTTTGAATGCACATGTCCAACTGTTCAGTGTTTCAATACTTTTTGGATAACTTGCTGTTCTCGAACAAGATGCTCAATGTCAAAATTCACAACAGGTGTTTGATCCATGAATCGACCAATAAATTTTCTGGTTCAGTTAGAAGTGATATTTAAACAGTTCTCTTCATCATGCTGTTGACATTTTGACATCATGAGACCAAGATGACACATCACAATTGATCAACAGTACCTCACCATTGTGAGGCTTCAAACAGGATGTTCTCAGAGGGAAGTGGCCACTGAGCTTAGAGTGTCACAGAGTGTCATCAGCAGGTTGCAACAGAGATACAGAGAGACTGGAAGAGTCACAGAGAGGCACAGAAGTGGACGTCCTTTGGCTACATCCCACGTTGATGACCGCTTCATTGTGAACAATGCCCTGCAGAACCGAATGATGAATGCCACTCAAGTCCAGGCAAATTTAAGTGAGGTGAGAAGCACCAAGTGTCACGTCAGACCATTCAAAACAGTTTACATCAGCGTGGTCTGCGTGCTAGATGACCTGCAATGGTACCTCACCACATCAGGCACAGGCATCACTAGCCACGGTTACATGGGCAAAATTTCTTAAATCTGATTACAATTCAGATCAGAACTTTACTGTTTACAAGGATCCTGAAAAAGCTGATCTGATTAGGACGTGCGTATCCATGTGTGACACATTTGAACGGACTCTGCGTGGGTTTACTCCGGGATTTTTCCGGTTTCCTCCCACATGCCAAAAACATGCAAGTTAGGTTAACTGGCATCAAACTGGGGATTCTAAATTGTCCTTAGGTATGACAGTGAGAGTGAAAGGTTGTCTGTCTCTCTGTGCTGGCCCTGTGATGGACTGGCGATCTGTCCAGGGTGTACCCTGCCTCTCGCCCAAAGATGCTGGGATAGGCTCCAGCCCCCCCATGTCCCGAAAAGGATTAAGTGGAAGAAGATGAATGAATGAATGAATAAATAAATCATTTTGACATGCGCACGTCGACATTTCGACATTCCGAAAATAGTAGAAGAAGCAGCAACTTCCGGTGTAAACAAAACCCACTTCGTGTCTTTCTCTTTTTGAAATGGACCTGTATTGTGTTATTCAGACTGTATTTTTGCTTCTGCTGGTCTCCGTAATGAAGCTACAAGTACATACTACTTCATATGATGAACAGAGGGAGACAGCAGGATGATACAGACCAGTTTTGTTTTACTCCTGCTACGTCTTCCACTAGCTGCTGTAAAGGCAGAAATACATCACGTCGACGTGTGGCTGACGTACAGACATGCGCAGTAAACATATTTTCTGCCCAACCTTCGGAATAAGTGTGTATATGTGCACCGATCGGATTAACAACCAGCATAACCCACCCGTTTTAATCGGAAGGAAATTTTGATCTGAATGAGCGTGATTGGATCAGAATATTCAGATTGGCGTGTTTATATGAAGCATTTTAATTCCGATCAGGCTTTTAATCCGGTTACTTGTGTCCATGTAAACATGGCTATTGTCTTGCATTATCCTGGACAAGGGACCAGTGGGCTTTAGTGCTGTTCTCTGATGAAAGTCGATTCACAGTGAGCAGAAATGATGGCTGCCAATGAAGTTGGAGACGTCAAAGAGAGTGCTACGCATCAGCCACTCTTGTGGTGGCATTACACTCTGTGCAGGTGTGTCTAGTCCATACAGACCTGCTCTACATCTTATGAATGGTACAGTGACAAGCCGATACTATCTGAATAACATCATTAATCCAATCATTGTGCCCCTGCATGAACAACACAGGCCTAATTGCATCTTCATGGACGACAATGCTTCAGCTCATCGAGGTTGCATCAATAGGGAATAGCTGCTGGAGGCTGGGGTACCTCAAATGGAGTGGCCTGCACTTTCTCCAGACTTGAATCCCATAAATAGTAAACCTATGGGATCAGCTGAGTCACCATGTAGAGGCTCGCAACCCTGCACCCCACAACCTCAGTGACCTGAGGGCCGCCCTTCAAGAAGAGTGGAATGCCATGCCTCAGCAGACAATAAGTCGACTTGTGAACAGCATGAGACATCGTTGTCAAGTTGTAATTGATGCTCAAGGGCACATGACTAGTTATTGAGATGAGGAAATCACCATTGCATGCTTCTACTTAAATGCCCTACTTGCATGCACTGGTGATTTGCTCATTTGAAACAATTTATTGAAACAAAAGCCAACAACAGTGGTGGGTATACCACAACAAAAAATGTCAGTGTCTCAATAACTTGTCAGGTGCCCTTGAGTATCAGTTACAGCTTGACAACGACGTCTCATGCTGTTCACAAATCGATTTAGCATCTGCTGAGGCACGGTATTCTACTTTTCTTGAAGGGCGGCCCTCGGGTCATTGAGATTGTGGAGTGCAGGGTTACAAGCCTCTACACAGTGACTCAGCTGATCCCATAGGTTTACTATGGGATTCAGGTCTGGTTAAAGTGCAGGTCACTCCACTGGAGGTACCCCAGCCTCCAACAGCCCTTCTGTAATGATGTGACCTCGATGAGCTGGAGCATTGTTGTCCATGAAGATGAAATTGGGCCTGTGTTGTTCATGCAGGGGCACAATGAATGGATTAATGATGTTATCCAGGTAGTATCGGCTTGTCACTGTACCATTCACAAGGTGTAGGGCAGTTGTCTATTGACTAGACACACCTGCCCAGACTGTAACATGGTGATTACAGTGGCTGATGCATAGCGCTATCCTTGACATCTCCAACATTGTTGGCGGCCATCATTTCTGCTCAACATGAATCGACTTATCAGAGAACAGCACTGAGGCCCACTGGTCCCTTGTCCAGCGTAAATGGTCCCTAGTCCATGCAAATGATGATGCCTGTGCCTGGTGGTGTCGTCAGGTACCCTTGCAGGTCATCTAGCATGCAGACCACACTTATGACAACTGTTTCAAATGGTATGACATGACATTTGGGTGCCCCTCACTTCCCTTAAATGTGCCTGAAGTTGAATGGTATTTGTTATCTGGTTCTGCAGGGCACTGTTCACAATGAAGTGGTTATCAGCGTGGGATGTGGCCAAAGGACGTCCACTTCTATGCCTTTCTGTGACTCTTCCAGTCTCTCTGTATCTCTTTTGCAACCTGTTGATGACACTCTGTGACACTAAGTTCAGTGGCCACTTCCCTCTGAGAACATCCTGTTTGAAGCCTCGCAGTGGAGAGGTATTGTTGATCAGTTGTTGGGTGTCGTCTTGGTCTCATGATGTCAGAAAGTGAACAGCATGATGAAGAGGACTGTTTGAATACCAATTCTAATTGAACAAGAAAATTTATTGGTTGGATCAAACACCTGTTGTGAATTTTGCCGTAAAGCATCTTGTTAGAGAACAGCAAGTTATGCAAAATGTACTGAAACACTAAACAGCTGGACATGTGCATTCAAAACATTAGAGGTCAAATTAAGTTCACCTGTAAAGGTTCTAGTGCATTTTAGATGCATCCTGAAATTTCACACGAAAGCCGAATATCCCTAACTTCTTGTGAGTAGTGTGTGTACACTACAGAATTGACAAATAACTGAAATGACCAATCCATGAATTAACCAATCAATTTTCCGGTTCAATTAGAATTGGTATTTAAACAGTCCTCTTAATCATGCTGTTTACATTTTGACATCATGACACCAAGATGACACCTAACAACTGATCAACAGTACCTTGCCATTGTGAGGCTACAAACAGGATGTTCTCAGAGAGAAGTGGCCACTGCGCTTAGAGTGTCACAGAGTGTCATCAGCAGGTTGCAACAAAGATACAGAGAGACTGGAAGAGTCACAGAAAGGCATTGAAGTGGACGTCCTTTGGCCACATCCCACGCTGATGACCACTTCATTGTGAACAGTGCCCTGTGGAACCGGATGATGAATGCCACTCAACTCCTGGCATAGTTAATGGAAGTGAGAGGCACCCAAGTGTCACATCAGACCATTTGAAACAGTTTACATCAGCGTGGTCTGCGTGCTAGACGACCTGCAAGGGTACCTGACCATACCACTAGGCACAGGCGTCATTGTCTTGCATGGGCCAGGGAGCATTTACCTGGACAAGGGACCAGTGAGCCTCAGTGCTGTTCTCTGATGAAAGGTGATTCACGCTGAGAAGAAATGATGGCTGCCAATGATGTTGGAGACGTCAAGGAGAGCACTATGCATCAACCACTATTGTCACCAGACAAGCCTCTGGTGGTGGTGTTACAGTTTGGGCAGGTGTGTCTAGTCAATAGAGAACTGCCCCACACCTTGTGAATGATACAGTGACAAGCTGATACTACCTGAATAACATCATTAATCCAGTCATTGTGCCCCTGCATGAACAACACAGGCCCATTTTCATCTTCGTGGATGACACTGCTCCAGCTCATCAAGGTTGCATCATTAGAGAATGGCTGCTGGAGGCTGGGGTACCTCAAATGGAGTGGCCTGCACTTTCTCCAGACCTGAATCCCATAGAAAACCTATGGGATAAGCTGAGTTGTCGTGTAGAGGCTCGTAACCCTGCACCCAACAACCTCAATGACCTGATTGTAATTATACTGTCCACCACCAGAGGGAGTGCTAATCAAAACCTAGGTGATGCTCTGTGTGAGTGGTCAAACAAGAGAGCGAGTGAAGGAGCAATGTGCACCAGAGTCAGTGTTGATCGGAGCAGGAGTAAAGTAAGCATTAACAGGCTGTAAACAGCACTAAATGTACATGGTAGGCTGCTTTTAAACAACTAGTGCATCCCCGTGGAAAGCAAGTATTCTTGTCTGCAAACAAGTAACCCAATTAGGCTTTACAGGCCCAAATGTAGTGTCATATGTCATGTGTCATTGCAGACAGGCGCCTTTATGGCTGCCGTGTCATTGGATGCGCCTAACGTGCGCGCCCAATGTCAAGTCAAATTCCTCGTGTGTTTACTTGTAAATATACTTGGCAATAAAGCTGATTCTGATTCTGATATGCGCCTCTATGAGGTGCAGAGACAAACAAATCCAAGTGCTGGATGGTGCTGTGAGTTTATTAAACAAAAAGATAAATAGTTCCAACAGAGTCAAAATACAAAAATACCAAAATGCAGAGAAAACCCCTGTAGTGCCTCAGAGCAAAAAACTGCTCTGGAGGGGAGACCAGCACTACAGGGAAACACACAGAACAGAGATGGACTTACGGTTGTGCCTCAGAGCCAGACTCTGCAGGAAAAAGCAGCACTTCCATGAACGAACATGGAGATACATTCAACGATGTGGCAAAGAGTGAGTGAATAGGATAAACTTAAATAGTGCGAGACATAATGACGAGAATGATGACACCTGAGCTGGAAAGCAACAACTAATAATTGGAACAGCTGACAGTAATAATGAGGGACAGCGGCTGACGGTAAAGACAGGTGAGGGAGGGGCAGCTGGCAGTTTGACAGGCGGCACCAACGTTAACCCGGAAAGCCGCCTGTCAACCCAGAGACTGAAATGTAAACAAAACCAAATACAGACTAGACCATGATTGCAAATGAAACAATACAAAATCACAGCGAACTAAAACATCAACAGACAAATAAAAGACACCAAAATACAGCAGATGAAAATACATGAATATAACAGAAGAGTCACAAGACAAGATCCGGCAGAACATCGGACCCAGCTTGTGACATGTAGGCTGTGTTTGAAAGTGGAATACAAAGAGGTGTAGGCTATATGTAGGCAATCCCACATGTTAGACTTTGACAAATATGAAAGGGACTGAACACTAAGATTTATTTGTGTGAATAATAATTACAGAATTGTTGAAAATGAATGGGACATCCAATATTAGCGACTGTTCAAGAACCCTTGTTTATTTGTTTGTCAGATCACTTATTTGTCTGATCTTTAATGACTTGTATTCATAAGTGTTGTACAGTGGATATAAAAAGTCTACACACCCCTGTTCAAATGCCAGGTTTTTGTGATGTAAAAAAATGAGACCAAGATAAATCATTTCAAAACTTTTTCCACCATTAATGTGACCTATAAACTATACAACCCAATTGAAAAACAAACTGAAATCTTTTAAGGGGAAAAATAAAAAATGAAAAACTTACAATAACCTGTTGGCATAATGTACACTGTTATAACTGGGGATGTAGCTGTGTTCAGAATTAACCAATCACATTCAAACTCCTGTTAAATGGGAGCCAGTACACACGTGCCACCATTTAAAGTGCCTCTGATTAACCCCAAATAAAGTCCAGCTGTTCTAGTAGGCTTTTTCTGACATTTTTGTAGTCACATCTTACAGCACAAGCCATGGTCCGCAGAGAGCTTCCAAAGCATCAGAGGGATCTCACTGTTCAAAGGTATCAGTCAGGAGAAGGGTACAAAAAAAATTCCAAGGCATTAAATATACCATGGAACACAGTGAAGACAGTCATCATCAAGTTGAGAAAATATGGCACAACAGTGATACTAGCAAGAACTGGACGCCCCTCCAAAATTGATGAAAAGATGAGAAGAAAACTGGTCAGGGAGGCTGCCAAGAGGCCACCAGCAACATTGTAGGAGCTGCAGGAATTTCTGGCAAGTACTGGCTGTTTTATACATGTGACAACAATCTCCCATCTAGGGTGGCAAGGACGGAAGTCTTATCTTACAAAGAAAAACATCCAAGCCCGGCTACATTTTGCAAAAACACATTTGAGATCTCCCAAACGCATGTGGGACAATGTGTTATGGTCCGATGAAACCAAGGTTGAACTTTTTGGCCATAATTTCAAAAAGTATATTTGACGCAAACACAACACTGCTCATCACCAAAAGAACACCACCATGCTTTGGGGGTGTTTTTCTTCAGCTAGAACTGGGGCCTTAGTCAAGGTGGAGGGAGTTGAGAACAGTTCCAAATACCAGTCAGTGTTGGCACAAAACCTTCAGGCTTGTGCTAGAAAGCTGAAGATGAAGAGGAACTTCATCTTTCAGCACGACAATGACCCAAAGCACACATCCAAATCAACAAAAGAATGGCTTCACTAGAAGAAGATTAAGGTTTTGGAATGGCCCAGCCAGAGTCCAGACCTGAATCCGATCGAACATCTGTGGGGCGATCTGAAGAGGGCTGTGCACAGGAGATGCCCTTGCAATCTGACAGATTTGGAGTGTTTTTGCAAAGAAGAGTGGGCAAATACTGCCACATCAAGATGTGCCACACTGATAAGAGTCCTACCCAAAAAGACTGAGTGCTGTAATAAAAGCCAAAGGTGGTGCAACAAAGTATTAGTTTAAGTGTGTGCATATTTATGCAAATAGGTTATTCTAAGTTTTTTATTTTTCCCCTTAAAAGATTTCAGTTTGTTTTTCAATTGGGTTGTACAGGTTATAGGTCACATTAATGGTGGAAAAAGTTGTGAAATGATTTATCTTGGTCTCATTTTTGTACATCGCAAAAACCTGGCATTTGAACAGGGGTGTGTAGGCTTTTTATATCCACTGTATCTTGCACTTTGGGGAATGGGAGTTGTTCAGTCATCATTATAATTGTTTTAGTTTATATGTGTAGTTTACAGTCTATCATCAATAAACTCATGCAGTACTATAACAGGACACATTTACAAACATTTGAGACCCATTATAGTGCATCCTTTTATATTTTAGCATTAAGTACTAAACACCCAACATTATTATACACAGCAGAATGACCCGTTTGGTTGCAACTGTTGCATCAGTGTTGCCCATTTGTAAGTAAATAAAAAATGATTTATTTCATTATTTGGGCATTTAGTCAAAGCATGCATATGTGTCCACATATGATATGCCATTGATCTGGCCATTCCACTCCACAGTTTTGCACCGGGAAGACCACCATGTTGAACTTGCGGTGCCGCAAAGGACAGCGGTGGCACAGGGTGAAGTAGCAGCCTCCCGTTAACCGGGCAGGCTGGGCTTGGCTCCCTGCGAAGGACTGCGGTAAGGCGATCTAGCTGCTGCTCCCCCCCAATGCACCTGCGCACCTCATGTTCTCCACATATGTCAAATTATCCCTTAAAGCTACGCAATCACAGCAACATTATAGTATAATTTTTTAAGCATTAAATCTTCAGTATTCTCTTTTTCTGGTCAAATTTGTCGCTTTTCACTTCCTTGTTTTGTTTACGGAGCACTCTGGTGACTGGTCGTAATGCCGTGTATTATCCAGTCAGTACGGAGTCAATCTGAAACCCTGCCCACACTCCTAGAAGTGAGAGCACGAGGAAACACAGCGATGGCTAAACTTTTATTGATAAAAATAACCTATTTTGACGGAGCAACTCCATACTTGCGGATACACACCCTTGTAACCTCAGCAAAGCACTTATAAAACCTGAGGCCAGTCTGACGAACGATTTGGGAGATAAGATAAGATAAGATAAGATAAGCCTTTATTAGTCCCACAACGGGGAAATTCCAGGATTGCAACAGCACAGGGATAGCAACACTCAGAGCAACAATCAGAAGGCAAGAAAAAAAACAAGCAAGCAAGAGCAGCTAATAAACATATGTACGTATTACTATAAAATATATATATATACACACACACACAGACACACAGTGCAGAGCATTGTAGCTGGATGGAATAAATATATGAATATATGAACACACAGTGCAGAGCATTGTAGCTAGATGGAATAAATATGTAAATATATAAACACCCACAGTACGGAGCATTGCAGCTAGGTGGAATAAATATGCAAGTATATAAACACACACAGTGCGGAGCAATGTAGCTAGATGGAATAATATGTAGATATATAAATATATAAACACACCCAGTGCTGAGCATTGTAGCTAGATGGAATAAATATGCAAATATATAAACACACACAGTGCAGAGCATTGTTGCTAGATGGAATGAAACAGCATAACCGTCTACTTAGTTATCCTACATGGTATGATTATGTGCCCATACATATTCTCACCCTCCATAGCGACCGGTATGTTCCTAGTTGTATGCCGGAGGGGACCATTGTGTAAGTCTATTGCATCTTTTGCATTCAAAAAACTATTAGTTTGTTACGTCTTTTTGCTATCTCTGCGAGCAGCCCTGCTTAGGTTGTACAGTCTGACAGCCGTTGGTAGGAAGGACCTACGAAACCTCTCGGTTGTGCACCTGGGATGATGTAGTCTGCTGCTAAATGAGCTCCTCAGTGCATTCAGTATGTCCTGCATAGGGTGGAACTCGGACTCCAGCAGAGATGACAGTTTAGCCACCGTCCTTCTCTCTCCTATCTCCTCCATCGGATCAAGGCGCTGCCCCAGGACAGAGCTAGCTTTCTTAATCAGTTTGTTCAGTCTCTTCCTATCGGCTGCAGTAATGCCACTGCCCCAGCAGACCACTCCAAAAGTGATGGCTGATGCCACCACCGTGTCATAGAATGACTTCAGCAGCGCCCCTTGTACACCAAAAGACCTGAGTCTCCTCAGCAGGAACAGCCTGCGCTGTCCCTTCTTGTAGAGTGCATCAGTATTGTGTGACCAGTCTAGTTTATTGTTCAGATGAATACCCAGGTACTTATAGGATGTCACCATCTCGATGTCTGTTCCCTGTATATTTACTGGTACTGTGAGGGGCTGCCCATGCCTGCGGCAGTCCACCACCAGCTCCTTAGTTTTCCTCGCGTTGATCTGGAGGCAGTTCCGATGGCACCAGTCCACGAAGTCCTGGATAAGCCCTCTGTACTCAGCTTCATCTCCATTGATATGAGTGTAGTCAGGAGTTTACTTGGAGCTGGTGTACTTGGTAACAGCCTTGGTTCCCTCAGACACGGCGTGCTTGGCCAGCTCACCGGGCAGCAGGAGGCGCACTGCGGTCTGGATCTCCCTGGAGGTGATGGTGGAGCGCTTGTTGTAGTGGGCCAAACGAGAGGCCTCGGAGGCGATGCGCTCAAAGATGTCGTTGACAAAGGAGTTCATGATGCTCATGGCCTTGGAGGAGATACCGGTGTCAGGGTGGACCTGCTTCAACACCTTGTAAACATAGATGGCGTAGCTCTCCTTCCTGGTCTTCCTCCTCTTCTTGCCTCCTTTACCGGTGGTCTTGGTCACGGCTTTCTTGGAGCCCTTCTTGGGCGCAGACTTGGCAGGTTCAGGCATCTTGATTTCTCAATACTTTGCAGCAACGAATTGATGTCAACGAAAAGATGTCTGAGGAACACACAGAGATTTATTGCATTTATAGACAGATAAATGTTACAGCTCTTAAATAGTGATGGCCAACTGAAGCATCAATGAAGCTCAGGCTTTCAAGTGTACAGGCTTCATTCTTCTTCTTCTTCTCTTAGATTTGAATGGCGGTTGGCAACCAGCCTACAGGTGCATTACTGCCACGTACTTCACTCTATATCATCACTCTATCTGATCAGGAGCTGTAGTCCTATCATCATTGCTGTGTCTAATCGAACCTCAACTCCATCTTCAGACATCACTCCCCTTCGTCTCCTCGCACTTCACTCCACATCATCACTCCATCTGGTCAGCAGCTGCAGTCCTTCCGCCATCAGTAGAGAAACAAATCAGGACTTGGCCAGAGGGTGCAGCCTCAGCACTTCAGGACTGTTTTCTGCATACAGACTGGGAGGTTTTTAAAACAGCAGCCTCCCAGGGAGACAGGACAGATGTGGAGGAGTACGCTGAAACGGTCACCAGCTACATCATGAAGTGCATAGAGGATGTCACTATAGTGAAGACCTTCACTGCATGGGGCAACTATTAACCCTAGATGACTGCAGAGGTGCGCTCGCTGCTCACAGCCAGAGATGGAGCCTTCAAAGCGGAGGACAGGGTTGCCCTCCGCTCAGCTAGGTCTGCGCTCTCAAAGGGAATTAAGACGGCGAAACGCGCCTATGCGGAGAAAATCCAGGGTCAACCCACGTAAAGCTGCAGGTCCGGACAACATCCCGGGACATGTGCTCCGAGTCTGTGCGAGCGAGTTGGCGGATGTCCTGACTGACATTTATAACATCTCCCTGAGTCAGGTCATCGTTCCTAGATGCTTTAAGACCTCTACCATAGTACTGGTGGCAAAGAAACCAGTTGTGTCTTGTCTGAATGACTATCGTCCTGTCGCACTGACACCAATTGTGATGAAGTGTTTTGAACGGCTTGTCAAACCACACATCACAGCCTGCCTCCCTGCATCACATGATTGTTTGCACGTGCAGTATTTCTGAAATATTTATGAGTTTTGTTTTGAGAATATTGTGGATAGTTGGAGTTTTGACATGTTGAAAGCATTAAATAAACCTGCAGATGCAGAAGACAAGCTCATTTATTTACTCCAGTTTGCATATCGTTCAAATCGCTCCACAGAGGATACCATAGTCACCACCCTGCACTCTGTCATCACCCACCTGGAGCAGAAAGACACCTACGCCAGACTCGTGTACATTGATTTCAGTTCAGCATTCAAACCATTATTCCCCAGAGACTGATGGAGAAATTACTCCTTCTTGG
Source organism: Pholidichthys leucotaenia (assembly GCA_020510985.1). NCBI lineage: Eukaryota > Metazoa > Chordata > Actinopteri > Cichliformes > Pholidichthyidae > Pholidichthys > Pholidichthys leucotaenia. The sequence continues at coordinate 104,643,119 of CM035842.1, read as the reverse complement.
TCTGAACACCGCCACATGTCTCTGGATCCTGGACTTCCTGACAGAGAGACCTCAGTTTGTCTGTGTTGGAAACATCTCCAACTCCATCACGCTGAGCACTGGATCCCCTCAAGGCTGTGTACTCAGTCCACTGTTGTTTACACTTCTAACACATGACTGTGTGTCCAGACACGAGGGGAACCTGATTATTAAGTTTGCGGACGACACCACAGTGGTGGGACTTACTCAGAGGGATGAGGAATCTATGTACAGGGAAGAAGTTAGAGACCTGGAGGGCTGGTGCACGGAGAACAATCTGGTGCTCAATGTGGACAAAACAAAGGAATGATTATTGACTTCTGGCAGTCACGGCCTGAACACGTCTCCCTCAGCATCAGCGGCCGTTTAGTGGAGAGAGTGGAGAACATCAAATTCCTCGGAGTGCAGATCTTGCAGGACCTGACCAGGAGCAAGAATTCCTCGGGGATCAGGAAACAGGCCCAGCAGAGACTGCACTTCTTGAGGAAACTCAAACAGGCCTCTCTCCCCATCTGCATCCTCAGGACCTTCTACAGAGGTGTGGTGGAGAGTGTTCTGACGTACTGCATTGCAACATGGTACTCCAGCTGCAGTATGTCAGACAAAAAAGCCCTGCAGAGGATAGTCAAGGGAGCTGAGAGGGTAATTGGAGTTTCCCTCCCCTCTGTCCAAGAACTTTTTCAGAGCCGTTGTAGGAGCGGGGCACTGAACATTGTCAAGGATCACTCTCACCCTCTGCATAAACACTTTGAACTGCTGCCTTCTGGCAAACGATTCCGGAGCATCAGAGGCAGAACCACCAGACTGATTAACAGCTTCCTTCCACAAGCCGTTAGGATACTGAACAGCTGAGCCGGAATCTTTCATACATGCTACTGCACCTTATGGACATTATGTATATTTATGTATATTATAGTTCTAGTTAGTTTCAAGTAGCCACTTTGACTCACTCAGCCACTTTAATTGGCATTTTATACATAGGCAGTTATTATCACTTTAAACTGCAACTGTAATAAGTTAATATTACTGTAATAACTAAATGTGTCTTAGGGATGTGTGAATGGCTGTGTTGGGGTGGGGGGGTGAGTGAGTGTGTTTTAAATTATGCTCTTTTTACATATATGGATGCCTAGAGAAACGTGATTTCATTTTGCCTGCACTACAGTTGTGTGTACAGCAACATGACAATAAAGGTTGATTTGATTTGATCATTGCTGTGTCCAATCGAACCTCAACGCTATCTTCAGACATCATTCTTCTTCGTCTCCTCGTACTTCACTCGACATCATCACTTCACTCTATATCATCACTCTACACATCTTGGCCGTGGCAACAAGGTGCATCTCCCCCTCTATACCTGTGCCCATCATGCATGTTCTTACATACTATTAGTATTTTATTGTTGTTTTACATAATTTTCCCCTTGTTTTGACCTACTGTTATGATGGATTGTACTATAATTTATAAATGCCACATTTCCCAGCCAGTTTAGAAAGCTTGGGATCAGTCCGCCAAGGTCTCCGCCTTTGACCGCCACCTAATCCACATAGCACCGGACCCCCATGATCCCTCCTGCAGGTGGTGAACCCACTGGAGGGCGGACCCATGTAACTCCTTCGGGCTGAGCCCGGCCGGGTCCCCCTGTCCGGGAGGTCTTCAACTCCCACCTCCGGAAGAACTTCAACCACATTCCGAGGGAGTCTGGAGACATGGAGTCTGAATGGGCCATGTTCTCCACCTCTGTTGTTGAAGCGGTGGCCCAGAGCTGCGGCCGCAAGGTGGTCGGTGCATCTCGTGGTGGCAACCCCCGAACCAAGTGGTGGACACCAGTGGTGAGGGGGGCCATTAAGCTGAAGAAGGAGTCCTATCAAGCTTGGTTGGCTTGTGGGACTCCCGAAGCAGCTGAGGTGTACCGGCAGGCCAAGCGGAGTGCAGCTCGGGTGGTTGCTGAAGCAAAAACCCGGGTATGGGAGGAGTTTGGTGAGGCCATGGAACAAGACTTTTGGTCGGCTTCAAAGAGATTCTGACAAACTGTTCGGCGGCTCAGGAGGGGAAAGCAGCTCCCCGTCCACACTGTGTATGGTGCGGATGGGACACTGTTGACTTCAACTGGGGATATCGTCGGGCGGTGGAAGGAATACTTCGAGGATCTCCTCAATCCCACTGATACGCCTTCCACAGAGGAAGCAGGGTTTGGTGACGAGGGGGATGACTCGCCTATCACAGGGGCTGAGGTCGCCAAGGTGGTTAAAAATCTCCTTGGTGGCCGGGCCCCAGGGGTGGACGAGATTCGCCCTGAGTACCTGAAGGCCCTGGATGTTGTTGGGTTGTCATGGTTGACACGCCTCTGCAACATTGCGTGGAGGTTGGGGGCAGTGCCTTTGGCATGGCAAACCGGGGTGGTGGTTCCTCTCTTCAAAAAAGGGGACCGGAGGGTGTGCTCCAACTTTAGAGGGATCACACTCCTCAGCCTCCCTGGGAAGGTCTATGCCAAGGTACTGGAGAGGAGAGTCCGGCCATTGGTCGAACCTCGGATTCAGGAGGAGCAATGTGGTTTTCGTCCTGGCCGTGGCACATCGGACCAGCTCTTTACCTTCTCGAGAATTCTTGAGGGTTTGTGGGAGTTTGCCCAACCAGTTTACATGTGTTTTGTGGACTTGGAGAAGGCATTTGACCGCGTCCCTTGTGGATTTTTGTGGGGGGTGCTTCGGGAGTATGGGGTATCGGGCTTGTTGTTACGAGCTATTCGGTCTCTGTACGACCGTTGTGAGAGTTTGGTTCGTATTGCCAACACTCGGTCGGAGTCATTCCCAGTGAGAGTTGGACTCCACCAGGGCTGCCCTTTGTCACCAATCCTGTTCATAATTTTTATGGACAGGATTTCTAGGCGCAGCCAGGGAATGGAGGGTGTCATGCTTGGTGACCACAGGATCTCATCTTTGTTGTTTGCAGATGATGTTGTCCTGTTGGCTTCATCCAGCAATGACCTACAGCTCTTGCTGGGACGGTTTACCGCTGAGTGTGAAGCAGCTGGGATGAGAATCAGCACCTCCAAGTCCGAGTCCATGGTCCTCAGCTGGAAAAAGGTGCATTGTCCTCTCTGGGTTGGAGACAGGCTCCTGCCCCAAGTGGAGGAGTTTAAGTATCTTGGGGTCTTGTTCACGAGTGAGGGGAAAATGGAGCGAGAGATCGACAGACGGATTGGAGCAGCATCTGCAGTGATGCGGACGTTGTACCGGTCTGTTGTGGTGAAGAGGGAGCTTAGTTCTAAGGCAAAGCTGTCGATTTACCAGACAATCTACGTTCCTACTCTCACCTATGGTCACGAGCTTTGGGTAATGACCGAAAGAACGAGATCGCAGATACAAGCGGCTGAAATGAGCTTTCTCCGTAGGATTGCTGGACTCACCCTCAGAGATAGGGTGAGGAGCTCAGTCATCCGGGAGAGGCTCAGAGTAGAACCGCTGCTCCTCCACATTGAAAGGAGTCAGTTGAGGTGGTATGGGCATCTGATTAGGATGCCTCCTGGACGCCTCCCACTTGAGGTGTTTCAGGCACGTCCCACTGGGAGGAGACCCCGGGGCAGACCCAGGACTCGGTGGAGAGACTATGTCTCCCAGCTGGTCTGGGAACGCCTTGGTATCCCCTCTGAAGAGCTGGAGCAGGTGGCCGGGGAGAGGGAAGTCTGGGCTTCTCTGCTTGAACTGCTGCCTCCGCGACCCGGACCTCCAGAAAAGCGGTAGAAGATGGATGGATGGATGGATGGATGGACATTTCCCAGCTTCGTTTTTTTTTTACTTCACCTTTCCATAATGGTGTCCAAAACTCAGAACACAATATTTTAAAATTACTGATCCAACAATAGAAAAAGGATTTCATGGGATTCCATGCACCGTTTTGCAAGGTAACTGATTAAGATGGGAATGACTGAAGACCAAGATCAAGATGGTGACTATGCTTGTGTTTCTCATGGTCATATATGGATGTGAGACTTGGACCATCAGGAAACAGGACAGACGTCATATAGATGTATTTGACCTATGGTGCTGGAGGAGAGTACTGAAGATTCCTTGGACCATCAAGGAAACCAACAAGTCTATACTTGACAGAATAAGTCCTAAAACATCTCTTGAAGGCGAAATTGTTCAGAGGAGGCTCAGGTACTTTGGCCATATGAGGAAGCATGGGAGTCTGGAGAAAAGTCTCACGCTGGCCAGATGCAATGGAAGACGACGAAGAGAAAGGCCATGACAAAGATGGATGAAAGGTATGACTGAAGCCATGGGAATGTCGCTAGTGCTCCTGAAGGAAAGGACGAGTGATCAAGAAGGATGGAGAAAGTTGGTGTGTGAAGTCACCAGGGGTCGTACACAACTCAATGGAACTTGAGAGAGAGAGAGAGACTGAAGAGAGTGAATACAAATTAACCACTTAACACCTCAGCAGATGTATAAAATGTTCATTGGTGTAGCAACTTTCCATATGATAACCTTGCTATTGCTTTTTCTGTATCATCATGCTTAATGCATGCCAGATGCATTGTGTCACTGGTGTATGTCTGTGGATGAAACTTGCTTGCTGTTGTAGTCCCACCACCCTTAAACACTTCATGCCATATTAAATGGGCATCAATGCTAATGTGTGTGTGTGTGTGTGTGTTGCTGGACACCAGAGTCTCATCATCAAGCTCAATCAATCATGCTTAATCCTGCACATTTCTAAACATTTTGTTGATGTATTATTTTTTTTAAAATATTTGTTTTCATGAAAGTACTGTCTAGCTGATCTTTAACAGATAAGAGTAAGTCACAAATTTACAAGAAAATGTGCACAAACTTCCATACAAAGCATTGCAAATTTACAAGAAAAATGTGTCAGATTTATGAGGAAAATGAAAACACCAAGGTACTGTGCCTCAGTGCCTGTGGCATAGTGGCATGGGAGGCTTTAAAAAAGTGGCACTCTGACCTCTGCTGGCCCAGGATAGTTATTACAGTACCGTTTTCCGCTGTGGCACTGAGAAATGGTGAGTTAAATTTGTGTTTATTTCAAAAACAAAGTGTTATTTTGAAATTCTGGCAAATTAACAGTCGAGAAAATATGGTGATACAATGATACAAGCCTTTAGTTCCACTTAATTTTGACCAGATGAGCTGAAACAGAGAGGTGGACAGACAGACAGAGAGACAGACAGACACACACAGCCACGAACAGATGTACTAACCGATCACTGTATGCCGCCAATTCACTGATGCATAAAAACTACAAAATTATTGGGATCTCAAATGTAGAACAGGAAAAGTAACACACTTTCAAGAAAAAAAAAGAACAAAAGAAAATTTTATGAGTAAAAAGTAGTAAATTTAAATGAAAAAAAGTTTAAATTTTATGTATCCATCCATCCATCCATCTTCTACTGCTTTTCTGGAGATCCGGGTCACGGAGGCAGCAGTTCAAGCAAAGAAGCCCAGACTTCCCTCTCCCCAGCCACCTGCTCCAGATCTTCAGAGGGGATACCAAGGTGTTCCCAGACCAACTGGGAGACGTAGTCTCTCCAGCGAGTCCTGGGTCTACCCCAGGGTCTCCTCCCAGTGGGACGTGCCTAAAACACCTGAAGTGGGAGGCGTCCCGGAGGCATCCTGATCAGATGCCCAAACCACCTCAACCAGCTCCTTTCAATGTGGAGGTGTAGTGGTTCTACTCTGAGCCTCTCCCGGATAACTGAGCTCCTCACCTTCTCTGTAAGGGTGAGTCCAGCAATCTTACGAAGAAAGCTCATTTCAGCCACTTGTATCCACAATCTCATTCTTTCGGTCATTACCCAAAGCTCATGACCATAGGTGAGGGTAGGAACGTAGACTGATCAGTAAATCAACAGCTTTGTCTTAGAGCAATGCTCCCTCTTCACCACAACGGACCAGTACAACGTCCGCATCACTGCAGATGCTGCTCTGATCCGTCTGTCAATCTCTCGCTCCATTCTCCCCTCACTCGTGAATAAGACCCAGAGATACTTAAACTCCTCCACTTGGGGCAGGAGCTTGTCCCCAACCTGGAGAGGACAATCCACCTTTTTCCAGCTGAGGACCATGGACTCAGACTTGGAGGTGCTGATTCTCATCCCAGCTGCTTCACACTCAGTGGCAAACCGTCCCAGTAAGAACTGTAGGTCATTGCTGGATGAAGCCAACAGGACAACATTATCTGCAAACAACAGAGATGAAATCCTGTGGTCACCAAGCATGACATCCTCCACACCCTGGCTGTGCCTAGAAATCCTGTCCATAAAAATTATGAACATGATTGGTGACAAAGGGCAGCCCTAGCGGAGCCCAACTCTCACTGGAATGAGTCCAACCGAGTGCTGGCAATACAAACCAAACTCTCACAATGGTCGTATAGAGGCCAGATAGCTCGTAACAACAAGCCCGATACACCATACTCCCGAAGCACCCCCCACAAAAAACTAAGAGGGATATGGTTGAATGCCTTCTCCAAGTCCACAAAACACATGTAAACTGGTCGGGCAAACTCCCACGAACCCTCAAGGATTCTCGAGAAGGTAAAGAGTTGGTCCGATGTGCCATGGCCAGGACGAAAGCCACATTGCTCCTCCTGAATCCGAGGTTCGACCAATGGCCAGACTCTCCTCTCAAGTACCTTGGCATAGAACTTCCCAGGGAGGCTGAGGAGTGTGATCCCTCTAAAGTTGGAGCACACCCTCTGGTCCCCTTTCTTGAAGAGAGGAACCACCACCCCGGTTTGCCATGCCAAAGGCACTGTCCCCAACCTCCACGCAGTGTTGAAGAGGTGTGTCAACCATGACAGCCCTACAACATCCAGGGCCTTGAGGTACTCAAGGCGAATCTCGTTCACCCCCCAGGGCCCAGCCACCAAGGAGGTTTTTTAACCACCTTGGCAACCTCAGCCCCTGTGATGTGTGAGTTGTCCCCCTCGTCCACAAGCCCTGCTTCCTCTGTGGAAGGCGTGTCAGTGGGATTGAGGAGATCCTTGAAGTATTCCTTCCACTGCCCAACGATACCCCCAGTCGAAGTCAGCAGCACCCCATCCGCACCATATACAGTGTGGACAGGGAACTGCTTCCCCCTCCTGAGTCGCCGGACAGTTTGCCAGAATCTCTTTGAGGCCGACCGAAAGTCTTGTTCCATGGCCTCACCGCACTCCTCCCACACCCGAGTTTTTTGCTTCAGCAACCACCCAAGCTGCACTCCGCTTGGCCTGCCCACACACCTCAGCTGCTTTGGGAGTCCCACAAGCCAACCAAGCTTGATAGGACTTCTTCAGCTTAATGGCCCCCCTCACCACTGATGTCCACCACTTGGTTCAGGAGTTGCCATCACAAGATGCATCGATGACCTTGTGGCTGCAGCTCTGGGCAGCCGCTTCAACAATGGAGGTGGAGAACATGGCCCATTCAGACTCCATGTCTCCAGACTCCCTCGGAATGTGGTCGAAGTTCTTCCAGAGGTGGGAGTTGAAGACCTCCAGAACAGAGGCCTAAGCCAGATGTTCCCAGCACACCCTCACTATACGTTTGGGTCTACCAGGTCTGAATAGCATCCTCCCCTGCCATCGGATTCAACTCACCACCAGGTGGTGATCAGTTGACAGCTCTGCATCTCTCTTTACCCGAGTGTCCAAGACATATGGTCGGTCACAGGTCTGATGACACGATAACAAAATCGATCATCGACCTGCAACCTAGGGTGTCCTCGTGCCGGGTGCACATATGGACACCCTTATGCTTGAACATGGTGTTCATTATGGACAAGCTGTGGTTAGCACAGAAGTCCACTAACTGAACACCACTTGGGTTCAGATTGGGCAGGCTGTTCCTCCCAATCAGCCCCCTCTAGGTTTCACTATCATTGCCCAAGTGAGCATTGAAGTCCCCCAGTAGGACAATGGAGCCTCCAAGAGGAACACCCTCCAGCACCCCAGTCACAGACTCCAAAAAGGGGGGGTACTCTGAGCCATCACTTGGTACATAGGCACAAATGATGGTCAGGACCCGTTTCCCAACCCGAAGGTGCAGAGAAACAACCCTTTCATCCACTGGGGAAAACTCCAATATAGAGGCAGCAAGGTGGGGGATACAAGAATACCCACCCCTGCTCTTCGCCTCTCGCCAGGGGTAACTCCAGAGTAGGCCAAGCTCCATCCCCTCTCCAGGAGTCTGGTTCCAGAACCAGAGCTGTGTGTTGAGGTGAGGCCGACTATATCTAGCTGGTATCTCTCAACCTCATGCACCAGGCTCAGGCTCCTTCCCCACCAGAGAGGTGACATTCCATGTCCCAAACACCAGTTTAGGACGCTTGGGATCAGACCGCCAAGGTCTCTGCCTTCGACCGCCACCTGATCCACATAGCACCAGACCCCCATGGTGCGGACCCATGTAATTCCTTTGGGCTGAGCCTGGCTGGGTCCCATGGGCAGAAACCCAGCCACCAGGCGCTAGCCATCGAGCCCCTCCACCAGGCCTGGCTCAAGGGTGGGGCCCCAGTAACCCCATACCGGGCAGGGTACACTGAATCCTTGTTCTAACATTCATCATGAGAGTATGTTGGATCGTTCTTACTCTGGCCCTTCACCCAGGACCAGTTTATCTTGGGTGACCCTATGTAACGTTACATCTGAGTTCCAATATACATGAACAGTCTCTGTAAACAGGAGATCCCCAACTCACCCTGTTTCCTAAATAAAGCATCATAACAACACATTCCTTGCTTGACTTAAGACCCCAAGGATCCTCTTGGTGCCAGGAAGACGCCTGGACTTTTATCATAAATTCCCTAGGAACACTTAGCCTCAGACAGTTTTATGTGCTAAATAGCCATTTGATGCAAGCCATAAGACATCCACTACATTCCTGAGACCTCCTACCATTATCCAAGGGCCAACAGTACCCCCTTCTGTTCCACTCAGGAACATGTTGGATCTAATCAACATTGGGATTGTGTTTTATCTGCCTAAAATAATCCTCTCTCCTCAAGACTTTGATATTTTTCCAGGAAATACTGCTCAGGAGATGACTGCCTCGGTATTGGACAATGATGGGTTTGAAATGTTTCATTTATCATTGATTTTAAATGTATTGCATGTCTGAAAATGTTTAAACAAGTTATAAAAGTGTATGCTCACTGAAAGTTAGTCATGAATCACTGAAGTTAGCTGAGATTTTATATATAAGTATATAATGTGAATTTCACAGTTAATGTGTTTGCCTTCTAAAAACTTATGCCAGTCATCTGACTGGTACCAGCCAATCACCAGGCCATCTCTGTTGGATGACGCCCCCTTCCATTCTATTGGTCGGTTACAGACAAAGGACCGCTTTCTTATTGGACCATAGTCCATTCAAATCTCCCATGATAGCCGATAATTGGTTCTTCCTGCTGCCAGTCATATGTTATGACCAAAGAATTGCGCTCAATTAAAAAGGGAGAAACGCCCTAGTAGTTCAGTGTTCTCTAAGGTTTCTTTAAGTTGTCTTTCGTTGTCTTGCACTTAAGTTCTTTCTGTTCTCTCTGAAGCTTTTTGTCTCTTTTGTGTGAGTTTTTTCCCTCTGGTATCTGAGGAGGAATCATCCTTTCTTGTTGAGGTCAACCCCTCTTACTTGGAGTGAAACTCCAAAACGCCGTTTTTCCTTCTCCTCAGACGCCGTGTTTATTCTGCTAAACTTTTTCTATTGATTTTCCTTAACTCACCGTTAAAGTGGACTGATAGTGATTTTTGACCCCCCCGCCGAGATTGTCTCACTCACCTACCACGACGTCAGAAGAACTAGGATTTCGTGGGTGGAACTGTTTTACATCCATTTTTCCTGCAGCCTGTGGTTCCTGTCAGCTGGTGGACATCCCAAAGTTGCAGGGCAGTGAAGGACCTGTTGCCTAGGAGAAGACGTCACCTGCCCCGGGGGTCAGCCGCCCACTCTACTGCTGGCTCCACTCTATGGACCCCAGCTGCTGAGTCTGTAAGCTAGAACCACTGCAATGATCTGGAGTACTGTGGACAGTCCCCCCCCCCCCCCCCCGCCATCTGCTGGCATTCAAGATCATTGCTGAACTCTGAAGACACAGCTGTTTGTAAGCCAGACACAAACTTTCTATTTGCTGGGCTAAATGTGATGTCTAATTCTAATTGAATATGACCAATTTTTCATGTTAAATGTTAGTCCATAAGCTACGATAGGAGCTATGAAGCTGAAGGAAAAATAATATTCTCCTTTTCAATAACCTCCATTTTTTTGTAGAGTAACTCAGAATTTCCTTTTTCATGTAATCAGGTTTTAGCGTTTTCTCCATGAAATTGCATCCATTTTTATGCATATTTTTTTTTTTTTTTTTTTTTGTTACTTATTTGTACCCGTAGGTAGACTTGGTTTTGCAGTCTGGTGACAAGCCACCAGCTGCTGGTCGCTGCGTGCGCGAGCGCCCTAAACCTACATGTTTTTGGTGTGCGGGAGGAAACCGGAGAAATCCCGGAGTAAACCCACGCAACACGGGGAGAACATGCAAACTCCACACAGCTCACTGTTGGTCGGGGGCTGGGATCGAACCCACGATCTCATGATCCCCGCGATCCCCCGGCCGAGGGTAAAACTGTGCTGCCACAGTGCTAAACCACTGCGCCACCGTGCAGCCTAATTTTGTTAGTTACTTCACAGTCTCCCACTGCATTACAGTTACAAATTCAAAATCTGGTTTCTCTTGTTTCCACAAAGGTTTAACTATAGACTTTAGGCTCATTAATCCGTTACAAGTGATATGATGTTTGATTCTTATTGATCATTTCACATACTTCAAATCACTTGAATGCAATATCATTTAACTTGAGTTTGATCATTAAAACTGTTAACAGTATATAGAAGTTTCTGCTTGATTTCTTTTGTGTGTTTGCTTTCCTGCGTCACGGCAGAAGAATTCATGAATATTGAAACTGTTTAATGAAAGGTACAAGGATTAGTTATTAATAAATTGTCCAAGTTTGGACTGGTGCCCCTACGGGTTGTTTTCCTCTTGTTTGTGAGGGTTTGTGGTTACGAAGTAAACCTCCGTTTCCACACACACACCTCTATGTATAAATTAAATAATCCTTGTACCTCATCACACTTATAACTAATTGTTCCTACACCTACCAGATGCAAATTGCCCTGGACAACATAGCTCCTGGGATCACTAGGGCACGCAGCACCCCCCCCTCCCGATAAGGTGATGATCCATGATTGTTTTATGCAATAAGTTTCAAATGTAAGAGAAACAAGTAAGCAAATTTAAAAGAAAATGTCAGATTTGTGACAAAAGGCAAACTGTGTAAAGACATTACTCAATACTCAAGCAACTTATAAAAAAAGACAGCGTCGTATTTTTACTAAAATATTTTTGATGACTACTCATATATAACTTGAGTAAATAATATCAACTAATACTATTTGAGTACAGTTTTTAGCTTCTATCCAACTCTGTTATAAATATATAATCACTGTAGAAGCATTTTGTGTTTTGGACAAATGAGCATCATCACCATCTTGATTGAGTGTGTTTTAACACACTGAATTTTTTGTAACCTGAACTATAAACTGCTCACTGGTGTCCAGGTTTAGTCACTCAGAGCCTCAGGATGTTAGCCAGAGGTTGTCAAAGATTTCAGACAGTTTGTGGGTGTGTGAAGCATTTTCACTGTCAGTCAGACTACACATACAATGCCAATGCCATATTAGAGCTATCTGAGAGGCTAAAAAAGTAAATTTACATGAAAATGCTTTGAAAGATTTTGAGCAATGTAAGATTATGCTTCTAATCAATGACCCATTCTTCTGTTTTGGACTGAATATAACTGCGTCTGCAGTAGATGATCTAATTAAATAAAATTTTTAGTGGCAGGCACATTAATCAAGTAATGAAACAAACCACTGATCACGATCAAGTTTTTAATCATGGAACTTTCGAAACATGGGTACTGTTTCCATCAGACAGCCTCTGTCATGAGACTGAAAACAGCCCAATTCATAGCACAAACTCCTCCACTATTCCTCCGGCTACGTCGCCCTCTGTGATAACAGGAGCGGCTCCTCTACACTCCTCTGAGGGGTCCACTCTCGCCACAAACACAGAGAGGGATGACGCAATTCCAGCGGCAGCAGTCAACATCGTTCACCAGGACAACAGGCAAGTAACATTTCATTCAATTTCAATTCCTGATGATATGCCTTGCCTGATCCCTGGTAGGGAGGCTCTGGGAATGCAGTCCCCTGAGCTTCCCCACCTGCTGCAGCCAATTGTTTCTCACCTGTCCTCTCCGTGTCTCCTCTGATTATTCCTAAGTGTCCACTGGCCCTAGAACCGAGCCAAACCCAGTGCCAGCACGGAGCCGACCCCCAGCTGCCATGCTGAAAGAGCCACCAGCATGGATTATTTTGTCTGGGAGCACCATGACTGCAACCACCATCATTCCTGCTGCGGGGTCTGCCGCAGCAGAGTCAGCAGCTGAGCTGGACCTCCCAAGGGCCGAGTCTGAAGCGCTGCCATCGTCTGGATCGTCAGATTCCTGGACGGCAGTGGAGCTCAAGCTCAGGCAAGTGCTCTCAGCCGCCCGCTGCACCTGAGCTTGCCTCGCTGGGCTCCGCCACTGCCGCTGCCGGTGACCCTGACCCCCCTTCTCTATCTGTTTCCTCTGAGCTTCTTCCCAGGGTCACCGGAGATGATCCAGCGCAACCAGAGGTCTCCGTGGGTCCAGGCGCACCGCCCAAGGTCGTTCAGGGTCCAGCCTTCACTGCTAAGGAGGTCTTCGTGGGTGCTCAGTCCCAGCCCGGGACCTCTGTGGGTGCAGCTCCACCTCTGCCCGAGGCTGTCATCTGGGTTCCTCCTTGGTCTGGGTCTCCATGGGTGCTGCGTTCCGGCCGGGGACCAATGTGGGTGCTGCACCCCATCGTCAGCCCAACATGGGTGCTGCGCTCCAGTTTGGGTCCGCCATGGGCACCCTGCCCCAGCCTGGGGCCCACCGAGGGTGCAACGTTGGCTCAGTCCGGGCCCACTGAGGGTGCAACGTTGGCCTAGCCAGGGCCCACCGAGGGTGCAATGTAGGCCCAGCCGGGGCCCACTGAGGGTGCAATGTTGGCCCAACCAAGCTCCACCGAGGGTGCTGCAGTGTTCCAGCCCAGAGCCACCACAGGTGCTGCAGTGCTTCAACCTGGAGCCACCGCGGGTGCTGCAGATCCTCAACCCGATGCCATCGGTGGTCCCCCTTCCTGCTCTGCCTGATGAAGTCAGGGTTCCCCCTCCTCAGCTGTCCTCTTTTTCTGTGGGTCTCCCTGTGGGGGAGCCACCTCCTGGGCTGCTTCATCTGTTCAAGTGGCTGAAGCACTCGGGCCAGCCGCCAAAGGGACTGAGCCGCCGGGTTGGGTGGTCCATGTTCTCCGGCAGGCCACCCGACTCGTACCACCTGGCCTTCCAGCTGGCCTGGAACTTTGGCAGGCCACCTGACTTGGTTCACTTTGCTGTCCGCCGGGCCTGGGACTTTGGGCGGCCCCCTGAACTTTAGAGCTCCGTGGGCTGGGGGACTTTATTTTGTGTTTTCTGGTGTGGGTCCTGAGCGGGGTTGTTTTGTTCCCTCCTGGCCTGTTCCCCCCACCACCTGCCCTGGGTAGTTCGTTATGATTCATGCGGGGAAGGGGGGGGGGGGGCAGGTTTTTCTTTTTATGTTACCTTGGGGTGTCTGGGATCCACCCCTTGAGAGGGTCGCTCTGTCATGAACTGAGCTTGGATGTTCTCCCAAGCTCAGCTTTGTAGCTTTTTTCTGTTTTCATATTTATTTGTGTATAGTTATGCCTTTTGAGTTTTCATATTGTCTCCCATTTTCCTTGTTATTGTTCACTTTGTTTTTGCCGTGTCCTGTTTTATTTGCAATTTGTTTCCAGTCTGTATCTGAGTTTGTTTATTTCTCACATTGGTTCTGTGGACTGACAGCTGTCAGGCAACACTTCTGGGTCTGCACTTTGTGTGGGTGTTGCCTGTCAGACAGCCAGCCCGACTACTCCCCTCTCATCATTACCAGCTATTCCCAATCACCATTATGATTCCCTCTTTCCCCGCTCACGTGCACTCACACCTGGCGCTCATCTTGTAATAGGTTTGATCCCAATTTAAGGGAGATTGTTTTCCATGTTGATTGTTGCTGCCTTGTCTCCACAAGGAACATTCCTCCTTGTCTGCGCCAGAGCCCTATCTCACTCTGGCATGCCTTGTTCGTAAGTTTTCTCCTCATTGTAATTTTACAGTTTGTTTACCTTATTGCACTTATGTTTGCTTTTCTTTAATAAAACTCACAAGCTCGCAGTCCAGTGCCTGGGTTGTTTCTCTGCCCCGTAGGGGCGAACATGATACAATCCAACTTTAGAGATACCTGACAACTAAGCTAAAGGCTAACCCTGGGTGAACATTGCTTCCATCAGTTCTGTTCACAAATGTCAAAATGGATTGTACAACTCACAATGAAAAGGGAGGTGAAAGATGCAACTGGTATAACAAATGGTAAGATAACAACTAATGTAATAATGGTAAAGTGGACGTTAGTTGTTTGCACATGCAGTATTTCTGAAATATTTATGAGTTTTGTTTTGAGAATATTGTGGATAGTTGGAGTTTTGACATGTTGAAAGCATTAAATAAACCTGCAGATGCAGAAGACAAGCTCATTTATTTACTCCAGTTTGCGTATCGTTCAAATCGCTCCACGGAGGATGCTATAGTCACCACCCTGCACTCTGTCATCACCCACCTGGATCAGAAAGACACCTACGCCAGACTCCTGTACATTGATTTCAGTTCAGCATTCAACACCATTATTTCCCAGAGACTGATGAAGAAATTACTCCTTCTCGGTCTGAACACCGCCACATGTCTGTGGATCCTGGACTTCCTGACCGAGAGACCTCAGTCTGTCTGGGTTGGAAACAACATCTCCAACTCTATCACGCTGAGCACCGGATCCCCTCAAGGCTGCGTACTCAGTCCACTGTTGTTTACACTTCTAACACATGACTGTGTATCCAGACACGAGGGGAACCAGATTATTAAGTTTGCGGACGACACCACAGTGGTGGGACTTATTCAGAGGGATGAGGAATCAGTGTACAGGGAAGAAGTTAGAGACCTGGAGGGCTGGTGCAGGGAGAACAATCTGGTGCTCAACGTGGACAAAACGAAGGAGATGATTATCGACTTCCGGCGGTCACGGCCTGAACACGTTCCTCTCAGCATCAGCGGCCGTTTGGTGGAGAGAGTGGAGAACATCAAGTTCCTCGGAGTGCAGATCTTGCAGGACCTGACCTGGAGCAAGAATTCCTTGGGGATCAGGAAGCGGGCCCAGCAGAGACTGCACTTCTTGAGGAAACTCAAACGGGCCTCTCTCCCCATCTGCATCCTCAGGACCTTCTACAGAGGTGTGGTGGAGAGGGTTCTGACGTACTGCATTGCAACATGGTACTCCAGCTGCAGTATGCCAGACAAAAAAGCCCTGCAGAGGATAGTCAAGGGAGCTGAGAAGGTAATTGGAGTTTCCCTCCCCTCTGTCCAAGAACTTTTTCAGAACCATTGTAGTAGCAGGGCACCGAACATTGGCCACAGTTACATGGGCAAAACTTCTTCAATCTGATTACAACTCAGATCAGAATTTTACTGTTTACATGGATCCTGAAAAAGCTGATCTGATTAGGACGTACGTTTCCATGTGTCACACGTTTGAATGGAATAAATCATTTTGACATGCGCACGTCGACATTTCTATATTCCAAAAATAGTAGAAGAAGCAATTTCCGGTGTTAGCAAGCCCTGTTTCGTGTCAAAATTGACCTGTATTGTGTTATTCAGACTGTACTTTTGCTTCTGCTGGTCTCCGTAATGAAGCTACAAGTGCATACTTCTGCATATGACGAACAGAGGGAGACAGCGGGACGATACAGACCAGTTTTGTTTTACTCCCGCTATGTTTTCCACTAGCTGCTGCTAAGGCGGAAATACGTCACGTCGACGTGCGGCTGGTGTACAGACATGCGCAGTAAACATTTTCTGCCCTAATAAGTGTTTTCATGCGCACCATTTGGATTAACAATCGGCATAAACCACCCCTCTCAATCGGAATGAAATTTTGATCCAAATGAGCGTGATCGGGTTGGAATATTCAGATTGCCATGTTTACATGAAGCATTTTTATTCTGATCATGCTTTTAATCCGGTTACTTGTGTCCATGTAAACATGGCCAATGTCAAGGACCGTTCTCACCCTCTGCATAAACACTTTGAACTGCTGCCATCTGGCAAACGACTCCGGAGCATCAGAGGCAGAACCACCAGACTGATTAACAGCTTCCTTCCACAAGCTGTTAGGATGCTGAACAGTTGATCCGGAATCTTTCATACATGCTACTGCACCTTATGGACATTATGTATATTATATGTATATAGTTCTACTTAGTTTCAAGTATTTCTCAGGGATGTGTCCCCAACAATGGCTGTGTTGGGGTGGGGGGTGAGGGTGTGTGTGAGTGTGTCTTAAATTATGTTCTTTTTACTTATACGGATGCCTAGAGAAACGTAATTTCATCTTGCCTGCACTACAGTTGTATGTACAGCAACATGGCAATAAAGGTTGATTTGATGTGATTTGAATAAGAGTATGAAAAATTTGAAAAACAAGCTTAAGGTACATTACATAAAAACATTTTTTTTAAAAAATTTAATCGCTATTAATTGCGAGTTAACACAGCTGTAAATTAACCGCAATTAAAATTTTAAATTGTTGCCCACCACTATAAATTTTATTTATCATTCAAAGTTTTTTCAAAGCTTATTTCTTCTTAAATTTGCCACTTTTTTCTTGTAAATTTTCTACATTTTGCCTTATAAATCTGCCACTTTTCTCATAAATTTTCCATTTTTGTCATAAATTTTCCATTTTTCTAGATGCCCACCACCACCACCACCACCATTTCCCTCTTTACTTCTCAGATGGCCCTTATACATCATCATAAAAATGTGTTGCATTACGGTGTCACAACCCATTTCCTCCCATTGTTTTCTGACATCTACGCCCTATAACTTTCTCCTCTCTGATTGTCCAGAGTCTGCAGCAGACATTCCTTCTGGTTTATTTAAAAAAAATCTCACCAATTCCTGTAGCATTTATGTCAGATTTTATTTCTAAAACTTTGTGACTATTGCAACAGGCGGTAAGACTGGCCTACTTTATCTGATAACTGCCTCTTTTGTTAAATAGGTCATTCCAACTTAATATTTTAATGCTTTCCTTGTGTTCCCATTGGAATCTATCAATCAGCTGCTTTCTTTCTAAAATGAAACATGTAATTCAGCAGTAAAAACAAACACGTGACAAACACAGCATCTTACCGAACTCAGTACTTTGTTGAAGTACATGAAGCTGACGGCTACAGCGATGGTCTGCAGGAGGACCGCTGCCAAGATGATGAGTCCCAGGCACTGGAGGGAAAAAGAAAAGGCCATATCAGAGAGTGTGGAGTCCACCAAGAAGTGAGAAAACACTTCCAGAAGCAACAGGCAGGCAGGGCAAGTCGGATCAAGCTCTGCTGCATTTCTGCTCTGAGGACAGAAAGGAAAGGAGAGGGAGGAAAAGATCAGCAATTTGTAGGTGGAGCAAAGAGGAGGTATTCAGGAGGATTACAACAGCCTGAAGATGTCACTGTCATAGGAAAGAAATGAGAGAACTGGGGAAATTTTTATAGGACTTTCTACTTTTCTGGAATGAATAATGAACTGCTGGATGATAAACAGGATAAATAGCTACCACCCAGCACTTTCAGAGATGGACTGTAGCTATTTGCTGTACACTTACTCAAGCACATGTACTCAAGAAACTATTTTCACTGAACTGTACTTAATGGATATTTCATTGAACTGCTGCACTGTTTTATAGAAGGAATGGGACTCCCACTGTGGATTGCTTGTCAAACTGCCGACAGCTCAGCTGCAACAGCAGAAGCAGATCGGTAGAGCCGGTGAGTACAGAAATTGTACAGATATCTTCCTATTATTATCCAGTGACAATCCAGTTGTAGTGTGGCAAATATAGAAAAAAAAAATCCCCCAGAACACAGGCTTTGGCTTGGAATGAGAAGCAGTGAAACGCACACCAGCATCCTCTCAAACCGGAAGTGGAGATGGGAACAAGAAGAATAAGGACTATTTTGTTTATCTTTGTAAGCACACGGAAAAACAGGTAACTTTATTCATTTATGCCTTTCTTCAGTTCCTGCTAGGATATCAGCTTTGTCGCTATCTAAACAGGCCCATGTTTCACCCTGAAAAATTACAAGACTAAATTGTCATGACATATGCGATATAAAAACAAAAATGTGTCATTTTATAACATTTTCAATTGGGTGCCACAAGAGTTTACAATGCAAAAAGTGTGCCGTGGCTCAAAAAAGGTTGAAAAACACTGTTAGAGGGTACTATTGGCTATGTTATAGTTTATATCTCCTTGAATGGGACACCTTTTAGCAAAAAACACACAAAATGATGAGAGCAAAGTTGCAAATATACAAGAAAAGACTTCCAAATTTATGAATTATAAATTGCAAATGCACATAACTCCTGTAAATTCGTGTGAAAAAAGAAATCAAATGTGAAAATAAAAAAAGTGAATTTATGTGGAAAAAAAGTGAAAAAAATATGAGGAAAAAGACATAAATTCATCATAGACTGAATAAAAGTACAGGAAACTGAGAACAAAACTGACACAAATTTGGAAGAAAATTGCAAATTTATAAGAACAAAACTCACAAATTTTAAAGACGCACTTCGGCGGCTGGGCAGCGAGGTGGTGGAGTGGTTAGCACTGCGGCAGCACAGCAACTCACCCTTGGCCGGGGGATCCTGGGTTCGATCCCAGCCCCCAACCAGCAGTGATCTGTGTGGAGTTTGCATGTTCTCCCCGTGTCTACGTGGGTTTACTCCAGGATTTCTCTGGTTTCCTCCCCATGCCAAAAACATGCAAGTTAGGTCAACTGGCATCACACTGGGGATTCTAAATTGTCCTTAGGTATGACTGTGAGAGTGAATGGTTGTCTGTCTCTCTGTGTTGGCCCTGTGATGGACTGGCGATCTGTCCAGGGTGTACCCTGCCTCTCGCCCAAAGATACTGGGATAGGCTCCAGCCCCCCCACGACCCGAAAAGGATTAAGCGGACGAAGATGGATGGATGGATAGATGGCACTTTGGCAGCTCTAAAACCACCTCAAAAACAAATGTGTATTGCCCAAAATAGTATATTGTGGTTTGTTTCCAACAAAAAAACTTTCACTGCCTTAGAATAAGCGACTTTCGCATTAGGAGTGCGCATGTGCGGACAGACTATGTGAGTTCAAAGTTCACGACTACCAAACATTCCGGTAGCCGGCTTGCTTTTGTATACAAACAGTATTGTCACACCTGAACAATTGCCGCTTAAAGTCTGCTTTAAGCTTTAAATCTCCGTTATGCCAGGTGCACATTGTGCCGTAGTGAAGTGTGGAATGGCATGTATCATCTAGAGCGGTGGAAAAACCAAACTTGCAGGATACATGCGTGTAACTTCGGGACCAGTGTGTGTACATGTCTACCGCCATTCACGTTATATGGAGCTGAAGGATCCGGACTGATTAAAGCAGTAAGTCTATATTATAACATAATTAAATAGTGTTGTGTATTGTTTAAGTTCTAGCCTAATTCACACGAGTCTAAACCCTGAAGTAGTGGGTACGGCCTGGATCTAGGATATAGTTCTTTTTAATATTGGTAATGAAGCTTGATCTACACACACATGTAATTAAGGCCATTGATAAGTAGGCTGGTATAAAATAAAATTGCAAATCATTGAAAACGTGTGGTACTTAAACTATAGTAGTATCAACCTATAGATCTAAGTAAGCAGGCTATGCCTTGTAGTGAAATTCACTCAAAATTTTTCCGGTTCCGGCGCCACACGAGTTGGCTGCCTTTTGCAACTGCCCTTTTTTTTTTTTCTTCTTTTCTTCTTTTATCTTCCTTCTTCTTTCTACACCTTTCACTCTATATATATCACGGACACATAGATCGCCCCAAAGGTCTCCCGGGTCGGCGGACGGAGCCACTGTTTACAGCAGGAGACAATACAGCAGGGAAGAGCTAGCTAGCACTCAACCGCCACCCGGTGCTAACGGAGAGACTTGACATACCGGGGAACTGAAGCGAAAACAATGCGGGTGCCGGGCTGGAGTTTAGGCGGCGTGCAAGAAATATAAGACAGAATAATAAAGAGCGATGGCAAGAACCAAGCAGACCGCCCGTAAATTTACTGGAGGAAAAGCCCCCAGGAAGCAGCTGGCCACCAAGGCTGCTCGGAAAAGCGCTCCGGCCACCGGCGGAGTGAAGAAGCCTCACCGTTACAGGCCCGGTACCGTGGTTCTGAGAGAGATCCGTCGCTACCAGAAATCCACGGAGCTGCTCATCCGTAAGCTGCCCTTCCAGCGCCTGGTGAGGGAGATCGCTCAGGACTTCAAGACCGACCTGCGCTTCCAGAGCTCCGCCGTCATGGCTCTGCAGGAGGCCAGCGAGGCTTACCTGGTGGGTCTCTTCGAGGACACCAATCTGTGCACCATCCACGCCAAGAGGGTCACCATCATGCCCAAAGACATCCAGCTGGCCCGCCGCATCCGCGGAGAGAGAGCTTAGACTTTCTGCTGCACATTCACCAACCACAATGCTCCGCACTGTGTGTCTATATATATATATATATATATATATATATATATATATATATATACAGTATATATTTATAGTAATATGTACATATGTATACTAGCTGCTCTTGTTTTTTTTTTTTCTTGCCTTCTGATTGTTGCTCTGAGTGTTGCTATCCCTGTGCTGTTGCAATCCTGGAACTAATAAAGGCTTATCTTATCTTATCATATCTTATCTTATCTTAAAATGACAAAACCAAAGTTAAGCTGTTAAACCATTCTCTTACCTTCTTTGTAGTTGTTTTGGAGTCTTGCAAATAAGGGTGCTTGGTCCTTTGACAACAAAAAATCTGCTATGTCAGCATACATACAGGGGGGCCATTTTGCCCAATTTCTGCAATGTGGCCACGAATGCAAGTGCAACTAGTTTATCCTTGCGTTTGCGGGTACAACTGGGAAGACCCCTATGCATACATACAATATGCTCATAGATTAGGAACTTTCTATAAATTAAATGTATCGATACAGCATGTTTGGTAGCCACGTTCCCATGATGCTTTGCACGAGCCGAGATGCGAAAGTTGCTTATTGCTTGGAAAGTGCTTTTACATCTTCCACCTACTTAAGTATGCGCAGATCTATGAATATTCTAATTATCTCCCCCGAAAACTCCTTCACCAAACCGAGTCAACAAATGCAAAACGGACAGGTGGTGGTCTTGGCGTCTTTGTTATGAAGGGGTTAATAACGGGTAGCGGCGTGATGATGCAGCCGGCTGGTAACGCCATCACGCCAACCCATATAGGGAGAGAGCCGTCCATCTTAGGGCTCTCTTGACTCGTAGCTACCTAGGGGCTCAGCATACAGTAAACCTGCATGAATGATGACGTCAAGTGGGACAAGATTCAACAGGGCGACGCCGACAAGAAAACAACTCTCCTGTGTGCGCAGGAGGAATGCTACCCAGAGGGGGGACAGCGGCCAGACTCGCCTCAGATCCTTGCCCAGCTTGAGCCCACGAAAGCCACTGCGGAGTTGCAGGAGAGGGAGGTCATGCGCACCGAGGATCCCAGGACACAGCAAGCTGGTGTGGATCCCAGCAACGATGATAGTGACACATCACAACAACCAGAATTCTCAGGTGAAAGAGAGAAAGAACCGGACTGCTTCTGACGCACAGCACCAGCCTGCACGAGCCGCTGCCAAGCCGCTGGATGAAGAGTCCGCAATCATACAGAAAGCAGTAGAGTCACTGGATGTCTTCCAAATCCACGATCAACACTGACCCCCAGAGGCTGCCACTTGGCTGCAGGATGAAGAGTCCGTGACCGAGCAGAACGCAATAGAACCACCGGACATCTTCCGAATCCATGACCGGCGTCAGCCTCCAGGAGCCATCACTGAGACACAGGACGAAGAGTCTGTGACCCAACAGGATGTAACAGAACCACTGCAGCCTGGTGGACGCCCCATAGCAGACATGAGAGTTATAAAGTCACAACCATGGTGCCGAACGCAGCCTAGCAGAGCGCTGCTCGCAGTGATAAACTGGACTCGGGTCCACAGAACCAAGCAACCGGGCCTGCAGCGAATGACATCGCGGCCCCCAGTACCACTGACGTCTATGAGGATCGCCGCACAGCTGGGGCCAGCAACCTCCCAGCTGACAAACAGTTCAGTGTGGCACGCCAATCGTCTTCATCGAATACGAGTGACAGCTCCAGAGGACGAAGCTTTGCGGAAGTTGGCTCCCGCAGTGTGGGACCCAGCACCTCCAGAGGTGCACCCACCATGAGTCCACTACAAAGCCCCTCCAGCAGAACTGCCTTCCCCATGGAAGACTGTAAGAATAAAAGGACTGATTAGTTAGGAGCGCAGCTGCCAAATGATGAGTGGCAAAATAATCCACTCAGCCACACTGGGCTACGCGGTGATCCACCCGCTAGCCCTAGTTAGCAGTATTATTGTTGTTTATGCCAAATTGGGGAGGGTTGTAATCTCTTGATGTGTTCTGTATTTTTCCAAAGGGGGGGTGAATGTTATGAAGGAGTTAGTAACAGGTAGCGGCGTGATGATGCAGCTGGCTGGTAACGTCATCACGCCAGCCCATATAGGGAGAAAGCCAGCCATCTTAGGGCTCTCTTGACTCATAGCTACCTAGGAGCTCATCATACAGTAAACCTGTATTGTATTAACATTGCAGCATGTAATGAAGTTCAAGTTCCAGAACAGCTCTCCTCTCCGTTGGTCATTCCCGGGTTTCCAGACATAACAGTCTTCATCCCCTGAGAGCAGACATCTCTCTCTGGTTCAGCCTTCCGTCCATGTGCCTCCAGTCCTCCGGGACCCAGCACGTGCAGCTCAGCAGCTGGTGGACTCCAGTCTCCGAGGTGACTGCGCCCCAAGTGCGCTATGGAGTTCTGGAATACAGTAGCCCCAGTGGTGGAAAACTAAGGGTGGCTGCAGTTGGTTTTGCACCGTCCCTGGGAAGGGACACTGACTGTCAGTGTGGTCAGTGGTAGGTAGACCGCCAGCCTCTGTCCACAAACAAGTAGAGCCACATCGGCTCCTCCCTCTTCCCCTGGGGGAGTGACCTCAAGTGTTTAGCCATGTCCAGTGTTTAGCCTGATTGGTTAATGTTATAACCACTCAGGCTAGGCAGGAATGCTTACGTAGCTAGAAACGTTCTGTCAAAAGTCACCCGTTTTGGGGTGGGGTCGGGGGGAAGCTTAACTGGAAATTCACAGCAGAAAAACACAGACTTGGGAATGGGGTCTGATTTCGCTCTTGATTTGTCTTGTAAGTAAAAAAAAAAAAAAACAAGTTACAGACATATTAACAACAGGAAAAAAAATGATTTTGGCAGTGTCACTTTAAGAAAAAAAACATTCGATTTATATCTATTAGAAGCCAGCCACAAATTTAAGAGAAAACCCAGCAAATTAGTAAAAGTAAAATAAGTAATTTCTGGTGACTGCTTTACTTGTACTTGAATGCAATTTCTAACTCTACCCCCCTCTACAGTTTTATAATAAATTAAAAGAACACTTTAAAAGGTGAATGTAGCATTTTTAAAAAAAAAAAAATCTTCATCAGCAGTTGTCTAGGGTCAGCTTCTCAAAGGTGACTCAAAAGTTGATGTCCACAATTTATTGTCTTGTTTAGCTACTTTATATATTCATTTTCATATAAAGAAGTGTTCATGGACACTAATAAGATAAAAAAAAAAGATAAGATAATGTCATGATGAAAGAATGGTCAGCTCACGTGCAGGGTGCCACACCAGAGAAAACACACACGACACAGAGACTCTACGTTTAAACAATTTTTTAATGCAAAATGGGAAGCACAGTTAGGGAAAGATGCCACTCACCAGAGGAGGACTCAGCCTGTGGGGAGGAGATGAGAGCTGATTAATAGGAGGAGGGAAATCGGGAAAAAGTGGAAGACAAATTTGCCACTTACGAGAGCTGAGCAGAGAACCCGATAGAGAGACCCAGCAGGAATAGACGAACCAGCAGGAGGAGGCTGGCAGGGAGTAGGGAAGGAGAGGAGCTGGGTAGGTGTCTGACCGAGTGGAGACAGGCAGCTGAAGCGGAGGTGAGGATGATGGAGCAGGTGAGCGCACATTGATCCCCGGAGACGCACCGCACAGATGGTAGCAACCCAACAAGCTGGTGCTGAAGCATTCACAGGTTGGTCCTTATAAGCACTGGCAAGGCAGAGATGGCAGGTGCGTCCACTCACGCAGGTGTGATGATTACCTGTGGAGCCGGGGAATCTTTCGCAGGAAGGGAGGAGGGTGCACGCTTACCTGATCGTGACAGTGCCCCCCCCCCCTCAAAGGAGCGCCTCCTGGCGGTCCACTGGGTTTGTTGGGATGGGCTTTGTGAAAGGCTCGGACCATCCCTTTGTCGTGGAAGAAGGACCCGAGGATCCGGGGAGAAGGAGGTATTGCAGGCCCCGGCGCTGATAGCAAACATCCAGAATCATCTGGACGGTGTAGGTGGTCTGGCCGTCGAAGATCCGGGGAGAAGGAGGTGGCTTTGGCGGGGGGGGGGGGTCAGAGAGGGCTGGCGGAGAGGGGTTTGATTCTGGAGACATGGAACGTCAGGTGGATGCGAACTGTCCGTGGAAGCTCCAGGTGGACCGTTACGTCATTGACAATCTGGGAGATGGTAAATGGGCCCAAGAAGCAAGGTGATAGCTTTCTAGACTTTGTCTTCAAGGACACCTGGTCCATCGACAGCCACATGCACTGCCCGGCTATTTACTTGGGTGCTGGGACCCACTTGTGGTCCGCATACTAGCCATTGCGCTCTGTAGAGCGGAGAAGGGCTGCTCGGGCGGCCCTCCAGAGCCGACGGCAGCAGCGGGTGTGGGCCCCCACAGATGGCACAGTGACTTCCCTCTCCGCCATGGGCAATGGGGGGTATACCCCATGGAGGCCTTGAAGGGTGTGAGTCTTGTAGCAGCAGAAACTGCTGAGTTGTGGGCATACTCCACCCAGGTCAGATGGGTGCTCCATGTGGAGGGATTACAGGATGCTACGCATCTGAGGGCGGCCTCCAGGGACTGGTTGGTGAGCTCAGCCTGCCCGTTACTCTGAGGATGGTATCCAGACGTGAGGCTGACCGTGGTGCCCAATGATCGACAGAAGGATTTCCAGACATGGGAGGTGAACTGTGGGCACCGGTCAGACACAGTGTCCAAGGGAATCCCGTGCAGGCGGATGACGTGTGTGGTGAGAAAGCTGGCGGTCTCAGAGGCAGAGGGTAGCTTGGGGAGGGGTACCAGATAGATTTCCTTGGAGAAGCGGTCAACTACGGTGAGAATCATGGTGTTACCTTGAGAAGGGGGAAGTCCCATGACAAAATCCAAGGCGATGTGGGACCAAGGTCGGCTGGGAACAGGTAATGGATGAAGCAGGCCCACAGGAGGTGAGGAGTCGGATTTATTGTGGGCACACACCTGGCATGCTTTCACATAGTCCCAGACATCTGTCCACAGGGTGGGCCACCAGAACACTCGCTGGATAAGATTTATCGTCCGGGAAACCCCAGGATGGCAGGAAAAGTTGCTGGAGTGGCCCCACCGGATGACGTCGCTGCGGAGGCCGGCCGGGACAAATAGGCAATCACTTGATTCCCCCTCCGGTCTGGGCTCCGTGGACTGGGCCTGTCGACTGGCCTCTGCTCAGTCTCCCAGGTAAGGGCCCCGAGGATGCACGAAGATGGCACAGTGAGTTGGGAGAGGGACGGGGGGTTGGAAGGCTAGGGCTGAATTGGCGGGAGAGAGCGTCCGGTTTGATGTTACAAAAGCCAGGCCTGTAGGTGATGGTGAAATTGAACCTAAAAAAAAATAAGGCCCAGCGGGCCTGCCTGGCGTTAAGTCTGCGGGCCGACCGAAGATACTCTAAATTTTTATGGTTGGTCCACACGACGATGGGATGGACCGCTCCCTCCAACCAGTGCCTCCACTCCTCTAGTGCCAATTTGATGGCTAGGAGCTCTCAATCCCCTATGCCGTAATTCTTCTTGGCTGGGGTGAGCTGCCGAGAGAAATACGCGCATGGGTGGAGCTTCTGGTCGGAGGTCGAGCGCTGTAAGAGGACAGCGCGCACCCCCGAATGAGAAGCGTCCACCTCCAGGGTGAACTGGAGCTGAGGGTCGACCTGGGCCAAGATGGGGGTATTCGAGAACAGGCTCTTTAATTTGGAAAAGGCCTGTTTGGCTGCCTCGGACCAGAGAAAAGGCACCTTGACTGAGGTCAGCTGTGTGAGAGACTGTGCTACCCCACTGCAGTTCCTGAAGAATCTGCGGTAAAAGTTTGCAAACCCCAAGAAACGTTGAAGCTCCTTGCGGGATCCAGCACAGCCTTCACCTTGGCCGGGTTGGCTCTCAGCTCCCCCTCAGCCACAATAAACCCCAGGAAGGAAGTGGAGCAGGTGGAAAACTTACACTTCTCAGCCTTCACAAAGAGCTGATTTTCCATGAGCTGCTGTAACATGGCCCAGACATGGACTATGTGCTCCCCTGGCGTGCGGGGAAAAAAAAAAAAAATTCAAAATATTGTCCATCCATCCATCCATCTTCTTCCGCTTAATCCTTTTTGGGTCGCTTGGGGCTGGAGCCTATCCCAGCATCTTTGGGCGAGAGGCAGGGTACACCCTGGACAGATTGCCAGTCCATCACAGGGCCAACACAGAGAGACAGACAACCGTTCACTCTCACAGTCATACCTAAGGACAATTTAGAATCCCCAGTTGATGCCAATTAGCCTAACTTACATGTTTTTTGCATGGGGAGGAAACCGTAGAAATACCGGAGTAAACCCACGCAGACATGGGAAGAACATGCAAACTCCACACAGATCACTGTTGGTCGGGGGCTGGGATCAAACCCAGGATCCCCCCCACCAAGGGTAACTTGCTGTGCTGCCGCAGTGCTAACCACTCCGCCACCGCGCTGCCCCAAAATATCGTCCAAGTAGACAAAACTTGGATGCCTCATCAATGACGTCGTCCGCGATATGGTGAATCAATTTGTTTTTGTCTATTTGGATGATATTTTTTTTTGTCTACTAAAAAATACTAAAAGATATGTGTGAGTGGGTCTTAAATCATGTTCTTTTACTTATATGGATGCCGAGAGAAACGCAATTTCATCTTGCCTGCACTACTGTTGTATGTACAGCAATATGACAATAAAGGTTGATTTGATTTGATTTGAAAATATTGTCCAAGTAGACAAAAACAAATTGATTCACCATATCATGGAGGACGTCATTGATGAGGAATTGGAAGATGGTGGGGGTGTTGGTGAGCCCAAAAGGCATCACTAGGTATTCAAATTGCCCCAAGTGTGTTTTAAAAGCCATCTTCCATTCATTCCCCTCGCGAATACGGATCAAATGGTATGCATTGCCTAGATCCAATTTGGAGAACACCTGCGCGTGCTGAAGGAGCTCGAACACGGAGTTTAGGGGCAGAGGATATTTATCTTTGACGGTTATGGCGTTTAATTCCTGGTAGCCAATACATGGGCGCAGAGATCCATTCTTCTTTACGACAAAACACCCCCTGCCCCACGAGGAGCCGAAGAAGGCCGAATGAGGCCGGCGTTCAGAGAGTCCTTAATATAACTCTCCATCGCCTCCCTCTCCGGCCCAGAGATGCTACAGAGTCGACTGGACGGCAGCCGCTCACCCGGGAGATCTATGGCACAGTCGTATGAGTGATGAGGAGGTAAAGAGAGCACTCTCGACTTGCTAAAGACCTCCCCTAGGTCATGATAGACCTTGGGTATGAGGCTGAGGTCCGGCGGCTCCACCGGAGGGGAGGAGATGGTAAGGACGGTGAACACTTGGCCGAACTGAGACAAGATACCAAACAAAAGGGGCTCAAGGAAAAAATAGAGTTTTACGCCCAATGAATAATGGGATTGTGCTTCTGGAGCCAAGGGTACCCCAGGACCACCGGAGAGGATGAATTTGGGAGAATAAAGAACGATAAAACCTCCCGGTGGTTCCTGAAAAGAAGGACGGGGATCAGCGCCGTGCAGTCGGTGATCGAAGCCACGTTACCACCAGATATGGTTGTGATGTTCAACGGAGTGGATAATTTG
The DNA here is from genome assembly GCA_020510985.1 of Pholidichthys leucotaenia. Taxonomy (NCBI): domain Eukaryota; kingdom Metazoa; phylum Chordata; class Actinopteri; order Cichliformes; family Pholidichthyidae; genus Pholidichthys; species Pholidichthys leucotaenia. Next base: position 104,614,724 of record CM035842.1, on the reverse strand, counting down.
GTGATGGGAATGCCCATTTCCCGTACGAGCCGTGAAGAAACGAAATTTTGTTCCGCCCCAAATCAATTAAAGCCTTAACCCTCCTCTCGACCCCCGGCAGCTGGATGAGGGCCGAAATAGAAAAGTTACCGGAGGAATAAATAAGAGTCCCACCCATCAGACCCCCCCATGGCTACTGACGGGCTGCGTCTTTTTGGCTTCAGGTGGCAGTTGTTTAGCTTGTGTTCTAAAGAGCCACAGTACATGCATGCACCGGCTCTCCTCCATCGCTGGCGCTCTTCCGGAGCCACATGGGCCCAGCCAAGCACCATCGCTTCAGAGGAGGAGTCGGTTCCACCTGTGTCCAGAGCCAGGCAAAGCACATGCACAACGGGTGGGTGAGAGGAGGATTTGTGCTCCTTCGCGCGCTCACGGTATCGGTTGTCCAAACTGACAGCCTGATCGATTAGACCATCTAGAGAAGAGGGAACGGCATGAACCGTCAGGTCGTCACAGAGGTTGGCATTTAAACCCTGGAGGAAGACACTGCGTAACGCAATGTCATTCTAGCCAGAGTCCTCCACGACGACCCGAAACTCCACAGAGAAGTCGGCGGCAGACTGGCTCCCCTGGTGCAGAGACATAAGACGGCTCATGGTATTGCACTCACTCTCTGTTCGGTCAAATGTACGGGAGAATTCACCAATGATTCTATCAAATGTGTAACTAGGACCCTCCGGGCTGTCCAGGATGGACTGAGCCCAACTAAGGGCTCAATCTCGCAGCAGGAGGGTCATTAAATGAATTTTTGATGTATCGTCTGGATATTCCCCGCCCACCTGGCCCAAATAAAGCTGAACATGGAAAAGGAATTCCTTACATTTCCATTTCCCCACCTCTCCCATGTATGGGGCAGGTGAGGGAACGGAGGTTGGTTCGGCAGATGGTGGAAGAAACAGGGGCAGCAGGTGGAGAGGGAGGACCCAAACGAGACATGTGAGCCAAATGATCGGTGACTGTGCTCAGCTGCTGCATAATCGTCTGCAGCTGCTGCGTGAGCACGGCTACCTGCCTCTCTGTGATGTCGAGGCGGTGTAAAGCAGAGTGTTCCACTGATACAGCCCGCGCTGAGCTCACGTTCTGGCTGGCTCATTCTGTCATGATGAAAGAATGGTCAGCTCACGTGCAGGGTGCCACACCAGAGAAAACACACACGACACAGAGAAGCTACGTTTAAACACTTTATTAATCCAAAAAGCGGAACACAGTTAGGGAAAGACGCCACTCACCAGAGGAGGACGCAGCAGACACCCAGAAGCAGACACAGGCTCAACAGCAATAATGATCTTTCACTGAATGAAAGTGGAGAAGTGTGTGTGCATATGGTGTTGTGGATGTGGTGTAATGGGAGCAGGAGCATGGACAGCAGGACAGGTCTGGCAACCCTATAATGACAGCAGAGACGGGATTAGACACAGGCGGGCAGGTAATAATATTAACAGAGAATTGATAGTCTTACGGCAGCGAAGAGTTAATCTGGCTCCGAAGAGATGATAATCCAGTACCAGCCCAGCATCCCGCTGTAGTGCCATAGTGCAAGTGCAGAGTATATACAGTGCTTATTAGGGTGAGGAAAACGTGCCGTGTGCTCCAGCTCACCAGTTGCGAGAAAGGAATAGTTCACTGTCCACAGACGAGGTCCAATCCGCCACCAGGAGGAAGGAGAGGTCCGCCTGGAGGTTGGTCCACCTGTGCACAGGGAACAAGGGAAAACAGGCAGGTGCAGAGAATCAACTCTGGAATAGTTTATGTAGCGTTGGGGAGACAAAACTTCCATAAGACGAGAAGCTGAAGACAAACAAGAGAGGCAAAACTCTCGAGGCGTAGAGCTGAAAGGGGAAGACTCCCGCACAGAGCTCTTCCTGGGAGAAAGCATAGACGTCTCCATGCTGCCTTCTGGGCAGCGTTCCTTATAAAGGGTGCTTAAAGTCCAAATGTCACGTAATAGGGTCCTTAAAATGTCTTGAAACTAGATATAAAAGGGAACGATCCGTTCGGGTCTCGGTGCATATGCTTCAGTAACGCCGGAACATTCGTTAATTTAAAACTGCCGCGCTTGGCCTGACGTTCCTACTCACGGCCCCCGGAATCGCCTGGGGAAGAAGGCGGAAGTGACGAAACAGATTGTACCTTAGTTTGATGCTTGGGGTATCCCGATTGATTGTTTATATGGAGACTGGAAGAGGCACCGCATATTTTTAATACATAGACAGTTTTTTTTCCTTTGTTTGTGGAAGGCAATCACTATTTTTGTTCTTAGTTACCCCTCGTTACCAACGTAACAACGACCAACAATTTTATCCTTAGAAATAAATCATCTATCGTATTGCTGGATGGCACTGTAAAACGGGGCTATAAGGGACGGCTGGGTAATAAGGGACACTTTTCTGGGAAATGTTTTAAATGTAATTCGTGTTGTTATTGTCAAATATTTTAAGGATTCATGGATATTTGACAATAACAACACAACTCAGCGTCCTGCTCAAAATAAAAAAAGCAGAATTCTGGATTTGGAAGGCGATTCCTCTCTGTTCCGGAGACGCAGGACAGTCGAAAGTGTGAGGCCATCAGCCTAATGATTGAGTCCACACTTCTCATTGTTGTGAGAATAGCTCACGCTGAGCGCTCTGCCAGCCCCCTAGCTGTGGGGGATCACACACACGACGTGTTCCTCAACACACTCAATAATTTTTTTTCCCGTATATTTTTCTTTTGGGCGTACAGAAATGGCAATACACCCGTATTTGCTAAAATTGCATTTTCCCCGTATTAAAATACGGCAAAAACGTATCACTTGACAGGTATGCGCCTCCATTCTCATTCTGATCTGGTCAATTTCTTGACAGCAGCGGCTCTCCTCCACTGTTGGCATTGCTTGGCAACACTCACAGATGCACCTATTGAAAAATTCAAGTACAAGAATTTGCAAATATTTTCTGAATGCATGTATACATAAATATGCTTGTTTGTTGATATTGTAAGCACAGGTTTGTTGATATTGCAATTGTGAGTTTTTATAAATTTTGTAACAATATATATAATATTCAATAATGTGTTCACATCCTGTCCATATTATTTACACAATATCCACCTCATAAATGCCTTGCAGAACTCATGTAAAATAAAGTGAAAAGATCCATTGCATTATTCATGTTGTCTTTGTTTATTAATAGAACTTTCAAGCCCTCCCCGTGAAGTGCCATGTGCTAGAGACATAGTTTTTTCCCAATTATTTCTAGTTATCAAACCTTGAAGCTGGCGTACAAAACAACAAGCTAGATTTCTAATTCGTGAGAAAGGAACATTCCTGGTTATGGCCCTATACACACGATCCTGGGGATTTTAATACAAGTCATTTTCCACAATTACTTCCATTTCATCCTTGATTTTGTTGCTACAACTGAATGAGGAAAGAAAGGGTTCTACTGTAAGCTAGCGCCCCACTGTATCGTCATAATAATGGCTTCCGAAAAATCGATATTTATGGGGCACCCTCGACAGACCCCCTTCGGCTTCCCAATTTTGCCGGTGGTTATAGTTAATTTATTAAACATCACAGATTTCTTTTGGCTTACCATTCAACATTCTGGAGGCGATTAATGTCCAATTCAATGATATTTTCCACTGGTTCTGCTCTCTGGTCATCGTCGGAACTGTTGTCATCAGACAAAGCATCTGATTCCGTCTCGGACGGCTCGAACCTGTGAAGTTCTATGCCTCTGTCACTGTCTGAACCACTGTCATCAGTATCTGGGGTGTCGTCTTCCCTGAATTCCAAGTCCGATTCACCAGAGGACAAAACTAAACTAATTTGTTCACAATCGCTGTCACTTTCCGTCATGATTGTCCAATGTTGATAAGTGTGAATGTGGATACGGCAGGGCAGCCAGGGTTAAATTTGTGACGTCAAAAACATGGCCGCGGTCTGGATTGGCTGTCACAAGCCAGCGAGCAAGGCGGGGCCTTCGCCTGGTGTATTTTGTGCAATTATGTAAATATGGGTGGGTGATATGGTCTCCGGTATGAATATTTGGTTTAAGCTATGTGTATTTTATCAAAATTCGTTGGCATTTGGAAAAAAAAATTACGTGACATTTGGACTTTAAGATCTTAACATTCTGTTTACTCCCCTTGTCCTACGGGTCAAAAATGACCCGCCCTACCAAAGCCCCAAAATAAAGCAGCTTAATTGAATTTTAAATCCAAAATCTATTTTGCATGATGAAACAACCTGTTATTTATCAATTCAACTCAATTAATTCTTTTTTTATCATGTATTTTTTGTTACACAATATAAAAAGACGATCACCAGTGACCATTATTACACTTTTTTTTAACCACAAACCAACTGTCATAACACTTTTCTTTTACACAGTAAAATTATATTATAGTATTATATAAATATGAAGTAATTACTTCTGAATTAATTATATTGAAAGGTAAAAAAAACCAGTCAACAATCTGGAACTTTTTTGTCAACAGTTTATTCTTTTATATTTTTTAGGAAGTGAATTATAAAAATACTTCTCTCATAACACAACAAAACAACAAAATGTTGCTTGACTTTGTGAACAATTTTCAACATGAACTCTATTTAGCACATGTAGGACAGTATGTGCGAATGTGAGAATGGGCTTTGTAGATGTATTTCTCACATGTGCAGCACACAGCTTTTGTCTTGCAGTCCTTCTTCCAGGGGCAGAACTGGCACCTTTTTCTTTTGACTGACCCAGCTGCAGCCTCAGGTGGATCAGGACAAGATTCAGCTCCCTGAACAGCTTCCACAATGGCTGCAGAGGCTTCTGTGCGGGGCAGGCGCTCCCTTCTCTCAATGCACGGGGTGACAAGAGTCTTTCCCAACTGTTCAAGGAACATCCTTCTCTTGTTTTTCTTCCCTGACATCCAGGTTGGGTTGATCTCCTGCCATATCACAAAGGCAGTATATGAGGACACATCAATGATGTTATGGAAGATGACCATGGGCCAGCATGCAGTCATCCTTCTGCAGCTGTACGTTCCAATAACCTTGTCGAGGTTGTCCACGCCTCCTTTATTGCAATTACAGTCGAGGATGATGGCTGGCTTCCTGTCCTCACGATCACTGATTTCAGCTGTCTTGTGCAGTGAGCTCAGCAGGGCCACGTTCTTGTTCCGTTTTGGAAGATAAGAAACAAGAGTGGTGGTGGGAGTGAAGGCAAACTTTGATGAGAAGACTGCTCTGCCTCTTGTTGCGAGGACTGCAGGGGGGAGTTCAGGCTTATTCTTCCGAACAGTGCCAAACATGGTCATCTTCCTTTTCAGGAGCTGCTGGCCAAGTTCATAGGTGGTGAAAAAATTGTCACATGTGACATTGCGCCCCCTCAGTCCATCTGTCAATTCAGGCACAACCCACATTCCCTGGTTCTTCTCTGGTGCTCCACTCGGCAGCTTCCCTGTGTACACTTGCATATTCCATGCATAGCTGGATTTTGCATCACAGGCCACCCATATTTTGATGCCATATTTTGCTGGCTTGCTTGGCATATACTGCCGGAAAGGACAGCAACCTGTTGATTAAAAAAAAAAAAGAGATTACAATCACTGAGTGTGAGTGTCACAGAAAACTGCATGAATCAAGGATGTTACATCACAATAAAATAAAAAATATTTCAGGTAAGTAACATTGCATATATGAAAATAAAAAAATTACCTTTGAATGGAACCAACTGCTCATCTACTGTGACTTCAGGCCCAGGGTTGTAGAGGTATGGCAGACGCTCAACCCACTTGTCCCAGACCTCTCTGATGGCTACCAGTTTGTCCATCACACGCCTTGCTGGTCTTGACTCACGGTTGTCAAATCTCAGCATTCTTGAGAAAGTGTGAAAGATTTTCAGCGGCATTGTGGCACGAAAAATTGCCCTTCCACTCTCTGCATCCCAGAGACTATGTAGCCTCGCCACGGGACCTATATACACCTGCTAATATCAAAAGCCCTATGTAGCCACACAGGTCAATCTCATCCATATTTTTCCAGTTTTCTCCATATTTCCGGAAACCCTCCAAATTTGTATTCTCCAGGATGATTTTTTTCGATGGCTGGTGTGATGAACAGGAGAAAGGTGGATGAAATGTCCTGGACATGGGCAGCTGAATACCTTGTTGGCCCTGGAGTCATCCTTATGATGTTTGGTGCTGCTGTTCTTCCCTGCTTGCTGTCTGAATTTGATGAGGACCATGCAATTTTGCTGTTCTTTGACAAAAATGTCTGTCAGCTTGAGGGATTTCCTCTTCTTCTTCATCTGAAGATGCATCATCCTCTGGGTTGTATTCCTCCCTATCTTCCTCTTCAGATACATCTTCATCCTCTTGTTCCTCCTGAGCTCCTGAAAATATCTCATCCAGGACCTGTTGGACAGTGAAATGTCTACTCATGGCTTCAGCAAGGAGCCAACTAGGGGTCCTTTGATTCAGGGTACCTTTATATCCGCTACACTGAATTTGTTTTTATTATGTCTGAGATTGTTTTTTTGTTTTGTTTGGGAGCTTGTGTGATGTGAGGGGTTAACTGCAGATCAAAAGTGCAGGTCAAATGCAAGTTCAATTCGTACATCAATCCAGATTCTTTGATATGTGTGTGTGTGTGTGTGTGTGTGTGTGTGTCTGTGTCTGTGTCTGTGTATTAGAGAGAGTTTGTGTGTGGCCTTTGAACTTTTTGTCTGATGTTTAAATGCTTTTATAATTCACGGGTCAAAAATGACCCATAAGACAATCTTTGTACCCTAGTGGTGTACAGCCCACATGGAAACATAAACAAAAACAAAGTATCACATTTTCTAATGATGGGGTCCCTTTAGGAAAAGTCATAAAATTTCAAGTTGGAAAAAGATAGTTTAAGGTATTTTTTCTACAGCTAAACATGGTAGTGGGTCACTTTTGACCCGCAAGACAACACAAGGGATAAGCCTTAATTAGTCCCACAATGGGGGGAAATTCCAGGATTGCAGCAGCACAGGGATAGCAGCACTCAGAGCAATAGTAAATAAGATAATAAGATAAGAACTGGTTAGCCAAAGCAGTAAATGAATGTACAGTGGTGTGAAAAAGTGTTTGCCCCTTCCTTATTTTTCATTTTTTTGTATGCTTGTCACACTTAAATGTTTTAGATCAAACAAATTTAAATATTACACGAAGATAAAACAAGTAAACATAAAATGCAGTTTTTAAATGAAGGTGTTTATTATCAAGGATAAAAAAATCCAAACCTACATGGCCCTGTGTGAAAAAGTGATCCCCCATTAAAACATAAATTAACTGTGGTTTATCACATCTTTGGAAAACTGAGTTCAATATCTCTAGCCACACCCAGGCCTGATTACTGCCACACCTGTTCTCAGTCAAGAAAATATTTAAATAGGACCTGCCTGACAAAGTGAAGTAGACCAAAAGATCCTCAAAAGCTAGACATCATGCTGCGATGCAAAGAAATTCAGGAACAAATGCGAAACAAAGTAATTGAGAACTTATCAGTCTGGAGAAGGTTATAAAGCCATTTCTAAAGCTTTGAGACTCCAGCGAACCACAGTGAGAGTCATTATCCACAAATGGAGAAAACATGGAACAGTGGTGAACCTTCCCAGGAGCGGCTGGCTGACCAAAATTACCTCAAGAGTGCAGTGATGACTCATCCAAGAGGTCACAAAAGACCCCACAACAACCTCCAAAAAACTGCAGGCCTCACTTGCCTCACTTAAGGTCAGTGTTCATGACTCCACCATAAGAAAGAGACTGGGCAAAAATGGCCTGCATGGCAGAGTTCCAAGACGAAAACCACTGCTGAGCAAAAAGAACATAAAGGCTCGTTTTAGTTTTGCCCGAACACATCTTGATGATCCCCAGGACTTTTGGGGAAATACTCTGTGGACTGACAAGACAAAAGATGAACTTTTTGGAAAGTGTGTGTCCCATTACATCTGGCGTAAAAGTAACAACATTTCAGAAAAGGAACATCATGCCAACTGTAAAATATGGTGGTGGTAGTATGATGGTCTGGGGCTGTTATTCTAATTCAGGACCTGGAAGACTTGCTGTTGTAAATGGAACCATGAACTCTGCTGTCTACCAAAAAATCCTGAAGGAAAATGTCCGGCCATCTGTTTGTGACCTCAGGCTGAAGCACACTTAGGTTCTGCAGCAGGACAATGATCCAAAACACACCAGCAAGTCCACCTCTGAATGGCTTAAGAAAAACAAAATGAAGACTTTGGAGTGGCCTAGTCAGAGTCTTGATCTGAATCCGATTGAGATGCTGTGGTAAGACCTCAAAAAGGCAGTTCATGCTCGAAAACCCTCCAGTGTGGCTGAATTACAACAATTCTGCAAAGATAAGTGGACCAAAATTCCCCCACAGCGCTGTAAAAAGACTCATTGCCAGTTATAGCTAACGCTTGATTGCAGTTGTTGCTGCTAAAGGTAGCCCAACCAGTGATTAGGTTTAGGGGGCAATCACTTTTTTCCCCACACAGGGCCACGTACAGTATCTCACAACAGTGAGTACACCCCTCACATTTTTGTAAATATTTTATTATATCTTTTCATGGGATAACACTGAAGATATGACACTTTGATACAATGTAAAGTAGTCAGTGTACAGCTTGTATAACAGTGTAAATTTTCTGTCCCCTCAAAATAATTCAACACACAGCCATTAATGTCTTAACCACTGGCAACAAAAGTAAGAACACCCCTAAGTGAAAATGTCCAAATTGTGCCCAAAGTGTCAATATTTTGTGTGGCCACCATTATTTTCCAGCACTGCCTTAACTCTCTTGGGCATGGAGCTCACTAGAGCTTCACAGGTTGCCACTGGAATCCTCTTCCACTCTTCCATGCCTCCATGATGACATCACGGAGTTGGTGGATGTTCGAGACCTTGCGCTCTCCCACCTTCCATTTGAGGAAACCCCACAGATGCTCAATATGGTTCAGGTCTGGAGACATGCTTGGTCAGTCCATCACCTTTATCCTCAGTTTCTTTAGCAAGGCAATGGTCGTCTTGGGGGTGTGTTTGGAGTTGTTATCATGTTGAAGTACTGCCCTACGGCCCAGTTTCTGAAGACAAGGGATCATGCTCTGCTTCAGTATGTCACAGTACATGTTGGCATTCATGGGTCCCTCAATGAGCTGTAGCACCCCAGTGCCGGCAGCACTCATGCAGCCCCAAACCATGACACTCCCACCACCATGCTTGACTGTAGGCATGTCTTGTCTTTGTACTCCTCACCTGGTTGCCACCACACACGCTTGACACCATCTGAACCAAATAAGTTTGTTGGTCTCATCAGACCACAGAACATGGTTCCAGTAATCCATGTCCTTAGTCTGCTTGTCTTCAGCAAACTGTTTATGGGCTTTCTTGTACACCATCTTTAAAAGGGGCTTCCTTCTGGGACGACAGCCATGTAGACCAATTTGATGCAGTGTGTGGCGTATGGTCTGAACACTGGCAGGCTGACCCCACCACCCCTTCAACCTCTGCAGCAATGCTGGCAGCACTCATACAGTACATCTATTTTCAAAAGACAACCTCTGGATATGATGCTGAGCATGTATACTTAACTTCTTTGGTCAACCATGGCGAGGCCTGTTCTGAGTGGAACCTGTCCTGTTAAACTGCTGTATGGTCTTGGCCACCGTACTGCAGCTCAGTTTCAGGGTGTTGGCAATCTTTTTATAGCCTAGGCCATCTTTATGTAGAGCAACAATTCTTTTTTTCAGATCTTCAGAGAGTTCTTTGCCATGATATGACATGTTGAACTTCCAGTGACCAGTGTGAGATAGTGTGAGAGCATTAACACCAAATTTAACACACTTGCCCCCCATTCACACCTGAGACCTTGTAACACTAACGAGTCACATGACACCGGGGAAGGAAAATGGCTAATTGGGCAGAGTTTGGACATTTTCACTTAGGGGTGTACTCACTTTTGCTGTCAGTGGTTTAGACATTAATGGCTGTGTGTTGAGTTATTTTGAGGGGACAGCAAATTTATACTGTTATACAAGCTGTACACTGACTACATTGTATGAAAGTAGCTTTATTCTTCATATAATCAATTCTTCATTAACTTTAGGCCATGTACCGCAGGCTTTTAAAACGGCTGTAATTAAACCCTTACTCAAAAAGCCAACGCTAGATCCAGGAGCTTTAGCTAACTATAGACCAATCTCTAATCTCCCTTTCATTTCAAAAATCTTAGAAAGAGTTGTTGCTACGCAATTATTTGACCACCTGCAGGGAAATGGTTTACTTGAAGAGTTTCAATCTGGGTTTAGAATCCATCATAGTACTGAAACAGCCTTAGCGAAGGTCACTAACGACCTCCTCATTGCATCTGATAATGGACTAGTTTCTGTACTTGTCCTTTTAGATCTTAGTGCAGCTTTTGATACTATTGATCATAATATTCTACTTGATAGATTAGAACACTATGTTGGACTTAATGGAACTTCGTTGCAGTGGTTTAGATCTTATTTATCTGATAGGTTCCAGTTTGTTCATGTAAATGATGTTTTCTTTCAGCTCAAAGCTTAGTCATGGAGTTCCACAGGGATCTGTGCTAGGCCCTACTCTTTTTAGTTTATACTGTATATGCTTCCGTTAGGCAACATTATTAGAAAGCACTGTATACATTTTCATTGTTATGCAGATGACACACAATTATACCTGTCAATGAAGCCAGATGATACTAATCAATTAGCCAAGTTAGAAGCCTGTCTTAAGGAAATCAAAGCTTGGATGACTTGTAATTTCCTGCTATTAAATTCAGATAAGACTGAAGTCATTCTTGTTGGTCCAAAAAACCTTAGAAATTCCTTTCCAAATCAAACTTTCAGTTTGGATGCAGTTACTCTTTCTCTTAATAGCTCTGTGAGGAACCTTGGAGTTATTTTTGATCAGGATTTGTCCTTCAATTCACATATTAAATTTGTTTCTAAGACTGCCTTCTATCATTTGCGTAATATTGCCAAGATTAGGAGCATCTTGTCTCAGAGTGATGCTGAGAAGCTGATCCACGCTTTTGTTAGCTCGAGATTAGATTATTGTAATTCTTTATTATCAGGCTGTCCTAAAACATCTTTAAAAAGTCTTCAGCTGATCCAAAATGCTGCAGCAAGAGTTTTAACAGGTACTAGAAAGAGAGATCATATCTCTCCGGTTCTGGCCTCCCTTCATTGGCTTCCCATAGAGTTTAGAATTAAGTTTAAAATCCTTCTTCTTACTTACAAAGCTCTAAACAATCAGGCTCCTTTTTATTTAAAAGATCTGATACTACCGTATCATCCTAACAGAGCACTACGCTCCCAAAATGCAGGATTACTTGTAATACCTAGAATCTCCAAAAGTACAATGGGAGGCAGAGCCTTCAGTTATCAAGCTCCTCTCCTGTGGAATCAGCTGCCAATCTGGATTCGGGAGTCAGACTTGATCTCTGTTTTTAAGAATAGGGCTAAAACCTACCTTTTTGATATAGCCTACAATTAGGGAGGGATCATGTGTTTCTGAACCCTCCCTTAGTTATGCTGCTAATAGGTTTAGTCAGCCGGGGGACCTCCAGTAATGCACTAGGCCTCACTCCTTTCCTCACTCTCTATGAAATATTTTTTTTTTGCTGGTCATTAACATTTGTTTGTTCTCTCCCATAGATTGAGTCCCCATCGTGCTGTTTGCTCTCTACATGTCTGTTCTTTTCTTCTTCTCTATCCCCTCACCCCCCAGCCAGTCGCAGCAGATGACTGCCCCTCCCTGAGCCTGGTTCTGCTGGAGGTTTCTTCCTGTTAAAAGGGAGTTTTTCCTCTCCACCGTCGCCAAGTGCTTGCTCACAGGGGATCGCCTGATTGCTGGGGTCTTTCTGCAACTGTGGGGGTCCCCCCTACAGTTGATAGTGCTATGAGATGACTGTTGTTGTGAAATGGCGCTATATAAATAAAGTTGAATTGAATTGAATTGAAAGTGTCATATCTTCAGTGTTGTCCCATGAAAAGATATCATAAAATATTTACAAAAATACGAGGGGTGTACTCACTTTTATGAGATACTGTAGGTTTGGATTTTTTTCCCTTAATAATAAACACCTACATTTAAAAACTGCATTTTGTGTTTGGGTTATCGTTGTCTAACATTTAAATTTGTTTGATGATCTGAAACATTTAATTGTGACAAATATACAAAAAAATGAGAAATCAGGAAGGGGGCAAACACTTTTTCATGCCACTGTACATATGCTCACAGTTATATACACAGTGCAGGAGCATTGCATGTTATAGTCGAGTGAGCGCGCTCCTCCTCCCTTTCTGTGGGAGGTTCTTCATCTGGACCCCAGCTGCACAGGTGATCAGCACACCTGCGTAAGTGGATGCACCCGCTGCCTCTTCCCTGCCAGCACTTAAAAGGACCAGTTCATGAACACTCCAGCGCTGGCTCGTTGGGTATAGCTACCATCTGAGTACAGTAAGTTGTTGCATGAGTGATTAAAGAAATCAGCCGTTAATTCCTTTTTTCCTCCTCTCTCTCAGGTTGCTGCCATCTCCGCGGTGCATCCCCGGGGGTTGTTGTGCGCTCACCTGCTCAATCATCATCATCACTCCAGGCTGCCTTCTCCACCCGGTCAGACACTCCTCCCAGCTCAACTCATCCTCAAATGCCCTGCCAGCTCTACCTCACTGGTTCATCTGTTTCCTGCTGGGTTCCTTTGCCAGGCTGTCTGCTTATAATTCTTAAGATCAATCCCAGTAATTATTTGTCCCCGGTTTCCCTCCTCATTGCTAACTTGCTCTTGTCTCCCTCTTTTACAGGCTGTGTATTTCTCTGGCGAGTGACGCTTTTCTCTAGCTTTGAGTTTATTTTTTTTTCCAATAAAATTGGGTTTAAACATTGCTTCTCTGTGTCATGTGCATTCACTGGTGTAGCATCCTGCATGTGAGCTGATCATTCTCTCAATGACATTGCAGCTAGATGGGATAAACAGCATTATGGTTTGTTAAATTACTCTGCAGAATATGAATATGTACCCAGACAGTATATTTCACATTTGAATCAGCAGTGTTGTTGCCACCCTCAATAACAACTGTTATTGTCCTAATTGTGATTGTTGTTATGTTTAGTACATTTTGTACATCCTCTACAAGTAGCCCTGGTTAGGTTATAAAGTCTGACAGCCGTAGGTAGGAAGGACCTGTGAAACCTGTCCATCGTGCACCTAGGATGGCACAGCCTACTGCTAAATGAGCTCCTCAGTACGTTCAGCATGTCCCGCATGGGGTGGGACTCGGACTCCAGCAGAGATGACAGCTTAACCACCAGCCTCCTCTCTTCTATCTTCTCCACTGGGTCGAGGTGTCGCTCCAGAACAGAGCTAGGTGTTTTGATCAGCCTGTTCAGTCTCTTCCTTTCGGCTGCCATGATGCCACTGCCCCAGTAGATCACTCCAAATGTGATGGCTGATGTCACCACCGAATCGCAGAAGGTCTTCAGGAGTGCCCTTTACACTCCAAAAGAACTGAGTCTCCTCAGGAGGAAGTATGCGGAGTGTGACCAATCCAGTTTATTGTTCAGGTGAACACCCAGGTATTTGTAAGATGTCACCATCTCAATGTCTGTTCCCTGGATGTTTAACAGTGCTGTGGGGGGTTGTCCTTGCCTGCGGCAGTCCACCACCAGTTCCTTGATTTTCCTCGCACTGCTCTGGAGGCAGATCCACAGGCACCAGTCCATGAAGTCCTGGATAAGTCCTCTGTACTTCGCATCATCCCCATCAGAGATGAGGCCGATGATCGCAGAGTCATCAGAGAACTTCTGTAGATGGCAGTGTGGTGCATGTACAGTATATGCATATACAGTATATACAATAATGCATATACAGTAACTTAAAGCTGAAGTTTGCAAAGAGAACAAATTTACACTACCGTTCAAAAGTTTGGGGTCACCCAGACAATTATTTTGTTTTCCATGAAAAGTCACACTTATTTACCACTACGAGTTGTAAAATGAATAGAAAATATAGTCAAGACATTGACAAGGTTAGAAATAATGATTTGTATTTGAAATAATTTTTTCCAGATACTCAACCTGCTCAAAGGAAGGTCAGTTTTATAGCTTCTCTAACCAGCTAAACTGTTTTCAGCTGTGCTAACATGATTGCACAAGGGTTTTCTAATCATCCATTAGCCTTCTGACGCAATGAGCAAACACATTGTACCATTAGAACACTGGAGTGATAGTTGCTGGAAATGGGCCTCTATACACCTATGTAGATATTGCACCAAAAACCAGACATTTGCAGCTAGAATAGTCATTTACCACATTAGCAATGTATATTAGATATTAGAGTGTATTTCTGATTAGTTTAAAGTTATCTTCATTGAAAAAAACAGTGCTTTTCTTTCAAAAATAAGGAAATTTCTAAGTGACCCCAACCTTTTGAACGGTAGTGTACTTTTAATTTCTAGGTGACAGTTACAGTTGTATTTTTCAGACTAGGCAATGGTGGAAGTAGCTCTTCAAGTCTCAGTGGAAGGAGAGGGGTCTTGAATAGTAAAATTCCAATTTGGTGGGAGTGCCACATACACTACACTGCCATAGCTGGTGGCCCGAAATTTGGTGTCACACCCCAGAGCAACAAGATCATTGGAAATGATAATGAAAATCATTGACCTGATTGGTCTTAAGTAATTTTAAATTTTAAAAAGATAACTATATCTTTTTCAATATATTAAAGGTGTCATTGACATATCTCAACTGTCCCATTGGGCCTGATCCGGGCACCCAAAACCCAGTCAGATCCGGCAACCATTAATGGCCCAGATCTTGCTGGGTTTTGGCGAGCCATTGCCAGATCACAGGCGAAGGTGCCGGAACTCAACCAGAATCATTTCAATTCCATTGGCTACTTGGGTCCCGGGTCCGACCCGAACTGTATTCGCCTCAGGATACACCCAAGCTAAAGGCTATCATTGAAACTAAACAGGAGTTTCTTTGAAATTCAGAGCTTAAGGGCAGTGGTTTTTGCTTTTTTAAGTAAATTTTGTAGTATGCCCATTTTGTAGAATTAACCACTAGGCAGCGTGTGAATTACAGCAGGACATGGTGGTGCATGCAGACGCTGCGGCTACTCTCTGCCCTGATAGAACGGTCTTTTCGTGTTTTTCGTGTCTTTCATCTTGTGTGTCACAGTGTTTTTGTTCGTCTTTGTCGCATCCACGCACATACAGCCATGAGTTTCTCCTCAACATCAGTAGAACCATGTACATAGAGTTAGACTCTGCACACAATGAAGAGCTACGGGATTGCGGACTGCTCTGTACACCCACCCATACAGCTCGCCTGCAATGGAGGCACCATAAGTGGTGGGACAGAAAGCAGAAAAGGGATAAACGTGAAGGTACCCAAACTAGGCTAGCAGCTAACCCACACAAGCCAGCTATCCCCACCATTGTACTAGCCAAAGTATGCTTTTTAGACAACAAGCTGGACCACATCCGTTTACTACGCTCACCATTAAGAACTGTGAGAGAGTGCTGTGTTTTTGTGTTTGTGGAAACATGGCTCAACAACAACAACATCCCAGACTCTGACATCCAGCTAGACTGGCTAACATGCTACCGAGCAGACAGAGCTGTTGTTGAGGGAGGTAAGACCCGTTGTGGTGGGCTCTGTGTTTCCATCAATGATGCCTGGTGCCATGATACTGTCGTGGTCTGTAAACACTGCTCGCCATTGTTGGAGGTTATGGTTATCACGTGCCGGCCATTCTATTTTCTGAGGGAATTTACGGCTACACTGCTAGCTGCCGTTTATTTCCCTCCCAGCTCCAACAACAACAGTAAGACACTGAATGACCTGTACCAGCACATCAATGAGCAGCAGACAGCCCACCCTGATGCTTTTCTCATTTTGGCTGGAGATTTCAACCACATAGACCCAAAGACTGTTTCCTGAAATACACCAACACATCAACTTTCCTACATGGAAAAACAACACACTGGACCATGTTTTCACCAACCGGAGAGGAGCATATAAAGCCCTCTCCTCCCCTACCTTGGTGCCTCTGACCACATCACTGTTATGCTAATTCCAGCATACAGACCACTGGTTAAAGTCACCAAACCAGTTCGGAAACAGGTACATGTGCGGCCGGAAGGGTCCTTAAAGGCACTTCAAGACTGCTTCACCACCACTGACTGGAACATATTCAAGCAGGCTGCAACCTACAACAACACTACAGATCTGCAGGAGTACACAGAGACTGTTATTGCCTACACTGCACTGTAAAGTGCATTGATGATGTCACAGACACCAAGACCATCACTGTTTGGGCCAATCAGAAACCATGGCTCACAGGGGAGGTCTACAAGCTCCTGAAAGCTCGGAATGCTGCCTTCAAAGCTGGGGATAAGGTGGGCCTGAGGACAACTAGGGCCAACCTATCCTGAGGTATCAGAGAGGCCAAAAGGCAGTCCTCCAGAAGGATAGCCCACCATTTCATCGACAGCAGAGACACTCGGAGTCTGTGGCAGGGGATACAGACCATCACGGACTACAAGCTCACACCACAGACCTGCAACAGCTCCACCTCTCTGCTGAACAACTTCTTTGCTCACTTCGAGGCACTCAACAGTACATCTGCACAAAAGTTACCACCTCCTCCTGGCAACCAGGTGATTACGCTGTCCCCAGACAACATGAGGAGATCCCTTGGCAGGATCAATGCCCACAAAGCGCCAGGTCCTGACAACATACCTGGTCGCATACTGAGAGCCTGTGTAGAGGAACTTACAGGTGTCTTCACAGACATCTTCAACATCTCACTGAGACAGGCTGTTGTCCCCACATGCTTCAAAGCCACCACCATCATTCCAGTCCCCAAGAAATTGTCTCCCTCCTGCTACAATAACTACCATTTGGTTGCACTCACTCCCATCATCATGAAGTGCTTCGAGCGGGTGGTCATGCAGCACACCAGGTCTACCCTGTCCCCCTCCCTGAACCCGTTCCAGTTTGCATACCGGTCCAATCACTCGACTGATGATGCCATCTCTACTGCCCTTCACTCATTCCTCACATACAGTGTTGTGAAAAAGTGTTTGCCCCCTTCCTGATTTCTCATTTTTTTGAATGTCACACTTAAAAGTTTCAGATCATCAAATAAAGTTAAATATTAGACAAAGATAACACAAGTAAACACAAAATGCAGTTTTTAAATTGAAGGTGTTTATTATTAAGGGTAAAAAAAAAAAAAAATTCCAAACCTACTTGGCCCTGTGTGAAAAAGTGACCCCCCCATTAAAACATAAATTAACTGTGGTTTATCACATCTTTGGAAAGCTGAGTTCAATTTTCTAGCCATTTCTAAAGCTTTGGGACTCCAACAAACCACAGTGAGAGCCATTATCCACAAACAGCAAAAACATGGAACAGTGGTGCACCTTCCCAGGAGTGGCCGGCCGACCAAAATTACCCCAAGAGCGCAATGATGACTCCTCCAAGAGGTCACAAAAGACCCCACAACAACATCCAAAGAACTGCAGGACTTACTTGCCTCAGTTAAGGTCAGTGTTCATGACTCCACCATCAGAAAGAGACTAGGCAAAAATGGCCTGCATAGCAGCGTTCCAAGACGAAAACCACTGTTGTGCAAAAAGAACATAAAGGTTCATCTCAGTTTTTCCAGAAAACATCTTGATGATCCCCAGGACTTTTGGGAAAATACTCTGTGGACTGACTAGACAAAAGATGACCTTTTTGGAAGGTGTGTGTCCCATTACATCCGGCGTAAAAATAACAGCATTTCAGAAAAGGAACATCATACAAACAGTAAAATATGGTGGTGGTAGTGTGATGGTCTGGGGCTGTTTTGCCACTTCAGGACCTGGAAGACTTGCTGTGGTAAATGGAACCATGAATTCTGCTGTCTAACAAAAAATCCTGAAGGAGAAGGTCCGGCCATCTGTTCGTGACCTCAAGCTGAAGCGCACTTGGGTTCTGCAGCAAGACAATGATTGAAAACACACCAGCAAGTCCACTTCTGAATGGCTTAAGAAAAACAAAATGAAGACTTTGGAGTGGCTTAATCAAAGTCCCGATCTGAATCTGATTCAAATGCTGTGGCATGACCTTAAAAAGGTGATCCATGCTCGAAAACCCTCTAATGTGGTTGAATTACAACAATTCTGCAAAGATGAATGGGCCAAAATTCCTCCACAGTGCTGTAAAGGACTCATTGCCAGTTATTGCAAATGCTTGATTGCAGTTGTTGCTGCTAAGGGTGGCCCGACCAGTTATTAGGTTTAGGGGCAATCACTTTTTCACACAGGGCCATGTAGGTTTGGATTTTTTTTCCCCCTTAATAATAAACACCTTCATTTAAAAACTGCATTTTGTGTTTACTTCGTGTTATCTTTGTCTAATATTTAAATTTGTTTGATGATCTGAAACATCTAAGTGTGACAAACATAAAAAAGAGAAATCATGAATGGGGCAAACACTTTTTCACACCACTGTACCTGCACACAAAGGACTCCTACGTCAGAATGCTGTTCATAGACTTTAGCTCAGCATTCAACACAATCATCCCCCAACAGCTCATTCACAAACTGGGCCAGATGGGGCTCAACACTTCACTGTGTAACTGGCTGTTGGACTTCCTGACGGGGAGACTGCAGGCTGACATGGAAACTCATAATAGCACAATTTTTGTGTATACTCATGTCAGTGTGTACCGCCCCAAAAAATGGAAAAATAAAGCCGGATGACTTTAACATTTCATTTGTTGTCATCAATATTCAGCTGATGCACATATACTGTACACTGAAATAAAAAATGCTCTTAAAGGTAAATGGGAGAGAAAGTGTTTGTACATGAATGTTTGTTGTTTGGAATTTCACAGCTACATTCTAGGGAAATAACTGACATGGGAATAAAAAGAATTGCTAATCTGAGGGTCAAAACAGTTTTCCCACAGGATAAGGGGATTTTCTGGCCTATAGAGGTGATGCATTGGAACAGAATTCTTGGCAGTTACAGGATACAGTGTAGTTACCATAGCAATACAACACTGACATGTGACAGCTTTATTTTGTATAGAGCAAAACATAAAAATCATACAAGATATGTAGTCACAGAAGCGCACAGAGTACCTCCTTTAGTTTTGATGTTAATGGCAGACCATTTATTTGACTGTAGCAATGTGTGGGTAAAGACCAAGGAGCACACGGGAAGTGAAAAACTGATTCAGAGCCTTTAAATATTTATTTATTTACCAATTAATACAAGATGGGTTGATAAGATTAGCTCTCCACAATGCAAGCAGGTACTCTGTGTGCTGCTGTGATTGAATACTGTGTGTATTTGTTGTGTTTCAATGCATACCATCTAATGCTACCACTCATTTTTGCCACTCATTGTTTAACTGCCATGTGTTCTGTTCAGTGACAGCATAAGCAGTGATTGCAAGCACGATAATGATAACTATCACTCAAATGGATGCCACATCAGCTTAACAGGGAGTGTGATGATGTGGGTTTGTTATTCACCAAAATACAATGTGATTTAATTTTGGAAATAAACAATACAGGTAAGTTTGGTGAGAAAATGCTACTTTATTTTTCAAGAACACATAACTTCGTTGTGTGTATTTATTTATGAAATAGCGACGGACAAAAGCAGATTGTCACGGAGTTGGAGCTAAAAAATATTAAGAAAAAGCAACTTTTAATACGATCGTTACACAGAAAAAAAGAAGTCAGAGAAAACGGTGCGTGCAACCACTGCTGTTTCCGTTTTGACATTCTGTGTAATTGCTGGGGTTATGACAAGCCACAAAATGTTCTGTATGTGCTTACTGGCTCAATATTCTTTTGAATTTGGACCGCTATTTAAGCGACTCGCCTCGGAAGTTGTGCTGCCGTGAACAGGCAGAGCGAAGCAGCAGCAAGCATAGCGGACTTGAAACTGCTGTCTGCGTTGTGTTGTGTAGGGAAATAACTCCAACAGTGGGTTCACAGCTGGCACTTTATTCTGTGAAAGACAAGGATTAATCAGTGGGACACACATAGCTGCAGCACACTCTCTTCCCATCTGTGCAGGGTCCATGCAGTTTTTGCCAGGAAAACCCCTGCATGCGCAATGAGCCCATTTCCTGTGTCCCACCAATTAATGACCCACTAACAACAAGGAAAATCGGAACCTCTAAATTACAAATTTGTTCCACTGACTCAAAATGAACTAGATTATTAATACTGTCACTTTACTCTAGTTTTGAAGAAGTTCACTTAAAAATAAACATAATAAACATAATGCCTCAGCTACATACTCCTCCCTGAACTTCTCAAAACTTCTCAAATGGGACTGAAGCTCTCAGACCCAATCCAGGATAACACCTTGAAAATCAAACTTAACGGATTTTTGGAGGAGTGAAAATCAAAAGACAAAATCATCATGTCTAAAGGAAAACAGAAGAAACTGAAATTCTCCAGGCCAGGACACGTATCGGCCGGAGAATCTGAACTGGAAGATCTCCGTTCAGAAGACGAGGAACTGGTGATAGCTAACAAAAAGGTTAGCCTGAAATCACTATTTGAGGAGCTACGACGATTTCGCCGAGAAGTTACAGCCGAATTTCGGGAATTCAGAGAAGAATTGAAAAGGACAAACAGCAGAGTGGACCAGGCCGAGAACCGAATCTTGGAAACAGAGGAACGAATAAAAGTGCTCGAAGATTCTGTGCTGGACCTACGCAAAAGACAAGCATCTATAGAGGCTAAGCTAGCCAACCAAGAAGGAAGAGCGAGAAGAGACAATATAAGAATTCATGGTCTGATAGAAGGAGCCGAAAACGGTTTTAACTCAATGGCAGAATGCGTGGAATCCTTACTAAGAGAGAAATTGGATATTCCACAAACCACCGACTTGAAGATAGAAAAGGCACATCGTTCATTAGCCGCTAGGCCGGCGGCGGAAGCGCCCCCACGTTCGGTGTTGGTAAGATTTTCCAATTTCAAATAAAACAAGAGGTTGTAAGACTGGCCTGGCAGAAAAAAGGATTTATGCACCAGGAGAGAAAAGTCTACGTGGAACACGATTACGCCCCGGAGGTCCTTAAAAAGCGCAGGGAATACAATGACGCGAAAAAGGTGTTAAGAGAGAAGAAATTGCGCTTTCAGACTCCATTTCCTGCGAAGTTAAGGGTCTTCTACGGCGATGAAAACGTGTCTCTATAATTCGGCGGAAGAAGCAACAGCTGACATGGCGAAAAGAGGGCTCCCGGTAACGGTATTTAAACCCGCAGCAGACCCGAGTGAGAAGATCAAAGCGCAAACATGGACAACACAAAGACCTTCAAAATCCACGGACCAGCAGCGGGAAACCCAGCGCCAGAGCGTCGCGGATAAACTATCCGTTTTCAGGTTGGAATAGCGACCTTTTTTTTTTTTTTCTCTTGAATCAATCCGCACATCCAACCCCCCTCATACAAGGTAACAAACATTAAAGGAGATGCGTATTCAGCATGTGGTAAAACATTTCATGGAACAGTCATAATATTTGAAACAAATAAGTCTTTGTAATAAAAAAAAAAAAAAAATTTGTTAAAATAGAAATGTGACAATAATCCACATGTTCTCCTCATACTAACAAATACTGCTTTTGCGTGAATGTTTGATGTGATGGGGGTGGGAGGGTGCACACAATTTCACAGGGTTTAGGCATAACAGGAAAAAAAAAAAAAAATCATTACAAGTTTGGATTGGGTTCTGAAACTCACGTTAAAAGCATGGGGCAGCTTACAGTGGTAAGAGAGGGCCCTCAACACGTAACAGAGTTTGAGGAATTTCCCTCAGGGCCTTCACTCCATCAAGGCTCTTCCAGGGTCTTTAAAAAGACCTCAGCTCAGGAAGTTCTTCTGACAGCTTTTTGTTTTAAAGTTTTATACACTATGTTCTTAATGTTTTTCTTGTTTTTAATGTTCTTTCAGTTACTGAGTAGCACAAATGAGGGCCACCACACAGTTATACTAAACAAAACAACACAATGGAGAAACAGGGTAGAACCAAAATAATTTCATATAATGTAAAAGGAATCCTGAATCCAGTTAAAAGATCCAAGATTCTAGGCAAAATGAAAAAAGACAAAGCAGGAATAATATTTTTACAAGAAACCCACCTAACAGACGTGGAACACAATAAACTCAGTAGACAAGGGTTTAAAATGATCTCTTCATCTTCATATAAGTCAGGGAGGAGGAGGGGAGTAGCGACATTGATATCAACCAAAATTACATTTGAAAAAAAATCAGAACACAAAGATAAAGAAGGGAGATACAGTTTGGTAACTGGGCGGCTAGAGGGAGAAGATATCACCCTGCTGAATGTGTATGCTCCCCCAGGGGCTAACTGGAAATTTTATAAAAATGTATTCGACCTAATGATAACTAAAGCTCAAGGTTTAGTGATATGCGGTGGGGACTTCAATCTTAGACTGAATCCATACTGGGATGCTTCTGGTAATTTTCCACATCAAAATAACACCCAAAACAGGAAGACTCGGATGCTACTAAAAGAAATGGGAATCTGTGACGTGTGGAGGGAACTCAACCCCAGTGTAAAAGACTATACATTTTACTCAACTCCACATTCATCCTACTCAAGGATTGACTATTTTTTTATGTTTAATAGAGACATTGGAAGAGTAAAAACATGTAAAATAGGACTGATGGATTTCTCTGACCACAGTCCGATCTACATGGACTTAAATATCCCAAAATACACAAATAATACATTTTCTTGGAGGTTAAATTCAAATGTCCTGAAAGGACCATTGAAAGATGAATTGGAATCAGATATTCTCAGATATTTGGAAGATAACGATAATGGAGAAGTATCCCCTTTAATACTGTGGGATGCATGCAAAGCTGTAATAAGAGGAAAGATTATTGCAAAACTGGCAACCCAAAAGAAACTAAGACAAGAAAAACTATCCACATTAGAGTCAGAACTTAGGAACCTAGAAAAAGAACACAAAGGCAACACTCATTCTACTGACTCGCTCAAGATTAAGGAAATTAAAAACCAAATAAATGAGATCTACACAATAGAAATCCAGAAGAAACTTACATTTTTGAAACAAAAATACTATGAAGCAGGCAGTAAATCGGCAAAATTGCTAGCCTATAAATTGAGGAAACATCAAACAGAAAGAGCAATCTACAAAATCAGAGACCCAGTATCAAAGGAAATAAAATTCAGAATTCAGGATATTCTTAAAAGCTTCGAGAATTACTATAAGAACTTATACTCCCACAAAAAACATAAAAACGCATCCGAGGCATTCCTAAACACATTAAACCTTCCCCAACTTACGGAGTCACAAAATAAAACACTACTGTCAGAAATACATCCTAAAGAATTGGAAAAAGCAATTATGAAACTTAAAGCTAACAAATCCCCAGGAGCTGATGGCTATACAGCAGAGTGGTACAAAACCTTTAAACAGCAACTATCTCCTCTCCTCCTGAAAACATTTAATTATGTCCTCCACACAGGGGAAATCCCCCCCTCCTGGAGAGAAGGGGTCATTGCAGTTATACCTAAACCTGAAAAGGATAAACTAGAGTGCTCCAACTACAGACCAATCAGTGTACTAAATCAGGACTATAAGCTTTTTACCATTATCCTTGCCAAAAGGTTAGAAAATATACTGACAGACCTAATTCATTTAGACCAAACAGGTTTTATAAGACAAAGACAGACACAAGACAACATTCGACGCACTTTACACATAATTCATCATATAAAAAAAATATAACTTAAATGCAGTCATATTGGGATTAGATGCTGAAAAAGCATTTGATTCGGTTGACTGGTCTTTTCTATATAGAATCTTATCCAGTTTCAATTTTCATAACAACTTCATTAGAACTATACAGGCATTATATAAAAAACCAACAGCTAAAATAAGGATTAACGGTAATTTATCATCATCTTTTGAACTGGAAAGAGGATGTCGTCAGGGCTGCCCCCTGTCTCCACTGCTCTTTGCAATCTTCATAGAACCTCTGAGCCAATGGATAAGACAAAATCAAAAAATTCAAGGTATTACACTTGGTCAGAAGGAACATAAAATAGCACTCTTTGCTGATGACATTTTAATATACCTAGGGCAGCCGGACACTTCTTTACCAGAACTAACCTCAGTTTTTTCAGAGTATGGAGATTTATCGGGGTACAAATTAAACATGCATAAAACCCAAGTTTTAACATTCAACTATGACCCAAATCATTATTCACTAAGCAAACTCAAAACTAACTGGGAGTCGGAATCTATGAAATATCTGGGGGTCAATATCCCGAAACAACTCAACAAAATTATATCACTAAACTATAATCCACTGGTGACAAAAATAAAATCTGACCTAGCAAGATGGAATATGATACCATTCTTGGGTACTGCACAAAGAATTGAAGCAGTCAAAATGAATATACTTCCACGTCTTCTATACCTTTTCCAAACAATACCGGTAGAACCTCCCAAAAAAACATGGCAGGAGCTGGACAGAAGGATCTCAAGATTCATATGGCAGGGCAAGAGACCTAGAATCAGATATAGAACCCTACAGCTAAACAAAGACAAAGGTGGGCTCGCGCTGCCAAATATCAGGGACTACTTTAAAGCCGCACAAATTAAAACTTTAGTAGAGATATGTAACCCAGTCTACACTGCACAATGGAAGGAGATCGAATGCCAAATAACAAGTGACATCCCCCTACAGGCGATAATAGGGAACAATGCCTTACCTAAGCTTTTGAATAACACTAACCCGTGGATAGAGACCCCGCTAAAAATTTGGTTTAAGATAGTCAGAGAGAATCAAACTAAAGAGCCCTATCGACTTCTGCAATGGATTGCCTATGATCAGGACTTTACTCCTAATAAAACAGACACCAGATTTAAAAAGTGGAAGGAGAAAGGGCTGATAAAATATTACGATTTTTTTTAAAGGGCAAATCTTAAGAAGTTTTGAAGATTTGAAAAAACAAGGCCTAATAAATCAAGACCTTTACAGGTTCTTCCAGCTTAGACACCACATAAACAATATACTTAAAAAGGAGGTTTTGGAAAGGGCCCAGTCAGGTGTTCTGAAGGTCTTCTTAATGGCATATAAAGGGATCCCAGGGATCAGATACATTTCTAAAATATACCAAGGTCTTCAAGACTTAAAAGGAGACAACACATCTTATATAAAAGAGAGATGGGAAAAAGAGGGGAATTTCACTTTACAACTGGAAATATGGGAAAAGCTAAATAAACAGCAATGGAAAAGTACCTCATCCCTGCAGTGGAGAGAATTTGGATGGAAAAACTTGGTAAGATTTTTCAGAACACCTGCACAAAACAAATTTACCCATAAGGGATTGAACTGTTGGCGCTTGTGTGGTGAAAAGACTGCAAATCATTTTCATGTGTTTTGGTCATGCCCAGTTATCCACCAATATTGGACCAATGTACAGACAATATTGGGGAAAATATTCAAAATTACAGTTCCCTTTTCTTTTGTAACTTTGTATTTGGGTTTACTACCGGACTCACTGGAAAGACGAGGAGAAAAATACTTATTCTATGTTTTAATATTGGCAAGCAAAAAAGCTCTAACTAAAAAATGGATGTTGAAGCACTGTCCTACACCTGAAGATTGGATTAACGTGATCCAAGACATTTACTCGATGGAAAAGTTGACATTCGCACTGAGACAGGACATGGATGGGTTCATGAACTTTTGGCAACCCTGGATCGCATATGTGTCTTCCATTAGATCTAATCTTTGACAAATACCATTTCAATAATGGTCCCGCTCTTTGTTCCAACACTACTCAGATGCTCTTTTACCTTTATTTACTTACTTTTTCTTTTTGTTTGTTTTTTGCTGGTTTGTTTGGTTTTTTTTGTTTTTTGTTTTTGTTTTTTTTTCTCTTTAATTTCACTTTTTCTTTCACTTTAAAAAAAAAAAAAAGGGGTGTTGTAAGAATTATTCTTCCAATGTTGTCAGATATCAGAAAATAAGGGAACATGTGATGAAAATGTAAACAATGCATTGCTGTAACGACCTGTATACCCTTTACAAAAACTTAAATTAAAAAAAAAAACTTCTCAAATGGGGTGTGTGACTGAGTACAGAGGGTAGAATAAACTGTCATTTACAGTACATTTATATGTGCAACATGTTTGTCTCCCACCTCATAGGGAAAGTTAACAAAGGGAAGTTGGCCAGACTCCCAAATGTTCACTTGCAAAAGAATTGCCTTATACACTCCCTCGAACAATTATCATGACAGTTATTTTATAATACACGTTACCCTGAATATGAACCAATTCAAAATACATGACTTGCAGTAAGATAAATGTAAATATATAACATAAAGACAGTATAACTGGTTTGGAAACCCAGTGTTCCTTAGGAAAATAAACTTCTGTGGGGCACCCCCACAACAGACTGGGACAAGCAGAGCGCTCAGCTAGAGCAATTAACATAACAGTGAAATGTGTGTATTAATGTCAACAGGCAGCCTCACTTCGTCTAGCTCTTTCCTGCTCAGTACTGTGATGTTAATGTGCCATTCATGCATTGTGTTCATGCTTCCTGCTCTTACTGTAATGCAAATGTCCCATGCCTTCCTGCAGTCTCTTTGATGATAACATGCCTTTCATGTATTGTCTGTAGTGGGGTATAAATACTGCATCGCTCTGTAACGCTCTCTCTCTGACTACTGCTGCTGACACACGCATTCTGTGTCTCCTCACGAGAGCCTGAGGACCCGCTCCAGCCCGCCTGCAATGGGCTGGAGTGAGTTCTATGATGGCGGGATGAATGACAATAAACTCCCTTAAAAACTCTCAGTTGCTGCATATTATTCTTCCGCCACACTTCTAGTAAACCCACCAACCACATTGCTTGTGTGTATGTTCTTTTATGTCATGTTCTGAATCAGTCCGTTTACTGGTTTCACTACCCTTCCAATTCTTGTTCTAATCTGATGTATTGCATTACTCTGGGGGGCAATCTCAGGAATCACAGGGGCTCCAGAGGTGTTTTCACTGGTCGACTGAGCCTGAGGTTGGGTCTGCTCTGCTGCTTTCTCAGGTAGCTCACTTCTATCATTGACCGCGTCCTCAGTGTGGACAGGCACTTCACCTTCAATATTACTGTCACTCCCATGAGACTCCTCAGCATCTGACTCAACACTGGCACCATCTCCAACACTGTCACTTGTCTGGGGCTCTACAGCACCTGGCTCATCATTGATCTTTTCAGTTACCCAGGAAGCTGTACGCTCTGTACGGTCACAGTTGGATTCAATGGACAAGACATTCCCTTCAGACCCATTCTCCCCTCGTTCAGTCTCAGTGTCACTGACAAAAGACAATTCAGCATCACCATCCATTTCAATGGGCAGGAAATTGGCCTGCAAAAGCAGATTTCTGTGGACAACCTTTTCCTGTCCATTACTGGTATTTCTGATGTGGTATGTATGACAGTTGGGGTTTTTGGAGATCACCATGTAGAGAATGGACTCCCACCTATCAGCCAACTTTCTGTGACCACACTCACCCTTGTTAGCTAAGAGGACTCTATCTCCCTCTTCAATGTCGCCATCTTTTTGTCTTTTGTTATACAGGTCTGCCTGACGCTGTTGATTGGATTCAGCATTGGTTTGAGCAAGGACAAGAGCCTCCTTGAGGTCATCTCTCATTTTTTTTGACATAGCTGTGATAGTCTGTTACATCATTGTCTCTTTCAATGTTGTGAAACATGACATCCACTGGCAGTCTAGGGATACACCCGTCCATCAAATAAAAGGGAGCATAGCCTGTAGACTCGTGAGCAGTACAGTTGTAGGCAAAAGTTAGTGTCTGCAGCATCTGTGGCCATTTGTGTTTTTCTCTGGGTGGAAGAGCTCTGATCATATTCCCCAATGTTCTATTGAATCTTTCAGTGTGACCATTGCCCATAGGATGATAAGGCGTTGTCCTTGATTTTTGCACACCAGCCACCTGCAAAAATTCTTGAATGAGCTCACTTTTGAAGTTGGCACCTTGGTCTGAATGAATTCTTTGGGGAACCCATAAACACAGAAGTATCTGTCCCACAACTGACATGCAACTTGTTTAGCTGTTTGGTCTGAACACTTAAAAGCATGAGCCATTTTAATGAAGTGGTCTGTCACTACTAGAACATCAATGCTCTTCCCTTTTGAGTCTTCTGCAGACCAAAAATCTATACAAACAAGCTCAAGGGGGCTGGTTGTTTTGATACTTTCTAATGGAGGTCTTCCTTCAGGCTCAAGGGTCTTACTGGTGACAACGTTTGCAACACCTGACATAGTCACGGACATCATGCTCCATGCTCACCCAGAAAAACCTCTGTCTCGCTAGGTACAGAGTTCTGCTTTGACCCTGATGGCCAGCATTGTCATGAACACCTGACAGGACATGACTGATCAAGGCAGAAGGAGTGACATACTGATGGCGCCTTTTCCCAGTTCATGAATCCTTGCTCACCCTGTACAGAATACCATCCAGCATTCTTAATTTATCCCACTGTTTCAGTGTTTTTTGCACTTTGAAGGACTGATTGGCTCGCTCTCTATGTGATGGACGTCTGCCACATTCAACAAAGGGGATAACTTTAGCTAGTGTGGGATCTTTCCTCTGTTCATCTTGGAGCTCCTGAAGGGAAAACACAGGCAAAGCATGTTGACCTGGAGGCAGGAGTTGTTCCAGGTCTTGAGCTAGCCAGGAAATTACTCTTTGTTGTGACCCTTGATCCCATTCACAATGGCCTGTCAAAACTGCAGATATTTCATCATCACTCAGACAACAACATGTTAGATTTTCCAAAGGGGGTGAACACTTGATAGTCTGCTGGTTGGTGCTCAGTCTGAATGCTTCCTGAACAGAGCTCTCTTTGACCTGCTGTGACTCCTCTAGCAAAACTGCATAGGGTTCCATCATGAGCCTCTGACTAACCCGATCACGGACAAAGGGCTGTCTACTCAGAGCGTCAGCTACAACATTTTTGCTGCCAGGGAGGTACTTGATGTTGAAATTGTAGGGGGACAATTTTGACACCCACCTTTGCTCACATGCGTCGAGTTTGGGCTTTGTGAAAATATATATTAATGGGTTATTGTCTGTCCAAACTGTAAAGCTGTGTCCCTTTAACCAATGGCTAAATTTGTCACAGACAGACCATTTAAGTGCCAAAAACTCAAAACGATGAGCAGGATAATTTTTCTGAGCATGGATGAGAGCTTTACTTGCAAAAGCAATTAGGCGTGCTTTACTGTCACCCTCTCGGACCTGAGATAATACAGCACCTAATCCATCCTGTGATGCATCTTTTGACAAGATGAACGGTTTATTAAAATTAGGGTGGGCGAGCACAACAGACTCGAGAAGTGCAGTCTTTAGCTGTTCAAATGAGTTAACGTGTTCCTTCTTTCAGTCAACTGGGCTGAGCCTCCTGAAAGAAGCAGAACCTCGAGCATTTGTTTTCCTCCTTTAGGGGCAGCAGTCAATGTAAAGAGGGGCTTTGCAACTTTAGAGCAGTCAGGTATGAACTGTTGATAGTACATCACCATGCCCAAAAATGATTTCATCTTCTTCTGAGATGGTGTAATCCCATCCTCCATCATCAAATCAGCCTCTGTCATAGTGGTGATTGCCCTAATTTTGTCAGGGTCAGTAGAGATTCCATTTTCATCCACAACATGGCCCAAAAATCTCACACTTTGCTTTAGCAGTTGGCACTTTTTGGGGACTAGTTTCAATCCAAGCACACGCAGTTGTTCGAAAACAATCTCTAACCTCCTGAGAGCCTTGGCTTCATTGGGTGCATACACAAGAAGGTCATCCAAATAGCAAAGCAGGGTTAAGAAAAGTTGGTCACCAAATATGCCCATCATGAGATGCATGAAACTGGCTGGGCTGTTGCAAAGACCCTGCAGCAGTCTGTTAAACTCATAAAGCCCCATAGGTGTTGTAAATGCTGTCAGCTTCTTATCTTCTTCTGACATGGCAATATTATAGAACCTGTCAAGTCCATGGCACTAAAGATTGCATTACCACCCAGGGCTTCCAGGCAGTCAGACTGATGGGGCAAAGGATGGGCATCCTTGACTGTGCGTGCGTTCAACCTGCGGTAATCCACACATATTCTGAGATCGCCATTTTTCTTCCATACAAGCACTAGAGGGGATGCCCATTCACTGCTGGACTTGCAAATAAGCTCACATTCATCCATCTCCATCAGCACTTGTCACAGCTTTTGATACTGGCCTGGTGGAACACAGCGGTATGGGAGTCTGAATGGTCGGTCGTCAGATAAGTGTCATGTGACCGAGCTCAAAGGTCATCTCTGAGCTCAGACTTAATTTGTTGTTGAGTTTTTCCACTTCTGTCATTATTATTGTGTCTGCTCATATGTTTAATTTGGGTCTTTGTTTTTGCCCCTCTCTCTCCAGACACTGGCACTTGCTGTTCACAGTCTGTCTGCCATCAGCTGTGAGTAGCTTTGCAATCAGTTCACCTGCAGCTCAGCTTACACACCTGTTATCACTTTGGTTGTTGCTCTCCTGCTCACCTGTCTTCACTTTTGTTATCATGTCACCCACTACTTAAGTTCTACCTATTCACTCACTTATTGCCACTCTGTTGATTGTCATCCTCCTGTTCATTCGTACGTCCCACTATTGTGCTGATTTTCCCTCCAGAGCTTAGCCTCACTCTGAGGCGCAACATGTAAGTTTTTCTCTTGTTCTGCTGTAATCCACTGTAGTGTTGGTCTTTCCCCAAGAGCCGTTTTTTCCCCTCTTTGAGGCATTACATGTTATATTTTCTCGTCTGGCATTTTGTACTTATTTGGAACTGTTTATCCACTGTAGCGCTGGCTTCCCCTCCAGAGCCGTGTCCCGCTCTGAGGCACTACAGGTTATATTGTTTGGAATTTTTGTATTTGGCACATTTTGAACTGTTTGCTCTTCTGTTAATAAATGCACGGTACCATTCAGCATTTGGGTTCGTCTCTCTCTGCACCTTGTAGAGGCACATATGACAATAAGTGGATGCGATGAACAAAGTCTTTTGCCAGTCCACAGTCGAGTTTACTTTTTGAAAACACATCCTCATATTGATGTACAAGCTGTAGGAGTTGGGCTTTCCAGTGGTATGAAACCTCACAAGAGTCAGTACTTAAATCTTCTAGCCTTAGCTTCTGCAGGCTGTCAAGGAAACTTGAATGGGGCAAAGGGCCATGACTGATTTCTGCCTCAGCATACATTGTTTGACTCTGGCCCTTGAAGGTCTCTGGTGGCTTTTGTTCAAGAGTCCCATCAAGGTCTTCAACAGCAACAGAGGGGGATACATCTGCCACCTTAGTGCCTATTTTTAATGTGACAGACTTATCACAGGTGTTCAGGATGCGGATGGGGACCCACCTATCACCGCTCATAGAAGCCACAGTTCTGCATACAATCACATCCTTTTAGTGACCTTGTGCCTTTGGTGGTTCAGGATGGCGCTGCCTTCAGAAATGGGGGATGATACAGGGAGTCTGCCCCATACCAAGTGTTCCTGCTTAGGGAGTAGAGTCACAGCCTGAGTTAATTTGACGGTACCAATAACATCTGGCATTTTGTCACCCCTCCTATAAATGCCTGACAGCATGTTCAAAAACTGCACCATTTCAGGAGCATTTGTTGGTTCAGGTTTACTCAAGACATGCCAGAAGTGGGGGGATAGTCCGAATTGTCTGAAGAGATGTTCAATGACATTTGTCCTTAAAATTAGCTGATCTCTTTGGCCGGGAACAATGAAGACACGTATACTGAATGCACACTCATACACTTCCATTTCCAGGTTGTATATACACTTGGGCTCTATCTGAACTCCACCCCAACTTACAAGTGTGATGTTGGTATGGGTGTCACCTGGCTCTGATATAACCCCATCACTCATTAACTTCTGTTCTGCCTCTTCACTCACGGTGCATGCCATGGAGCGTGTGTCAAGAAGAGCTTGAAGAGTGTCTTTAATATTCACTAAAGCATTAGTGTAAAACAGACTGTCAGCTTTTTCGAGTCGCATCATATTTTGGAAAAGTATAACAGTACCAGATAGAGCACACTTTAGGCTTTTTCTGTATACAGTTTGCACATCATCACAGGGGTTGAGGGTTTCCCATTCATCGCTCACACAGTCCCCTCCCAAGTGTGAGTATACTAGTTTCCCTGCATGATACTGTGCTGGGTGACGGGTTTGGTGACACTAGGGTAGTCTTTTCTCTGATGACCCACTTCTAAACAGCCTAAGCATTTCCTTTCTCTCATGCAGTGGGTGCATGTAGAGTGTGAATTATTGCCACAAACTCCGCACTGGGGGAAACTGGCTGGGGCTAGAGGCTGTGCTCTTACTGTGGGGGTCGTGGGCTGGTTATTACGCTCTAGCACCCCCTTTAGCATACTGAGCACATGTTCCAGAGCACCTGATTCTGACATAGGAGTTTCACAAGTCTTAGCTGGATTACTCTGGCCACACTTTGCTGTGTTCACATAAGTAACGTCCAATCCAAGCTCAGGGGGCTTGACATCAGTTGCTGCGGTGGCCACTAGAAGAGGCTGTGACTTAGCTGAGACGGGGGCTTTCTTTTTGCATAACCTTCTCTTTGATACTCATCAGTGGCTTCTTGAACTTCTGTTATTGACCATTTACTTATGGGCTTGCATTTAAACACACAGGCAAGATTAGGGTCTGGGCAATTTCTGATAAACATCATGGCCACCTCTGCATCCATGTTCTCCATCTTGGTTCCTTGACATTGCAAGTGCCTGTCAGCTGCTTCAGCAACAATATTTAACCTCACCCAGTAGACTACTGGTGTTTCTTTGGCAGCTGGGTGGGTAGCATAAAAGTCAGCTAATGGCTGGGAAGACCCTGGGCTCTCACTAAAGTAACGCCTTAATATAGCATAAATGGTTTCAGGGTTGGTGATTGCACCAGAGGACATGTTACTTTTCAACCCCACTCTGACAATGTTCTTCGCTTTGCCAAGAAGATGGTTCAGGATCTCCTCTTTTTTTTTTTTTTTTTTATTTAAGTTTTTGTAAAGGGTATACAGGTCATTACAGCATTACATTGTTTACATTTTCATCACATGTTCCCTTATTTTTTGCTATTTGACAACATTGGAAGAATAATTCTTACAACTCCCCCTTTTTTTTTTAAGTGAAAGAAAAAGTGAAATTAAAGAGAATGAAAAACAAACAAACAAACAAAACAAAAGAGAAAAAACAAACAAACAAACAAACAGAAAAAATAAGAAATAAATAATTAAAAGCAAAAGAGCCTCTGAGTAGAGTTGGAACAAAGAGCGGAGCCATTATTGAAATGGTATTTGTCAAAGATTAGATCTAATGGAAGACACATATGCGATCCAGGGTTGCCAAAAGTTCATGAACCCATCCATGTCTTGTCTCAGTGCGAATGTCAACTTTTCCATCGAGTAGATGTCTTGGATCACATTAATCTAA
This sequence comes from Pholidichthys leucotaenia, assembly GCA_020510985.1. NCBI lineage: Eukaryota > Metazoa > Chordata > Actinopteri > Cichliformes > Pholidichthyidae > Pholidichthys > Pholidichthys leucotaenia. The sequence goes on along the minus strand of CM035842.1, from coordinate 104,581,073 downwards.
TCTTCAGGTGTAGGACAGTCCTTCAACATCCATTTTTTAGTTAGGGCTTTTTTACTTGCCAATATTAAAACATTGAATAGGTATTTTTCTCCTCGTCTTTCCAGAGAGTCCGGTAGTAAACCCAAATATAAAGTTACAAAAGAAAAGGGAACTGTTATTTTGAATATTTTCCCCAATATTGTCTGTACATTGGTCCAATATTGGTGGATAACTGGGCTACCAAAACATATGAAAATGATTTGCAGTCTCTTCACCACACAAGCGCCAACAATTCAACCCCTTACAAGTAGATTTGTTTTGTGCAAGTGTTCTGAAAAATCTTACCAAATTTTTCCATCCAAATTCTCTCCACTGCAGGGATGAGGTACTTTTCCATTGTTGTTTGTTTAGCTTTTCCCATATTTCCAGTTGTAAATTGAAATTCCCCTCTTTTTCCCATCTCTCTTTTATATATGATGTGTTGTCTCCTTTTACGTCTTGAAGACCTTGGTATATTTTAGAAATGTATCTGATTCCTGGGATCCCTTTATATGCCATTAAAGGCCCTTTTCCACTAGCCTCACTTAGCCCTACACCGCACCACTCAGCCCGCTTTAGGCGCTTTTCCATTAGCCCCAGCACCGGTTAGCAGGTACTTTTTTCGTACCTGATCCAGGGCAGGGTCTAACCGGGCTGAGTAGGGCTGAGTATGGCTGTGATATGACTTTAAGAGACTGGTCGCCGCTGATTGGTCAGGTTGTAACGTCATGAAAGCGACTTTTTCTGCTGAATTTACTCCACGACCGCCATTTGTAATTGTTCAGCAGTGAACACAGTGCGCCCCTTTAATACGGTATATTATATTAATATACTGTATAATATACTTATATAATAATATACTCCTAATATTATATATTAGGAGGTGCGCAATTTTCTTTCTATATTAGGCGACGATCACATCCAGCGCGAGTTGGACGGATCTACTCGAAATGCAGGTGTCCGAGCAGATGGCTTCCCAAGGGCACATCCGTACTGCCAAACAGTGTCGGGAGAAGCTGAAAAAGCTGAAAAGCGATTACCGAGCAGTGAAGGACCACATTGCTCGAAGTTCAGCGGATGGAAGGAGTGGAAGTGGTTAACTGAGAGACATTGGGCTCCACACGGTCACCGTCACGGTCACGGCCTTGGAAACCGTGGATGGTGAGTGTTTATTTGATATTGCGCATCTTTTCGCCACTTGATCCTTTCTGTGCCAAGCTCACTGTTTTTAAGAAATAGGAAGGTTGTTAGATTGTGGGTAATGGTTGTTACTGAGGCTTTCCTATTGTTTTGCAGCCAACTGCAGATTCACGCTTGCTTTGTGTTAAGTATTAGTGCGAACAAAACGCTGAATTACGCTTATTGTATTCTGGTTAAAAACTTGAGAGTGTTGTGTACATGTTGCACTTTGGTGTTAAGTTTTAAATTGCGTGCATTTTCTTTCTAGAATCGCATTTCATATCACAGGGGTCCACCTCAGTGGACAGACACAGCGAACTCTCCTGGCGCTGCGTCTGCGTGTGCGTCTGGCTGAGCGCCAGCTGGATCGACTCCACATCACCAGCTCCATCTGGATCACGTTCAAGTGCCAGTAAGGCACAATAACCACGATTTTTTTTTTTTGGTTGAAACAGGTCCAGCAGCGGAAACCAGGGTCGAAAATCCATCCATCCATCCATCCATCTTCTACCGCTTAATCCTTTACAGGTCGCGGGGGGGCTGGAGCCTAACAAGTTATGTACCAAATTGATTAATGCAATTTCCTGTAGCTGCATATTAATTAATTGAAAATGTCTTTTTAAATGTACAAAAAGGTTATTCTTTGGTCTTCACTTATCGGTGTTCCACAACCATTTTTAGGTGTGGTGATTGGTGCTGTTGTAACTCCTGTTTTAGACAAAGTGCATGAACTGCTGTTGAAATCAACATGCTTCATTGAAATGCTTCGCGTCAGCTGACTGTATTAACCCATTCAGATTTCTGCGGCCACACTACAAGCAACTAGTTTAAACATTACCCATCCATCCATCCATATTCTTAATCTTAATCCTTTTTAGTTTTGCAGGGGGGCTGCAGCCGAAGACAGCACCCTGCGTGTTGCAAAATCTGCTCTACTGAGGGGCAGCAACATGACAGTTCAGCTTATATACAGCAATGAAGCATAATATAATAGTGACATTCCACCACAGACTTTCACCTGTGTAATTCCATAATATATGTAGTGATCCAGCTTTAACGATCATGCCTTTCTGTCTTTCCATCTAGGCAAGAGGAAAACAGACAACTCCCATCGCTGACCTTACATTAGCAATGGTCAACATGCATGACGAAGAGATGCGGCTCTTGGAACGGCAACATGACCAGCGGCAAGAATCAGGAGTACATGCAGCATTTGCGACAGGTGGCCACAGATGTGCAGGCAGATGCGCGTGAAGCCCTGGAGCAGGACGCTGCGTTACGAAGGGAAGAGCTCGCAGAGATGTCATCGCCCAGTCTGTTTTTTTGTTTGTAAATTTTGCTTCTGGAATAAAATTGTATTGTTTGCATCAAAAGTCTGGTTTATCTGTTATGACACCGTATGAGAAAAGCCAATAATTACATACACATTCCATTCTCTGTTCACTCCACATGCTGCTGTTCATCAGGTCAGGTGTATAGCCTTCTAATGGTAATTTAATTTTTAACAACACAACGAAACGTAATGTCTTGGTAGGTTTTTTTTTAATTTTAAACAAATTTGCAATGCGGAATCCATTTCTCTTGAACGGGTACATTTTTTATGTTATAAGCAGTTGTACAGGTGTGCTTGAACTTGTAGACACTGATAAAGGTAAGTACGTGTAAGTTGAATGTTGCATCGCCAGTCAAAATTTAATAAATTAAGAAGGAATCTAGCAAAAATTTGGCACTAATAACAGTAGACAAATCGGACAAGGATACACAACTGTGTTTTTGTTGCACACAACTGTTGTTACCAACAAGTGCAAAATTTATATTCCCTTTTCCCAAAAATTAAAAATCAATTTGTAAGTAAAAGTGGGAGACCTTTACATGGGAAAATATGACATGTATCAGCACATGATTTATAGTTCAATTTGCATTTCCACCGAAGCAAAAGTGGCTTGTCGAGCTGGATTTTTGTGAAGATGGCCTGTGCGGTGTTTCTGCATGTAATTACATACCTGTCAAGTGATACGGTTTCGCCGTATTTAATACGGGGAAAATGCAATTTTAGCAAATACGGGCGTATTGCCATTTCTGTACGCCAAAGAGAAAAATATACGGGAAAAAAAATTGAGAGTGTGGGGAGGAACACGTCGTGTGTGACCCCCACAGCGTACGGGGCTGTCAGAGCGCTCAGCGTGAGCAATTATCACAACAGAAGTGTGGACTCATCATTAGGCTGATGGCTTCGCACCTTCTTAACAGATAAGCGTTATGAACAAGAGGACAGGGAGATGGACCATGCACAACATTTTATTTCCAAAAAACATTTTTGAAATATGTATGCACATAAATGTGGACAAAATAGACAAGTATTGCATCACAGCATCTCGTGTTATATTGTAACGTGCAGCTCGACATCCCACCGGGAGGTTTGAACTCACGCCTCCCGCTCCAGAGTCCCGCACTCTACCTGTGTCACCAATAGGGTCAACCCACTTGTCAAGCCAAGTAGGGTGCTTATATTGAGTTCGCTACAATATCACCACCCTGCTCCTCTGCTCTCTGTGCCGCTGCCACCACTGGTTCATCTACTGCATCATCCAATGTAGTGTCAAACGACTCTCCATGACTCTCACACAGATTGTGCAGAGCACAACAAGTCAGCACCATAGATTTAACCAGTTTCATGTCACAGTCATTCCTCTCTCCTTCCTCCTTCCTTCTCTCCTCATCATCAGCCATTTTGTTTGTTGTGGAGGATTCCGTCGCATGTTTCACGTCACGAGGGTGTGGCGCCGCCTGCTGTTCAACAAATCCCACCCACAGCAGGTGTGCCAGCAGGTGCGCCAGCAGTAGTTGAAAAGCAACTGAGGCTGAACCGAACCGAAGTGAGTAGAGCCGGGTTTTCAAATCGGGGCTGAGCGGGGCTAGTGGAAAAGGGCCTTAAGAAGACCTTCAGAACACCTGACTGGGCCCTTTCCAAATCCTCCTTTTTAAGTATATTGTTTATGTGGTGTCTAAGCTGAAAGAACCTGTAAAGGTCTTGATTTACTAGGCCTTGTTTCTTCAAATCTTCAAAACTTCTTAAAAATTGACCTTTAAAAAAATCGTAATATTTTATCAATCCGTTCTCTTTCCACTTTTTAAATCTAGTGTCTGTTTTATTAGGAGTAAAGTCTTGATCATAGGCAATCCATTGCAGAAGTCGATAGGGCTCTTTAGTTTGATTCCCTCTGGCTATCTTAAACCAAATTTTTAGCGGGGTCTCTATCCACGGGTTAGTGTTATTCAAAAGTTTAGGTAAGGTATTGTTCCCTATTATCGCCTGTAGGGGGATGTCACTTGTTATTTGGCATTCGATCTCCTTCCATTGTGCAGTGTAGACTGGGTTACATATCTCCATTAAAGTTTTAATTTGTGCGGCTTTAAAATAGTCCCTGACATTTGGCAGCGCAAGCCCACCTTTGTCTTTGTTTAGCTGTAGGGTTCTATATCTGATTCTAGGTCTCTTGCCCTGCCATATGAATCTTGAGATCCTTCTGTCCAGCTCCTGCTATGTTTTTTTGCGAGGTTCTACCGGTATTGTTTGGAAAAGGTATAGAAGACGTGGAAGTATATTCATTTTGACTGCTTCAATTCTTTGTGCTGTACCCAAGAATGGTATCATATTCCATCTTGCTAGGTCAGATTTTATTTTTGTCACCAGTGGATCGTAGTTTAGTGATATAATTTTGTTGAGTTGTTTCGGGATATTGACCCCCAGATATTTCATAGATTCCATCTCCCAGTTAGTTTTGAGTTTGCTTAGTGAATAATGATTTGGGTCATAGTTGAATGTTAAAACTTGGGTTTTGTGCATGTTTAATTTGTACCCCGACAAATCTCCATACTCTGAAAAAACTGAGATTCGTTCTGGTAAAGAGGTGTCCGGCTGCCCTAGGTATATTAAAATGTCATCAGCAAAGAGTGCTATTTTATGTTCCTTCTGACCAAGTGTAATACCTTGAATTTTTTGATTCTGTCTTATCCATTGGCTCAGAGGTTCTATGAAGATTGCAAAGAGCAGTGGAGACAGGGGGCAGCCCTGATGACATCCTCTTTCCAGCTCAAAAGATGATGATAAATTACCATTAATCCTTATTTTAGCTGTTGGTTTTTTATATAGTGCCTGTATAGTTCTAATGAAGTTGTTATGAAAATTGAAACTGGGTAAGATTCTATATAGGAAAGACCAGTCAACCGAATCAAATGCTTTTTCCGCATCTAATCCCAATATGACTGCGTTTAAGTTATATTTTTTTATATGATGAATTATGTGTAAAGTGCGTCTAATGTTGTCTTGTGTCTGTCTTTGTCTTATAAAACCTGTTTGATCTAGGTGAATTAAGTCTGTCAGTATATTTTCTAACCTTTTGGCAAGGATAGTGGTAAAGAGCTTATAGTCCTGATTTAATACACTGATTGGTCTGTAGTTGGAGCATTCTAGTTTATCCTTTTCAGGTTTAGGTATAACTGCAATGACCCCTTCTCTCCAGGAGGGGGGGATTTCCCCTGTGTGGAGGACAGTTAAATGTTTTCAGGAGGAGAGGAGATAGTTGCTGTTTAAAGGTTTTGTACCACTCTGCTGTATAACCATCTGTTCCTGGGGATTTGTTAGCTTTAAGTTTCATAATTGCTTTATCCAATTCTTTAGGTTGTATTTCTGACAGTAGTGTTTTATTTTGTGACTCCGTAAGTTGGGGAAGGTTTAATGTGTTTAGGAATGCCTCAGATGCGTTTTTATGATTTTTGAGGGAGTATAAGTTTGTATAGTAGTTCTCGAAGTTTTTAAGAATATCCTGAATTCTGAATTTTATTTCCTTTGATACTGGATCTCTGATTTTGTAGATTGCTCTTTCTGTTTGTTGTTTCCTCAATTTATAGGCTAGTAATTTTGCCGATTTACTGCCTGCTTCATAGTATTTTTGTTTCAGAAATGTAAGTTTCTTCTGGATTTCTATTGTGTAGATCTCATTTATTTGATTTTTAATTTCCTTAATCTTGAGTGAGTCATTAGAATGAGTGTTGCCTTTGTGTTCATTTTCTAGGTTCTTAAGTTCTGACTCTAATGTGGTTAGTTTTTCTTGTCTCAATTTCTTTTGGGTTGCCAGTTTTGCAATAATCTTTCCCCTTATTACAGCTTTGCATGCATCCCACAGTATTAAAGGGGATACTTCTCCATTATCGTTTTCTTCCAAATATCTGAGAATATCTGATTCCAATTCATCTTTCAGTGGTCCTTTCAGGACATTTGAATTCAACCTCCAAGAAAATGTATTATTTGTGTATTTTTGGATCCTTAAGTCCATATAGATCGGACTGTGGTCAGAGAGATCCATCAGTCCTATTTTACATGTTTTTACTCTTCCAATGTCTCTATTAAATATAAAAAAATAGTCAATCCTTGAGTAAGATGAATGTGGCGTTGAGTAAAATGTATAATCTTTTACACTGGGGTTGAGTTCCCTCCACACATCACAGATTCCCATTTCTTTTAGTAGCATCTGAGTTTTCCTGCTTTGAGTGTTATTTTGATGTGGAGAATTACCTGATGCATCCCAGTATGGATTCAGTCTTAGATTGAAGTCTCCACCACATATCACTAAACCTTGGGCTTTAGTTATCATTAGGTCAAATACATTTTTATAAAATTTCCAGTTAGCCCCTGGGGGTGCATATACATTCAGCAGGGTGATATCTTCTCCCTCTAGCCGCCCAGTTACCAAACTGTATCTCCCTTCTTTATCTTTGTGTTCTGATTTTTTTTCAAATGTAATTTTGGTTGATATCAATGTTGCTACTCCCCTCCTCCTCCCTGACTTATAAGAAGATGAAGAGATCATTTTAAACCCTTGTCTACTGAGTTTAGTGTGCTCCACATCTGTTAGGTGGGTTTCTTGTAAAAATATTATTCCTGCTTTGTCTTTTTTCATTTTGCGTAGAATCTTGGATCTTTTAACTGGATTCAGGATTCCTTTTACATTATATGAGATTATTTTGGTTACACCCTGTTTCTCCATTGTGTTGTCTTATTTAGTATAACAGTGTGGTGGCCCTCTTTTATGCTACTCAGAAACTGAAAGAACATTAAGAACATAAAAAGCATTAAGAACATAGTGTATAAAACTTTAAAACAAAAAACTGTCAAAAGAACTTCCTGAGCTGAGGTCTTTTTAGAGACCCTGGAAGAGCCTTGATGGAGTGTAGGCTCTGAGGGAAATTCCTCAAACTCTGTTACGTGTTGAGGGCCCTCTCTTACCCCTGTAAGTTGTCCCATGCTTTTAACGTGAATTTCAGAACCCAATCCGAACTTGTAATGATTTATTTATTTTTTTTTTTTATGCCTATACCCTGTGAAATTGTGTGCACCCTCCCACCCCCATCACAGCGGACATTCACGCTAAAACAGTATTTGTTAGTGTGGGGAGAACATGTGGATCATTGTCACATTTCTATTTTAACAATTTTTTTTTTTTTAATTAAAAAGACTTATTTGTTTCTAATTTTATGACTGTTCCATGAAATGTTTTACCACATGCTGGATAAGCATCTCCTTTAATGTTTGTTACCTTGTATGAGGGGGGTTGGATGTGCAGATTGACTAAAAAAAAAAAAAAAAAGGTCGCTATTCCAATCTGAAAACGGCCAGTTTATCCGTGACGCTCTGGCGGTGGGTTTCCCGCTGCTGGCCCGTGGATTTTGAAGGTCTCTGTGTGGTCCACGTTTGAGCCTTGATCCTATCGCTCGGGTCTGCTGCGGGTTTAAACACCGTTACCGGGAGCCCTCTTCTCGCCATGTCAATTGTAGCTTCTTCCGCCGAATTATAGAGACATGTCTCCTCACCGTAGAAGACCCTTAATTTCGCAGGAAATGGCATCTGAAAGCACAGTTTCTTCTCTCTTAGCACCTTTTTCGCGTCATTGTATTCCCGGCGCTTTTTAAGGACCTCCGGGGCGTAATCGTGTTCCATGAAGACTTTTCTCTCTTGGTGCATAAATCCTTTTTTCTGCCAAGCCAATCTTACAACCTCTTGTTTTATTTTGAAATTGGAAAATCTCACCAACACTGAACGTGGGGGCGCTTCCGCCGCTGGCCTAGCGGCTAACGTACGATGGGCCTTTTCTATCTTCAAGTCGATGGTTTGGGGAATATCCAATTTCTCTCTTAGTAAAGATTCCACGCAGTCTGCCATTGAGTTGAAACCATCTTCGGCTCCTTCTTTCAGACCATGAATTCTTATGTTGTCTCTTCTTTGTCTTCCTTCTTGGTCGGTTAGCTTAGCCTCTGTTGTTGACTGTCTCTTGCGTAGGTCCAGCACGGAATCTTCAAGCACTTTTATTCTTTCCTCTGCTTCCAAGATTCGGTTCTCGGCCTGGTCCACTCTGCTGTTTGTCCTTTTTAATTCGTCTCTGAATTCACGAAATTCGGCCCAAACCTCTCGGCGAAATCGTCGTAGTTCTTCAAATAGTGTTTTCAAGCTAACCTTCTTGTTAGCTACATTCAGCTCCTCGTCTTCTGAACGGAAATCTTCCGGTTCAGATTCTCCGGCCAATGCGTGTCCTGGCCTGGGGAATTTCGGTTTCTTCTGTTTTCCTTTAGACATGATGATTTTGTCTTTTGCTTTTCACTCTTCCAAAAATCCGTTAAATCCGATTTTCAAGATATTTTCTTGGATTGGGTCTGGGAGCTTCAGCGTTAAGCTGCTATCACCATGGCGTCCAGACCTGAAGTCCCAGGATCTCCTCTTTTTGCATGTCACCAGAGAGCCCTCTCTTCTGTAGATAGATTTCCATTAAATCTATCCACTCTTCAACAGAGTATTTATCAGTGCCATCACCTCTATACATAGGAGGGTCTTTAATATCTGGCCTGACAACCAAGCTCATTTTGGAGAGGTTGAGTGTGGCTTCAGGGGTTCCACCTTTGCACGGTTGGTCATTTATGGTAGGTGGGGCTTGACTTGCCAACAGGCGGTTTGCAATTGACTCCCCGATTTGACTTCCCAGCTCAGTGATAAGCTCATGTAGCTCATTCTGGGTGCTTTCATTACTGGATGCAGGAGTCGAGGACTGGGGTCCAAATACAAGGCTGGGTGTTATGCGATTTGATTGTGATGGCTCATCATCGTGCGACATTGAGAGAATGATTTCTAATAACCTCATGTGCCCCGGAAAGACCTCGACCCCTCCCAACATCTGGTGTAAACATAATGGATGTGGCTTGACCTCTACCAGTCATATCTCAAACACAAACTTTACATTTAACACAACAGTAAATGAGAACTAATTGGCAACGCTCGAAAAAAATATGTTTATCACACAGTAAATGCAAAACGTGTCAAAATCACTCAGTATACACCACTTATACAAACACAACAGAAAAAATACTTTTCTGTATTTCTTTTTTTTTTTTACTTGAAAAGGATCCAGACAGAGTCAGGCTGACATCCCAGGCGTCACAAGCTCACAGCTCAACTCCAGCGATCGGCAGTGGCTGATTCAGTTGATCCGGGTCACAGCACCACGTTTATGTAATGGACATGAAACTGCAGTCTGCGTTGTGTTGTGTAGGGAAATAACTCCAACAGTGGCACTTTATTCTATGAAAGACAGGGATTAATCAGTGGGGCACACACAGCTGCAGCACACTCTCTTCCCGTCTGTGTAGGGTCCATGCAGTTTTTGCCGGGAAAACCCCTGCACGTGCAATGAGTCCATTTCCTGTGTCCCATCAATTAATGACCCACTAACAAGGAAAATCGGAACCTCTAAATTATAAATTTGTTCCACTGACTCAAAATGAACTAGATTATTAATATTGTCACTTTACTCTAGTTTTGAAGATTTTACTTAAAAATAAACATAATAAACATAATGCCTCAGCTACACAAGAACCAGGAAATGTTAAGGAGACAAAGCAGACAATCTGTGTAATTACTGGGGTTATGACAAGCCACAAAATACTCTGCTTGTGCTTAATTCGTCAATATTGTTTTCAATTCACACCACTGTTTAATTGACTCGACTTGAAAGTTGTGCCGCAGTGAACAGGCAGTGCGAAGCAGCAGCAAGAACCAGGAAATGTGAAGGAGACAAAGCAGACCAATCACAACTCTTACAGCCTGCATCGCCAATGTACACCTCTCCTTCTCTGGAGAGGTGCACGTCCAGCTACGCAATAGGAATGCATGTTGCTGCTGCGTCAATGCTGCGTCGATGCCGTCGTGGGAGCATAACTTGCACTTAAGGCTTGCATACAGACCCAGAATGAAAGCCATCAGATCAACAAAAAAGCAGGTACGTGTGTGGCCAGAGGGGGTCTCCTATGCTCTGAAAGACTGCTTTAGCACTACAGACTGGGACATTTTCAAGCATGCAGCCACTCACAATGAACACACAAATATAGAGGAGTACACTGAGGCTGTTGTAGCATGCATAACTAAATGTATTGATGATGTCACTCACTGCATAGCCATCACTGTTTGTGCTATCCAGAAGCCATGGATGACAGCAGAGGTTTACAGGCTCCTGAGGGCTCGGGAAACAGCCTTCAGGGCCGGTGACACCGCAGGACTAACAACAGCTAGGGCCAACCTGCCCCGTGGTGTCAAGGGAGCAAAATGACAGTACAGCAAGAAAATATCCAGCCACTTCAGCAACACCAGAGATGCACAGTCTCTCTGGCGTCGCATACAGACCCTCACCAACTACAAACCTCCACCTCAGACCTGCACGAGTGACATCACACTGCTTAACAATCTAGATGACTTCTTTGGCCGCTTTGAAGCACAAAACAGCACATCAGCACAGAAGACCACTCCTCCCCCAGACGAGCAGGCTATAAGTCTGGATCCAACCAGCGTGAAGAGGACCCTGTCCAGGACCAATCGACGCAAGGTAGCTGGACCAGACAACATACCAGGTCCCGTTCTGAAGGACTGGACGGAAGAGCTCAAGAATGTTCTGGGCGACATATTCAACATCTCCCAGACTCAAGCTGTTGTCCCCATGGGTTTCAAAACTGCTACCATAATACCAGTCCCAAAGAAGCCCGTCCCATCTAGCTATAATAATTACCGGCCAGTAGCACTGACCTCCATCATAATGGAGTGCTTCAAGTGGCTGGTCATGCAGAACATCAAGTCCACCCTCCCTCCCTCCCTCCTACAACCCATCTCAGTTTGCATATAGTTCAAACAGATCCACAGAAGATGCCATCTTTGCGGCTCTCCATCCAGCCCTCACTCATCTGGACTCAAAGAACTTCGTTATCTGAGAGGTGGAGAAGAACTTGTCCATGGTGATTGGTTCAGTACATCTGGTCAAAACTTGGTGTACAGATTATCTCTTTCTCAGGAATCATGACACTCACTCAGCACCAGTCACACAGAAAACTCACAAAATGAACGAAAACAAGATGATAACATAATGTAGCTGCATCCATGACACTTTCACACAGACTCTGAGACAAAGCAAATCACAAATATGAAACAAATATGAAACTTTTCTATCACTTTCTTTTTGCCATCACCTCTAACCTTGACTCTATTGTGAAGCTAAGGAAGTAAAAGTGAAGCTAAAGGAGTTCACAGTTCCTGGATGTGGACGACCCTCCCCAACAATCAAAATTTCTACAAGTATGTCAAACATTCATACCAGCACGTACACATACTTTATGTTCACACCCCTGCATGAGCTCCATTCAACAGCAGGTCTTCAGAAAATCATAATCATCAGTGAATGCATTCAAATGTTTAAATAGCAGATAACAGCAAAGGAAATTAAGTATTGTGTTTGTTTCCTTTACTGATTAAAATCTGAAAATGTGGAAAAGAAAGCAAAGATTCCTGTGTTCTCTTGAGAGAGTCATTTCCCAAGCTTGTTAGAAAGCAGAAACGGGGGAGGTGAGTGACACCTGAAGACTGTTTGGCCTCAGGCATGGCAGATGACACCCTGGGAGACATACCACAGCAAACATGCCTTTAAATACAAAATGTGTTTTTCACCCACCTTTTCCCACTCAGTGTCACCTGGTAAGGATAAAACTCTCCAAATGTGCGTTCATGTAATAGGCCCTGTCTACATTTACCCCTCTTCAGCATTTTGGAGAGTAATGTCCAGCTCCATAAGGACATAAAACTCTAAAGTATGAAAGTTTATGAAATGTAACTCAAAACTAGAATTGAACTCAGCAGAGAAGCAGACATCTCTTTTGCATTCTTTAGCCATAGCGCTGAGATATGAGTAACAGAAGCGATTCTAGAGTCTCCCTACAACCAGCGTTCATCACCCTTATATTTTATCAGAGCTAAATTGACTACTACAGTATATTATTTGTACTATGTGCCACTGTCTTGCTTTCTTTTCTCCTCTTACTCTTTCTTCTTTCTTTTGTCACTGCCAGACAGATAACTTTGCTTCATTTTGAAACAGTCGCTCTCACTTATTTGTTTGCATAAGACAAACACTTGAGAGAGTGAGAGGTGGGGGTGGACCCCCTTTAGGGAGTTCTGTGCTGGTCTACCACAGTCATTATAAATGCTCCACATTGGCACTGCTGCAGTGATTCAGAGTTGGTCAGCCCTCAGGGGCTCTCTTCTGGCCTGGAGCCCCAAGCATTTGTCTGTCTTGCCTGCCAGCAGGCAGCACCTCTGATAAGCAGACGTACATAATGCAAGAATTTACATCAATGACAAAGTGTATGCCCATTTCTTTAACCCTTACCATTCCAGCCAGTGTCCAGCCAATGTAAAATGTCCCACGGATGAGACACCGGAATGGTAAAAATTTTTAATCACAAAAACATCAATGATACTTTTTAGTTTTTAGTATAAATCTTGTGTTTTTAATGGGGTGGAAAACATCTTATTTGTATTACTTCAGGTGAGATCGGGTTGGTCTTCTGAAGAACCATTTTTAAAGAGCTTTATCAATGAAATTACCTAGCTATGTTCATCTTTTTTTTTTTTTTGTCAAATATCTGCCACTATCACTTCAAGAATAGGGATGTCAAAAGGCATTGCTCAAGTTTAACAAAGAACACTAGCTGCTTGTATTTGCTCACAAAAATATCACTGTGCACCCTTAGGCACCATCTTCAAAGGCCCATAGAAAGCCAGGAGGTTGTAATATTTAACACAGCTTAGGTGAGTTTGTGGTGATGCAACTTTATTGTGAAGTGCAGTGTGGTGACGTCGACTTCCCGTCACTGCCCTATATAGCGGGGCGAGCCGCCATGGCACGGTCTCTTGCACTAGATGCCCACGCCAGCTGCCTGCCGTGTAACCGCAAGTTCCAACCATCAATAAAACTGTTTGACACTACCTCATCTTACCTCATTCATAACCAGGTTTTCCATACAAAACATTTGGCGACTGAGGATTAACTCATGGAAACGTGTACAGCACCACTCTGTCCCTTTCTCGAGCTCCCGGGTGAACCGCCGGTGCCTTGGCCTAGATGGTTCACGGCCTTTCAGACCTACATCACTGCACTGGACCTCAGGCAGCTTGACAAGCTAAGGGCACGTGCACTTCTTGTCCATAACCTGGGTATTGAGGGCCAGCGAGTCCTGCAGATGCTCGGTGCATTGGACTCATTTGAGGATATCGTGGAGCTGCAAGCCAACCATTTCCACACCCCAGACAGTGTGACTGTCTGGAGGATTCGTTTTCAGCAGTGACAACAATGGGTAGGTGAACCCATCCACCAGTTTGTTGCCGACTTGAGGCAGCTAGCTAGCAAGTACCGTTTTGGGCCATTGGAAGATGAAATTGTGCGTGACCAGCTAGCGGAGCACACGTGCAGCGCTGTATTGTGAGCTAGGCTACTTACGGCACCAAATGACTTAACATTAGCCAAAGCTGTTGAGCTAGCTCTCCAGCTGGAGGCCACAGACAAGCTAACCTCGGAGCTAAACTGGCATCAGTCACAGTGGCCGCTGGAGCCACCCACCACAGCAAATGCCATGGACTCTGATAGCGAGGTTAGCTTGGAGGATGATGTTACGGAAATCAATGCTGCCAGCCAAAGGTCTGCCCCGGGAAGACCCCAATGTAAGGGTTGTGGGTCCGCGACGCATCGGCATAAGGCGAAGGAATGCCCGGCAAGAGGAAAACGTTGTAGCAGATGTAGATGCTTGAACCATTATGCTAGAGGGTGCTGCTTATCTGAACCGGAAAGTCCACTGAAGAAATCACTCCATCCGCCCCCAAAAACCATCCATACGGTGAGCCCCAGCACAAAGAGGTGCATGTATTGCTCAGTGGAGTTAGATGGTGTAGAGGTGCCACTGTTGCTTGACAGGGTGGCGGTGTGGTCGATGCTGAATTGGGCCACAGTGAAGAAGTTCTTCCCCCACTACAGGATTAAAGGTAACCTGGCACCGTTGTATGGCTATGGAGGTAGCAGCTGTGCACGGTTGGGACTTTGGAGTTAACGGTTTGTTACAACTCTGCGAAGATGGTTGACTTCACATTCCAGGTGGCAGCACGCGGTGATAACATCATGGGCTGTGATCTATTTTATGGACTGGGTTTCGCCATTAAAGACAGTGCTGGGAACAAATGGTCGGGTTGTGGCCAGTGGAACCCTCCGGTTCCGGGTGCAGAAGTGGACATTGTGTGGGACAAAGGGCTACCAGACACTCCAGCGGTCAAGCAGGACTAGTTTCACTCATGTTCGGCACAGGAAAGTCTCAGTGCCAGCGCTTGGGACATGGCAGAGGGAGGTACCGAGTGTGGCAGTGGGGCACCTGCATCGGCGAGTGACACCATGCTAGCCCCAGATACCTCCAGAGCTTGGCCGCAGGGGGAAGGGGGTCTGCAGCTACGACTGTGACCGCTACAATGTTTTTAGAAGAGAACAGGGCAAGACCGACAAGCATGGTGTCACTGCATGCTCAGTAGCAGCACGTCAGGCCAAACACGTCAGGCCCAACTCAACCGCCATTCACTCAGTAGGCACCAAAAACTGGTCATTCAAGTAGTACACAATGGAGCTGGATGACGTTAGCATGCCACTGTTGCTGGATACGGTGGCCTCGAGGTCCCTGCTGAACAAGTCCATGGTCAGGAAACTGTTCTCTGGGAAGATCATCAAAGCTGGCGCGGAGGACCTGTTCGGCTATGGACACGTCAAGATTGGCATGATAGGGACAGTCACCTTTTCTGTATGCTGCGGCTCTAAAACCCTCCCAACATTCACGTTCCAATTGATGTGCTAGGGGGCCAACCTGCTAGGTATCGACCTGATCAGCGATCTGGGTTTCTCCATCACCAACCCAATGGGCACTACCGTACTGACAGCCACTTCAACCTGGCAGCACCGTTGGCCGACACTCTTCGCTGGACTGGGCTGCCTCAGCATCTTCAAACACCAACTACTCATTGACCCAATGGTGTCTCCAAAAATTCAGTCCCTTCATCGGTTACCCCTTGCACTACGGGATGGCATCATGGTGGAAGTGCAGAAGCTTTTGGATACCGGTATCATCAAGCGAGTCAACACATCCCCCTGGATTTCCAACTTGGTGGTGGCAAAGAAGAAGTCGGGTGGCCTACGACCGTGCATCGGCCTCAGGATAGTAAACAAGGCGGTGATTCCCGACAAATACCCCCTGCCCATGACAGATTTGCTAACGGCGGCGTTCCACAGCTCGAAGGTCTTCTCAAAGCTGGACCTCCACCAGGGCTACCTACAAGTCCCCTTACACCTTGACAGTCGCAAACTAACGGCCTTCGTCACCTGCATGGGAGTGTTCAGGTACACCCGCATGCCGTTCAGCCTTAGCTCCACCCAAAGCTGCTTTCAAAAAATCATGGCTACCATCTTCGCCGGCCTCACAGGGATACTGGTGTACTTAGACAACCCTGGCATGCTCCTCCGCCATCAGCCAACTAAAAACACAGCTCACTTCCCCACCTGTGCTCGCCTATTTTGACTTACAGAGCCCCATGTCTGTGACCTGCAACGCTTCTAACACAGCAGTAGGAGCCATACTGTCTCAACTTCAAGTTGGGACCGAGTGCCCAGTGGCGTTCACCTCAAGGTTACTCACTTCGGCCGAGCAGAAGTACTCAGTGGGGGAGAGGAAGGCACTAGCATGCTTTTGGGTGTGTAAAAACTGGCACATGTACCTGTACGGACAATGTTTCACTCTCCGAACAGACCATAGGGCCCTCAAGGCACTGCTGGAAACATCGAGGTCGCGATACAAACCTCTGCGCATCTACAGTTGGACAGAAAGGTTACAAGCAGCTCGGTGGAGCAGTGGTTGTTACAAATGGCTGTTGCGAGCCATTAATAAGAGCCAAGGGCCAACCAGTGAGTTTGCGTAGTTTATTAATAAGGGAAAAGGAACAAAGGAAAAGAGCCTCGTGGGGCAAAACACAAATAATATAAGAGGTACACTTACGGATGGCGATGAGAGAAGAGAGGAGGGCTGGAGTCGGATGTAGGGACTCCAGCCTAATCCACAGCGAGAGGTACATGTGGATAATGTGCGTGAGGTCGCAGCCCTGAACAATCAGGGCCGCTCCCTTTTATAGTGGTTGACAGCGCCTCAGCTGATGAGAGATAATTGGCCTCCAGCCGTCCCGTAGAGCTTGACAGCTGGAAGCCCGCTGAGACGCTGTCATAACAAAAGCCGGGCTGAGGAGGTGTATGGCCTGAGCGCGGATGACATTGGCGCACAGACCATGGCAGGACCTCCCCCTCAAGGCCGGGCTCAGAACGGCCAGTAACACCCAAGCCCCCACCCCCACCCCCCCAGGGCGGGCAGATGGGGCGCAGGCCAGGAGGGATAGAAAAAAAAACAAACCACAACACTGACAGGGAACAAACGAAGCAATTACAGAGTACAGGAGAGAGAAAAGAAAAAAAAAACAGTACTCCATAAAATGCGGACAATATGCAGACAGGACCCAACAAAAAAAAGGCAACAACAGGAGGCCTATAACTAAAACACGGAGGCTCCTAAGGCATAATATGGCAGATACAAAACATCCCTCAAACAGGAGAGGGGAAGAAAAAAAAAGACAGGCTAACCGCGATAGGACTACAAGAAATCATAATATCATACCTGTACACTCACAAAATCACAAAGGAACCAAAGGCACAGGAATGACAGGGGAAATAACACAGTTCGGGGGGTCTCCCCGCACCCAGCATCCAAACCGCCAACAGGGATAACGGGAAGAGTTCAGGCGGCCTACCCGAATCCCAGGCCAGGAAAAACAGTGCTTCAGGTGGCCGGACCAGGCCGCCGAATAGAGAGTCCAGTGGGTCGGGTGGCCAGCCCAGAGAGCCAGATGGGCGCGACAGTCCTTCTGGCAGCCGACCCGCATCGCTCAGCCACCAGGACCGCAGGGGAGAGAAAGGCAACGACTTCCCTGTAGAGGGGAATAGTGAGGGCGAGCCGGGCCGAAAGGGAGAGGTCCATACGGCACCTGGTGGAGAAGGCTTGGGGGGAGATGAGGGTGAAGATGAGGACGATGGTGAAGATGGGGGAGAAGATAAGCCAGTCCAGTGTCCAGTGGCAGGGGATCTGCAGCTCCCTCATCGAACTTGGATCCTGCAGGTGCTGCACCCTCGTCGGACCCCGATTGGGTCACAGTTGCACCCGCGATGGACCCCGATTGGGTCATGGTTGCACCCGCGTCGGACCCCAACTGGGTCGGCGCCGCACCAGAACCGACATCCAACCTCGAACCCGGAACTTCTGGCACAGCGGGCGAAAGCAGCTCCTCGCCGGCGACCCTGGGAGAAGGCTCAGGAGAGAGAACAGAACCGGGATCAGGATCACCGGCAGCGCCAGAACCCGGCGAGACAAGCTTGGACGCAGCGGGCGGCTGCACCCAGCTCATCTCCCCAAGAGACAGGCAAAAATGCTCTAGAAAGGAAAGGAGAAAGACAATACAGAGCACTTGCCTGATCTCAGGTTCTGATGCCGTCCAGGACTCCGATGATCCGGGCTCAGACGGCAGGAGGTCGTCATCAGGCTCCCATTCAGCTACGTCGGGGTCCGCAGCTGGCATGATGGTATCCGCAGCCTCTGGATCCTCCGGCACCGATGCCCACGCCGTCGGCCCGCACGGCATGGTGGCAGGGGACCCTCGACCCACTGGACCAGACCGCTCGTCCGTGGAGACCCGGGGACGCTTCCTCGTCGGCGCAGGTTCCACGCTGCAGTCCGCACTCCTCCTCCGCCCACGACATGGCTGCGGGACCAGAACCAGGCTCTCCAGAACCGCAGGCCCCCTCCTCATCCGGCGACGTTGGCCTGGCGTCGAGGACTGCTCAGTGGAGGGAGACACAGAGGATGCGGGATTAACAATCAAAGCCACAGTAGATGGTGGGAGCTCGGGGGGCTGCGAACCCCGAGCTCCACCCCCAGGAGTCTGACAAGGCAAATCATAATAATGAGAATATGGATAAACTTGGACTTGCCTGTCTCCTGGAGGCTGGATCGTGTCTGCTGCGGCGGATGTTGCTCCTCCCTTTCCCCGCCGGATGGTGACAGAGAGCCCCCTGGGAGGACGAGGGGGAGCTGCTTGCGGAGGTTCCGGGATGGGGCTCGCCGAGACAGGACTCCAGGCACACACAGCAGCCGGGAAAGGCGTCAAGAAGGAGGGGGCAACAGCCGGGATGAGCCGGGCACGGAGTGCTGACGGGACAGCAGGAGAAGATGGCCCGGGAGATGAGGCTGCGGGGATTCCCCTCTGATGAGGCACAGGAGTGACAGCTGTGTGGGGGATTGAGCCCTTGCGACAACTCAGAACTGGATCCGGACAGGATTCAAGCCGAGGTTGTCTGTGGAGGTGACGATGGTTTCTGGCAGAGGGCGAGGCGAAGGTGAGGTCCGGGAATCGCCGCTCGTGTGCGGAGACTGAGGCGAGGAGGTCGGCAAACTCAGGAAAGTCACTTAACCCGGGATTCTTCTCCACCAGTCTGACTGCCACCGCCACATGCTTCATGATTTCAGATGGATGCACAGCGGAGCGAGCAGCAGCCACTCGGTCCCAGATGTTGATTGCTGTCAGCTGCAGCTCCTCTGGGGGAATTCCGACTGACGTCATGCTCGATGGGGGAAGACCCCTGGATGGTGCAAACTCCCGGGCCGGAACAGAGGCAGGAGCGGGATCCCGAAGCGAGGGGCAATGATTCCTCCTCTTCGGCTTCCTGCCGGGATTTCCCTCCAGCCCACGGAGTATCTCGCGCTGGGCGGCAATGTCATTTCTCCTCGCGCTGACTTCAGGGTGGTTGGCGAAGCGGGGGAGATGATTAAGGACATCCTCAGCTTGGTCCAGGTACCGGTGCACGTCGCTGCTGAAGTCGAGGAGGGAGGCGGTGATGAGGATTTCATCGACGCACTCGAGAGCGTCTGCGAGATCGTCGCTCTGACTCTGAGTGCGGGCCCTCCGCGACAGCATGTCTCCAGCACGGTACCCAGACAGGTAGGAACAACAGTCCAATTTATGCAACGCTCACGGTGGCCGGCAACTCACTGGCTGCGACCTACTGTTACAAATGGCTCTTGCAAGCCATTAATAAGAGCCAAGGGCCAACCGGTGAGTTTGCGTAGTTTATTAATAAGGGAAAAGGAACAAAGGAAAAGAGCCTCGTGGGGCAAAACACAAATAATATAAGAGGTACACTTATGGATGACAATGAGAGGAGAGAGGAGGGCTGGAGCCGGACGTAGGGACTCCAGCCTAATCCACAGTGAGAGGTACGTGTGGATAATGTGTGTGAGGTCGCAGCCCTGAGCAATCAGGGCTGCTCCCTTTTATAGTGGTTGACAGCGCCTCAGCTGATGAGAGGTAATTGGCCTCCAGCCATCCCGTAGAGCTTGACAGCTGGAAGCCCGCTGAGACGCTGTCATAACAAAAGCCGGGCTGAGGAGGTGTATGGCCTGAGCGCGGATGACATCGGCGCATAGACCTTGACAGTGGTTAGCACTGTGGCAGCACAATAAGAAAGTCGTGGGTTCGATCCCACCCCCGACCATCAGTGACCCTTCTGTGTGGAGTTTGTGATGGGAAAATTCTATTTTACACTGACATACGAATTTTTCTATAAAGCTTAATGTGTGATAATGTGTGTACCTACTCAGGAAATCCTGTTACCATATAAGGAGTTGTTGCGCAGTGGAAAAATACAGATAGAGGGATGCTGGTGTGACTGTTTAGTTTATCACTGTGACTGTTTAGTTTTATCACTAGTTTTAACCGTTTTTTCTGCAGGGACTCAGCAAATACAATGTTATCACATTGAGTCATGGATGAACTAATCAAGAAGTGACACCACCCTAATGGTCCCTTGGGTGGAAGAAGAGAATATATTAGACAAACCCACTATGTTCAGATAAGGCAATGCACTGGTAGACTGTGAGAGCTGTACTCTGTATTGTTTTCCACTGATCAGCGCTCTCATTAAATTTGCTGAAACTTTGATCCTGCCTGATCATTGACTGAGCATCACATATCCGAACAGGGAATTTTTTTCAACAGTTTGCATGTTCTCCCCGTGTCTGCATGGGTTTACCCCAGGTACTCCGGTTTCCTCCCACAGGCCAAAAACATGCAAGTTAGGTTAATTGGAGACTCTAAAATAGCCCTAGGTGTGAATTTGTGTGTGAATGGTGAAAGGATTGGCGCCGCATCGTGGCTGCCTCATCCATCCACGTGGATGCCCTGAATTTCCCTCTGGGATTAATAAAGTATACAACATAAAAAATATAACTTTACCACCCAGTTCACACCGGGCAGAGAAAACATAATAGCTGACCTACTGTCCTGGGCCATGCCTAGCCCCACACCAAATGCCGACTGGGACCCCCTAGAGCCGAAGCTGGTCCTCATGTTGCATGGGCCACTTCAGACCGCTGTCTCCCTGCAAGAGCGCCAGACTGCCTCCGAACAGGACCCGACACTGACCCTGCTCTGCACTTTCATCAGCGAGGGCTGGGCATCTAATGTGCCGGGAGAGCTAGCACCCTTCTACAGAGTCAGTGACGAATTATCATGCTGGAACGACATCTGCGTGGCAAGAGGGCTCTGCACAGTGATCTGGAAGGCGCTAAAAGGCTGCATCCTGACCATGGTACATGAAGGCTACCTGGGCATCATCAGGGTCAAACAGCATTGTAGAGGCTTGGTCTGGTGGCCAGGCATCAACAAAGATGTGGAGACCATGGTGAAAGACTGCACAGCCTGCTTTGCCAGCGACAAGACTGCAGTACCACCACTTCCACCTCTGCAACCTTTGCCATGACCCTCAGCCCCGTGGAAATACATCCAATTGGACATCTGCGGTGAGCTACACAGTGCCCCCCTACACCAACGTTTTCTACTGATATACCTATGACCTTCACTCAAAATGGCCCGAGGTGTTGCCCACCGATTCAGTCACCACCGACGTAGTCATTAATTTCCTTTCCTCCCCGTTTGCTCGCTGGGGTGTGCCCGACACGATTACAACAGATAACGGACTGCAGTTCATCTCAGCGGACTTTGCAGTGCTCATGGGGGGGAAGAGGCATCAAGTACATAAGGACTGTTTTCTACCACCCTCAGGCAAACGGGGGGCGGGGGAGGTTCAATCAGACCTTCAAGAATGGTCTCAGGGCACACCTGGCGGATGGGCTCCCGTTCTCGGCCACACTTCAAAGCACCCTGTTACACGACCTAGTGATGCCACACCCCATGACGGGCATGAAGCAAAGGTTTGACAAGAAATGCCGGGTGAAGCGGCTCCAGCTTGCAGAGCACGACTGGGTCTGGATCCGTCGCCCCAACTGCGCTCACAAACTGCAGTCATTCTGGACAATGCCGTTGCAGATCACAGCTCAGTTGGGGCCAGCCACCTTTCATTTCGCTGATGGGTTGTGGTGGCATGCCAGCTGCCTCAGGAAGGCGACACTGATTTCGGCCCTGGATCAGGAGACAGCGGCTGATTTGACGGGACTGGACTGGGACTTTGGCGGCGCAGGACCCACAGCTCCCAAAGAAAGCCCACTGGAGCCTGAGGTAGCAGTACAGCCCGAACACTGCTCAGCTCAGATTTGACAGAGATCCTGTCACCTGGAGGACTTTGTGACTAACTTTTGAACTGTATGTTAATAGGACACAGCTGGGCATACCGGCAGTGTACCCGGGTGCCCAGTTAGTTCTTTGTTTTTGTTTTTTTCAGGGGGGGGTGGGTGTATATGTAGTGTTTGGACGTGGGGACATTCACGCATGTGAAGTCATCACGTAGCCAACTGGCAGTGGTGCAATATGGCACCACCCCTCTGTATATAGTTCAGTTGGACAATAAATAAAATAGAGTTCAGTTCACGTCTGTTGTCTGCATGTTATTTCAGACATAACAGTGCTATTAATGACCCTAACATGCTCTGATTTTGGAAGCTAAGCAGGGTCTACCTTGGTTAGTACTTGGATGGGACACTTCTTGGGAATACCAGGTACTGTGATGGACTGGTGATCTCTCCAAGATGTACTCTGCCTCTTGCCCAGAAATGCTGGTGTAGCTGCCCCACCACACGCAACTCAAAAAGGATCAGGATGTTGGTGACTATATGTATTTAAAAAGGCAGCTTTTAATCTTAATTTTTCAACCAAATTTAGACCATACAGAGACGTCTATATGAAGATGCCTTTTCAACGACCTTAAGAAGGTGGCTTTTCATCTTTCACTTTTCAGCCATATCGGTACGTTTTTTAGGTGGTTGGCTAAGTTGCCTTCAACATTTTTTCAACCAATTTGTGCTGGGAGGGTAGACACCATCCACCAGCTTCAAGTCGACAGTTTGGGAAAGGTTACACTGTTGTTAACATATCCAAAATTTGTGATGGTGTTCTTACTCCTTTTCCCAAAATTGTTGACAAATGTTTGTCTATAAAAATGTATATTCTAACACTTGTAAATTTCATAGATTTCCTGTTACAGGGCTGAAATTCTGCAAGGTGCTTCTTAAGTTAACTTTAACGAGAAAAACATTGAGGCAGTGCAACAACTCATGTATCCCCACATCATGCGATAAAACTTATGCCATTATGCAAGATGTGTTAAATATGAAATGTTTTACTTTATCTTCCCCTGAATTAGAATATTTCAGGAGAAGGCTCAAATGTGAAGTAATGTAAAGTCTTCATTTGATATTATACTAAAGTGAACACAGCAATGAGTTACATGAAAACAAAACTCATCATAATTGTTCATCGGAGACGGTCCAAAGATTATTGCACTTTTTCCTCATGTTGACAGTTCGCATGAAATGTTTGTGACATCCTTTGGCTAAATTGCTTTTAATTAGTTAATTAATGCAGCCTCATTGTGAATTATCGTTTGCAGCCTTCCTCAGAATGGCATGTTTCAGTGCATATTTGGCCCAAGAGCCACAGTTAACTCTGCCCTCCCGCTTTTGTTGCTCTTGCTAATGTTAGCTGGCTAGCTCCTAGCTCAGGTAGCGAGCCTGAGTCAACAAAAGAATGAATGAAATAATGCATCACTGGTGGACAGGGGTGTGTGGTTTCAGTGGTTGATATGACCTGTTCCTTAAGTATAATAAGCACTGAAACATTCATGAATGGGTGACTGGTGGCTCAAGGCAGCTAGCTAACACTATCTGCTAATGTCAGTTAGCTGTCTTGGGTCTTGGTTAAAGAAAACAAACTAATCTCAAATACCATCTACGAGCAACGTATTAGGTCAAGTGTTGTTATATGTGCAAGAATTCCAGTGGGGTGAGTAAAATGTATAGAAAATAGCTTTCAAAACCAGCCGGATCAACAGTTAAGCTACCGCCGGGCAGCTTGTCTGTCATTCTTTCACCAATGAGGCAAGCTCTAATGTGGTTAGACTGACCAACTCCAACTGCCTAGCCAAGCTAATGCTAATAGTTCCATGTATCATCCCAGCGAAATATAACAAAATAAGACAGTTTGACGTGAGATATATTATCGACTGTGGATCAGTGAACCAGATGGAAACAGGGATATCTATTTGGATGACTGAAATTTTAAGAAAATAACAACAGGCTATAAACCACACTTGGTAAAGCTAACCACCTAGCAGGCTTGAGGGTACAGTGTCTCTGCAACATGTTTACAAACAGCTCCAGCAGGAACAGTGTTGCCAGATGGGAGATGAAGAAATATCATACTGGCACTTTAAATTGTAAAATCATGTACAACGCTTGGACAATTTAAACAAAAACTAAAGGAAGAAATACTCCAAACACATATACAAGATGACATGTAAAATCACATAAGGATTGTCATATCCAGCCTGTGTTGTAGCTTAGTTTTTTTCTGTCACACTTAGTCTTAGCTTCGTTTTTTTGAATTGTAATCGCTCTTGTCTTGTTTTTTTTTCTTTTGAATTCTTGGATGGAATATGGGTGGGCAATATAAGCTGCGGCTTCAGCCATCACCCATTTCGGATAACTTATGTTGAATTGTATAATCAGAGGAGTTATTGTCTAATTTGACCTTGTTGGATTTTCTTTCCCCCTTTGTTATATTATTCAGTTCCTTTTAACATGTACTATCCGAAATAAAGATTCATTCATTCATTCATTCATTATCATATTTTAACCCAAACTAGCCTATGTACTAAAATAACTTGAAAAATCACAAGCTAGGACAGTGCATACAAAAACAAAGCTATTCTACACGTATGGTACTGCAGTAACCTAACTAACTAACCTGCACTTATATAGCGCTCTTCTAGTCACAAAGACCACTCAAAGCACTTAACCTAAGGAATAAACACCGAGGCTCGGCCATTTGAATGAAACAACTGCTTTATGCATTGTCACAATTAAACACACCCACCCACGCAGCGAATTGCTTCTCTTTGCACAACCACTGCTTCCATCCTTAAATGTAGGGTCTATCTCCCAGGCAGGGCAATAAATCTGCTGTGCCCGGCGGAGGTGCTTTCTTTTCTTACCACTGGCCATGTCTGTGCTGCCGGGCTCTCCTTTTACTACTTTTCCCCTCCGAGTCCAAACTCATGTCCACAGAGTTTTTTTTTTTTTTTTTAATTTGTTGTGGTGCCAGTGCCGCTGCACAACGGCGAGCTAAACGCTGCTGATGTGATTGGCACATTTGGCAGTGAGGAGGAGCCAGCCAAGTATGAGCTGATCAGCTATGAGCAGGCATCAGTTTCTGGTGATGAGTGGGTGTTCACATAAATCAAAATGACTGTGTGTGTGTGTGTGTGTGTGGGGGGGGGGGGGTACACAGAAATCCCAAAACTACTGCATATTTAGCCTTTTTAAAAACTATTGATCGTATAGGTCTTAAAACTATCGTATAAATGCGATAATTACTGTATATCTGGCAACACTGAGCAAGACACGTGGGGTGGATTGGCTGAGGTAGGCAGCAGCTGGCAGGTATCAAGGAAGGCTGGAACATTCAGGAACAAACCTGCAAGAGTTACATCAGTTCTTCACAAAGTCAGTGTTTTTTTTTAATAGAGCGGTTTTTTTTGTTTTTTTGATGATCATGTGACCAATAGACACATTTCAGAAGGTTAAAATTTACAAAACAGTTTTTCAGTGAATGGGATCTTTAAGAAAAATAGCCACCCAACAGATCAATAGAAATGTCATTTGAATAAATCAGTAAAAATATTATTTTTTTAAGTAAAATGCAGTAAATTGATAAACCTGCTGTATAAAGATATCATATACAGGCAGAGTTTTAACTGATGAAAAACCAAAATTTAGACTTTAGAACTCTGAAGGTGGAACATAAGTTTTCACTACCAACGTGATCCGAAACTCGTCTCTCTGTGAGAAAAACTCTCAAGCTGTGGGGCAACAAATATGAGTCAGCTGTTTCTCCAGCCCACAAGCTGTGATTAGTTAGTACAACACTGAGAATCTGAAAAGAAAAAGGAGCGCAGCTGATGCTTTGAAAAAAAAAATTAAAAAATAAGCCCGTTTACCCTGGAGCAAAGCACATGAATAGCCAGAAGAGATATAATGGATTTAGGAAACACACCACACACTTCCCTGCCCTCCACCTTTCTCTCCCCCAAGGCTTCTCCTCCCTAATTTCTGTCAGTGAGGTCATGGAATCTCGCTACAGCTGCTTCTCATCCACCTATAAAACAAAGACTGCTGCTGAAAAAACGCCTCATGGGCACAACAGACTGACACCGTCTCCATGTGGCTGGTGTGTCAGCCGAAGGGTGTTCCTCTGATAGGAAACTGCTGTGTGGGAATGCAAGAGCAAATGCACATCAGTTAAAGACAGGATGAACTTTAACTTATGATCAATAGTGCTTCAGTGCAAGGATTGTCACTTTCATGTAAAAATTTGTAATTATTAAAGGATACGTTTGATGCTTTTCTCTGTTTTGACACTATCACACACAGGCTGTTTGATTCTCAGTTGTTTTGTTGAAACCTGTGCTGCTCTCAGTCAATAGAGGGCACTGCTGCATTGCTTTTTACCATCAATGCAGTTCAGAAAAAAACAAAAACAAAAACACGATGAATGTTTGCTTGCAGGAGACTGATGAAATCACAGTAAGCTTTTCCCCCCTTTTTCCCTTGTGAAATTTAGCTTTTGTTTTTCACAGTTTTTTTTTTTTTTTTAGAGTAAATTATTCCTTTTTACCTCCGCCAAGGAGGTTATGTTTTTGCCTGGGTTTGTTTGTTTGTCTGTCTGTTTGTGACCAACATAACTCAAAAAGTTATGGACAGATTTTGATGAAATTTTCAGGAAATGTCCAAACTGGGACAAGGAAGAAATGATTAGATTTTGGGAGTGATCCGGCTCACCATCTGGATCCAGGAATTTTATAAAGGATTCTTTATCATTGGGAGATAGGGCTATTTGAGCATATGCACATGTAGCTCCACAATAACTAGTCAGGGTGATTGGAAAAAATATACAGAATAATAAGTTGCCAAGTCCAGCAATTAAGTACTCGCACACCTGGATGACAAGAACACCTACGCAAGAATGCTGTTTATTGACTTCAGCTCAGCATTCAACACAGTTATCCCCTCCAAGTTGCTCACTAAACTTGGGGACCTGGGAATCAGTACCTCCACCTGCAACTGGATCATGGATTTTCTGACCAACAGACCCCAGCATGTTAGGTCAGGCCCCAACCGTTCTTCCGTCATCACACTCAACACTGGTGTACCACAGGGCTGTGTGCTCAGCCCATTCCTCTACTCCCTCTACACCCATGACTGCAGGCCTATGTATGGATCCAATTCCATCATAAAGTTCGCAGATGACACCACGGTGATTGGACTCATCAGGGACAACGACGAGCCAGATTACAGGGCAGAGGTTGAGCACTTGGCTACTTGGTGCGCTGACAATAACCTGCTCCTTAACACCAGCAAAACCAAGGAGCTCATAGTGGACTACAGGAAGGAGAGGGAAGAGACACATGACCCCATCCATATCAATGGCATAGCTGTTGAATGTGTCCCCAGCTTCAAATTCCTGGGGACCCACATCTCGGAGGACCTGTCCTGGTCAGTTAACACCACCACCCTGATCAAGAAGGCCCATCAGCGCCTCTTCTTCTTGAGGACATTGAAGAAGAACCATCTGTCAACTGACATCCTGGGCAACTTCTACCGCTGCGTGATAGAGAGCACCCTGACCAACTGTATCACAGTCTGGTATGGGAGCTGCTCTGTAGCTGACCGCAAGGCGCTGCAGCGGGTGGTGAAAACCGCCCAACGCATCACAGGGACTCCACTTCCAGCTATAGAGGACGTCTACAGGAAAAGATGTCTGCACAGGAACTCCAACCATCCTGCTCATGGAGTGTTCCAGCTTCTCCCCTCCAGAAGACGTTTCAGAAGCCTTCGGACTAGAACCAGCAGGTTTAGGAACAGTTTCTTTCCAATAGCCGTCACGTTATTGAACTTAGTTCCCCGCTGACTCTCTTACCATCATCTTTTACCATCACCTGTACATAACTGCATAACTACATAACTACATCTAACTTATTGCACATTATTTGAACATAACAGTACTCTTAACTTTCTGCACTGCTGCATATATTTGCTTAAATTGCACATACTGTTAATTACCGTATATACTGCACTGCTGTCCTTTGCACTTCTGATTGGATGCTAAACTGTGTTTCGTTACCTTGTATTCATACATGTGTAATGACAATAAAATTGAATCTAATCTAAAAATCTAATCTAATCTAAATGCAATTAAATTTTTGAGTAGATCACAGCATGGGGGACTGAGCTGCCTTGGCGGAGGTCTGTGCTCTCCGAGTGCTTTTCTAGTTGAAATATGCTGCCAAATTTAGCAGAGGGGAACTTTGACAAAGGATATGCTGCAATGGGCAAAACGTATTTAAAATACTCAGTAAAGATTCATGGGTGACTTTTCAGTTAGTTACCTTAGTTGCATAATTTGAACTTCAAGTAATACATTTTTTTTAAAAATTCCACAGTCAGTGATTTCATCCAAGTTAACTAAGACATTTAAGAAATTTGATGCCAAAAAACAAAATCATGAATATGATACCAGATAAAAATGACACACTGGTGACGCTGATGATGCACACTGCAACAGTGGGTAAACAAAACACACTGAATGAGAATATGAACATCTTTATGTCTTAGCAAATCCCAACAGCAGGAAATACAAAACATGAAGGACATTTGTTACACAAAGGAAGGTGAAACGAAATTTGAAACTCATTAATCCACTCCATGTAAATTATTATTATTTTAAAGAGGTTTCAAAGTGTTTGTCAAAGGTAGCATTTATACAGGGTAAATACTGGAGAAAACGCATAAAATTTATTTCAGAACTATGTCTTTGGGTGATATCTGCATATACGAGAAATTTTCTGATGACTCAAATGATCCACCATTCACCAAAATGTACTGATCCAGTTCCATTCGTGTATGTCAAAAAGACTTGCTCACAATATTCGTTCACCAAATCACTCAGTGCTGTACTGGAGCTCCAACTACCTATCATTCACTGAACTGAAAAAGTGGCGTAACAGAGCAGGTAGGGACTTGTTCACTGCTCCCAGTACGTTCACTGAACTGAGAGTTGGATGAACTGAGAGGGTGGGATTCGTTCACAGTGTACTAGTACATTCACTGAACTGGGAGCCAGCTGAACTGAGCACTTGGGGTGGAGCATAAATCCAGTGGTAAGTGATTCTGTATAGTAGTTAACCCATAAGAACTAGTCAATTGAATGAATCATTCACAAGCGTTACATCACTACATATGTACCTCCTTGTGGTGAAGGACATGAGAGTACCATAATTGGAAGAACTGTAGTACAGAAGACAATTAAATATCTCATAAAAACAAACAAAAAAACCCTATTTTAAAAAGAATTATTTAAAAAATTTTATCTCTTTTTTTAAGTGTGTATGTGTGTGGTGTTATTTCACTATATGTCTGCTGTCTACTTGTTTACAGCAGAGCTAAGTGCTAGCATACCAACATTTTTTTATTAGCTTACTGATCAATTTCAGCTAACATGCTACCTCTGAATAAATCAGGCCAGAAATGAGGTTTTATGCTGACCTTAACCCAAATGAGAGCCTCTGTGAACTGCGAGGAAACAAGTATGAGCCAGAAAGCCAGCGAACTTACATGAGCTGCACCAGTTTTCTCAAGAGTAAGACCAGAAGCTTGTCAGAAACTTGTGAATGTCTATCAGAAGAACCGGACTTCAGTGAAACACCTTAGTGGATATTTGTCTTTGGCTTCTCCTCCATGACATAAGGTAACATGTCATGGATTGTGAAAATGGCCAAGGGACATTTAGCTAAATAGTTGCATTGCTGTATATTTATTACATTTAGTATTTTTACTCAGCAAATTTTGTCAGATTTCCATAAGATCTATAATAAATTTATGGAAGAAACAAATGCATTATTATTTCTGTAAAAAAAAGAGAGAGAGAGAGTGAGAGCGCAAGCGAGAGAGAGAGAGAGAGAGAGAGAGAGAGAGAGAGAGAGAGAGAGAGAGAGAGAGAGAGAGAGAGAGAACACAAGCCCATCAAAGTATTGTGAATGTAAACTTTCAGGGGTGGCTGTGGCGCAGGTGTAGTGTGGCCAACTGCTGATCAGAGGGTCAGGAGTTCTATTCCCACTCTGTCTGCAGTCTGCATGTCGAAGTGTCCTAGAGCAAGACACTGAACCCCCAGTTGCTCCTGTTGGGTCAGGCCAGCGCTGGTGTATGGCGGCTACGCTGCCATCAGTGTGTGAATGGGTGGACAGCAGGATCTGTAAAGCACTTTGGTCATCTAGAGATGAGAATAAAAGCACTGTATAAGTGAATACTATTTATATTCCTTACAAGTAAATTGAATATTTAAAGCCTTTTTTGTTTTAATTTTGATGATTATGAGTCATAACTGATTATAATCAGAAACATAGTATCTCAAATTATTAGAATGTTCTGAAAGATCAAGCCAAAAATAAGGGTTTACAAGAGAAAAACGTCCAACTTCTGAAAAGTGTGTTCATGTAAACACTCATTACTTTTTTGGATTCTGAATTGCTGCATCAGTAAGAGGTGCCATGGACTCGATCAGCTTGTGGCACTGCTGAAGTGTTATTGAAGCCCAAGCTGCTTTGATAGTGGCTTTCAGTTCATCTGTATTATTGAGTTGGATGCTTTTCATCATTCTTTTTGCTTGTGCACCTTTTTCTACCACACTTTTTTTCTTTCAGTCAGCTTTCCATTAATATGTTTTGATACAGCCTTATTAGCAATGACCTCCTGTAGCTTACTCTCCTTGTGGAGAGTGTGAACAACTCTGATGTATTCTTTTTCCATAATTGTAGCTGTGTGTACTGAAATGGTCAGATAGATATTGGTATGTATACTGCTTGAATAGTATTTTACTCAAACTCAAATATAACTTGAGATACCAGATTTCTGACTTTAATAGCTGTAAATCATGGTAATAAAAGTTCAAACAAAAAGACTTGAAATATTTACCTTTACTTGTAAGGAATCTAAAATATATGAAAGCCTACTTTTGGAATTATTGTGAAAAATGAAATGAAAAATTTCACAATATTCTATCCCCCCCCATTACTCCCGTGGACACACACACTCTTACAAATTCTTCTGCAGCCAGTTGATGTAACTCCTGACTGCCCTCTTCCCTATGTCAAATTCAAATGGCCACTCTATAAAACTGAAACATCCATGAAATCCGCCTTCGTAGTGATCATTGGTAACAGCAACTCCTGCATCTTGTAAACGTCGAACGTACATCAGACCATCATCCCTCAACACATCATACTCGCACGTTAGGATGTATGCACGTGGGCATTTTGCAAGGACTTCTGTGTCGGCCAGCAGGGGTGCAGCCCGCACATCCAGCAGGCCTGGCACCTCCTTCAGCACTCCTTGTAATCCTTTCTCCACAATGAGAGGCTTGTAGCTCTTCTTGTACTTCTGATGAAGGAGGACGTTCCAGTCCACGCGTGACCGGAGCTCTGGGGTGAGGGCTGAGTGCTGTAAGGCACTGTGGTTGTTGGCTAACAGCTGGGGCAGCAGGGAGAGATCAAGACCGAGGTACTGCATCCAGAAGCGGACCATGAGGGTTCGATAGAGGATGGGTATATTTTGGTTCTGCAAGTAGGAGGGTGTGTTGAAGTCCAGAGCCTGGAGCACTGGGTAGATCAAAGCCTGGACACTGAATTTTACACTCATGCTGTTATCTGAGGAAATCTAGACAAAGTGAAAACATACGTTAAAGATTACAACTACAACAGAGAAGAAAATGTCAGAACATATCTTAACATATACCTCCTGAGAGACTGCAGCTGCCAGGTTTCCTCCTGCACTGTCACCTGCCACAGCCACGCGTTCAGGATCAATTGCATAGTTTGCCAAAACCTCTGGAGACAAGAAGTGTTTTGCAGCAGCAAGGCAGTCTAAATATGGGACTGGAAACTCGACCTCTGGATAGAGACGATATCTACACACACAGGACACCAACACTGGGGTAAATAAGTATTGAACATATCTGTATTTTTTTTTACCTGTAAGCACTATACAGGTATATGCTGACATCTAGCCAACATCTTGCCAATGTGTAAACCACTTTTATAAGATCTATTCCTGATGTAAGCTTGCCGACATTGGCCTGATGTATGTGTGTTGTTGGGGATGTGTTTTGCAACATTGAGGTTGCAAAGGTCTTGGGAGATATTTGAGATGTTTCTTGTATAACTGTTTGGTAACAAAAACCTTTATAACCAATTTCCTAAGTACCTACCCAACTGGTATTAATTTCCACAGGAGGGAGTCCTCTGGTAGTATAATACTGAACACATCAGCATACTGGGAGTGCCAGTATGCTGACGTGTTCAATATTTATTTCCCCCATTGTAGGTAAATTATTTAGTTGTTTCGGAAGTTCTGGTTGATGAGATTCTGAGTTCTTAATTTCTGTTGTAAATTGTGAAAATAAACTGCACAGTGTTGCAAGAAGGGACACACTTACTCAACAGAGACCACAATGGTGTTGAGCTCATCTGAGACCATGCGGTTGATGGTGTCATACGTCCCTTTCTCTGAGGAAGTGAAAGCAAGAGAGATGGTGAAGAACAGAAAAGGAAAAAGAATTTGCTACATGATATAAATGACCACTGACATAGAAGTAGTACTCTCTTTCTGTACTGTAATATGAAAACTGATCTGTAGGTCTTAGATGAACAAATTTAAGATGAAGTAATAATGTTACATTTATCCTTTTTTTTTAATTTTTGAATTAAATATTTGAAAATGCAAATAAAAGCACATCACAACTAAAAACCCGGTTAAAAATGATATTGCCTCAACATTACTGTAACGTTACAAGATCTGCAGAAACATTACTATGTAACGTTGCAGCAATGTTTGTCAAGGTTTGTGCCCAGGCTGGGCAGGAAACAGGGCTCAGGTGCGTAGCGAGCGTTTGACATTTTATTAATGAACAGAAAATAAACACAGCTCGTGGGCTGGAAATGAAAAACAAAAGGCTAAGCACAGCAAGGCAAACTCACAAGGCTAGGATAAACAAGGCTAGGTAAAACTCTCAAGGCAAGGCTAGAAATATGTGGTACATGCCAGGCTGACATTGACGCAGCGCTGACATGAGGAGCAGTTATGCTTAAATAAAGCAGGACTAATTCACAGAAAGACAAACAGCTGTGGACAATTAAACAAGGATCAACAAGACAAAACTCAAGCTAGACTAAGACGGAAATAACTAAAGACACTGTCAAATGAAATAAAATAAAATAAGAAAAACCCCAAACCAAAACTACAGATAATGACAGGAATAAACTACAAGCTGTAACTAGGATAATAATAATAATAATAATGACAACCAAGGACTAAGGACATGGCAGGGAAAATAAATACACAAGAACAGAACCAATATACTAATAAAACACAAAGAATCACAAAAATAAACTCAGCTGAGCCCATGTCCTGGTGACAAGAAAATACAAACTAAAACTTAAGGCAAGGACATGGGCCCAGCCCACAATCTGACATCGTTAATGTGTAGACTCACCACAATGTTCTTGCAATGTTACAAAAAAGAAATGTTGCAGCAAAGTTCATGTTGTAAACAACTATATCAAGGAACGTTGCAGCAATGTACCTTCAGCATTGCTTACAGGTATGGGTTTGGAGCCACTGATATTAAACCCTTCAGACCACAGAAATCATAAGAAGCAATTTATATTTTCATACAGTCACTTTATTATACAATAGTTAGTTCCAACCGAGCAATTTGATTAGACAATAGGGATTCCAGGACTGACTATATTTCCCAATTACCACAGTCGGACATTTCACAGGATATATATCACTCCATTTCAGGTGTGTTCTAACAATTTTTAAATTGTATGAACCGTCGGTGGCTTCTCACAACAAGTGATGGTTGTAATGCTGTGTTGTGTACCTCCTTGTTTTTTTAACTGGGGTCCATGAGAGAACATTCAGTGGGCCGTGGGAATCTGTCTACTTTCACTTTTTAATTGGTTCAAAAAATTGCAAACGACTTGCTATTGTTGTGCACTGGCTCCTGCAGTGGTTCCTCCATGTCAGTGGGAGGCAGCATTAACAAAATCTCTCCTCTTCTTCTTCCTCTTCTTTCTCCTCTTGATGGTGGCTGAACCCGAGTTGGAGATTCCTGCAAACTGGAGATAGCAGTTTCAGGATTGCAATAGTTTCAGGACCCTCAGGTTTACTATTGCTCAGCCCACAACACTATCCAGAGAAGGAAAATGTCACCACCTCCCCCAGAGACCACATCCTGCATCAGCTGCCCCAGCAGCAAACAAGAGGGGGATACAGTCCATCGGTGTTGAGCCGAGAAAAGTACATCTACCTTGATAACAACCCCCCTCACGGAAGCATGCTTCTAACGAGAAATGTCTTCGGTAAGTAGATACCTGTCTAATTTTCAAACTAATTCCAACACCAAAAGCATCAAGCAAATACCTGGCCCAAGTTGAACAAAATGTGCATGTTTGCGTCTTTCCATTGACTTTGTATGTAATGGTGCACATCACACTGAGTACAAACAAATTACAAGACTAAATTGTCATCAGATATGCAGGGGTACAATGTGTCATTTTATGACGTTTTAGATTTTTGGAGTTATGCTGAATTTTTTCAATGTCAAAAGGGTTCTGTGGCTCAAAAAATGTTGAAAAACACTGATGTATCTTAATTTTACAGTGCAGAATTGTTTGAAAAGAGACAGTCCTTAAATCCCACCTTTCCTCAACCCAGATGTGCTGAACCCTTCCACCTTGTAAACATCCGAGTCATGTGTGTTGCCAGAAAAATAGATGGGTTGAACTTGGATTTAATCATCTTAATTAGCCAACCTTAATACATATGGTGATAGACTCTTTATTTCATCTGAAGATGCCAAGAAGAAGTGAAGTGTGAGGAAAGTAACGCAGAAATGGGCCTAAGCTAAATTGCGGTTAGCTGCTAACCACTAACTACAACATTTAGGAGATGAGTGGATGACAAATTGGATGATCATATGCACATTTAAGGTCATACTTATCACAATATCATGAATACAAAACTTTTAGAAAGGTAAAATATTAAAGTCTATAAAGTAGGGGTCACCAACTAAAACTGCAAGAGGTCCGATAAGTAGGTCCTCCTCCTCAGCCGAGGTCCGAGCTCGGTGTGGGAATCTTTAGGCACCTCATGATTCGATTATGATTCAGAACTCCGATTTGATTCTAAAACGATTCTCAATGCATCTTGATGCATTTTTTTCTATTCAGGATTTTTCCCTCCCACTGTGTGACAACTTGGTCCTTTTAAAGCAAAGTATTTGCAATGACCCATGAATTTACTTCCAACATCTTTTATTAAAACAAATGGAAGAGAAATCTGGCACATGGACAAATTTATCTCAAAATGTGCTTTTAAAAACTGCCATCATTTCAGAAGACCACAGCTGTCGACAGACAGGCACAAAATCATTTAACTTGCTTTCACACATTATTTTATTAATCTATTGTTTTAGCTGTTTTTAGCTCTGTATTAATTTTTAAACAAAAAATTTAAAATGAATCCTTTGTTCAATTTCAAACAAAATACCGTAATTTAAAATTTTATAATACAGGAGAACACTAAATGTGTTTGTTGACTCCAAATAAATCGGTCTACAATTCTAAAATCCACAAATAAGATCCTAAAAATGTTTTCCAGGAGAGCACAAACTAAATTGTATTACATTTTTAAAAAAGATTAATATCTAAAAAACCAAATTTCACACAAAGTCCACCTCTATACAATATTTTCAGTGTAGAAAAAACTGTTTCAAACTAAGACAAAAAAAAAAACGGACACAAAATATAATTCCGTACTACAGAATTCCTCCAACATTTCTTTTTTTTTTTTAAATCTCAACAGTAAACTGTGTTATAGCATGGATGGAGCTGTAACTCCATGATTACAGGCAAAGGGGAGGTGGAACTTTTCATATTCAGTAACACACAGAGCTTTTACTGAGTTTTTACATAATATTGAAGGCTACGAAAAGGGTCTCCATAACCAGCGACCTCACCTCTGCATCCCAGCACGGACTACTCTGGGCAGAACAGAGGAAGGAGTACCCCGGTAAATACATTCAATTTCACAATAGCGCTTCATTTCATGGATACAGACCTTAAACGAAGCATGTCTGTCGAGGTGGACGTCCTGGCTGTCGGCCTTCTGTCGGGGGGAGGAGGGGGGTCAGTGAACCGTGATTTTGCAACCTTCTGCATATATTTTGGAGTGGTTGGAGCCGCACAGTGAGAGTGCCGTTCTTGGGAGAGCGAAGGAAAATCTGCAGTAGGACAGTGCCCAAGGGCTCGTGTCATAATCTGTCCCGGCGGTCGCCAATACAGCAGTTCAGTTCCGCTTTTTTCCCATCAAAACAAAAGTCTCCCTTTTTTCCAAATTGTATCAAAAGGCTTCAGGGTCCGGACAGAGGACTCTCAGGGTCCAGTTGGTGACCCCTGCTATAAAGCAATTGTATATACACTACCGTTCAAAAGTTTGGGGTCACTTAGAAATTTCCTTATTTTTGAAAGAAAAGCACTTTTTTTCAATGAGATAACTTTAAACTATCTGAAAATACACTCTATACATTGCTAATGTGGTAAATGACTATTCTAGCGTGAATGTCTGTTTTTGTGCAATATCTAGATAGGTGTATAGAGGCCCATTTCCAGCAACTATCACTCAGTTGTTCTATGGTACAATGTGTTTGCTCATTGCATCAGAAGGCTAATGGATGATTAGAAAACCCTTGTGCAATCATGTTAGGTCCTGCAATGCTGTAATTTGCTGGCAAATGGAGGATTCTTTGACGAAAGCAAAAGTTTGAAGGAAAAAAATTATATTTCAAATACAAATCATTATTTCTAACCTTGTCAATGTCTTGACTGTATTTTCTATTCATTTTACAACTCATGGTGGTAAATAAGTGTGACTTTTCATGGAAAACACAAAATAATTGTCTGGGTGACCCCAAACTTTTGAACGGTAGTGTAGATTTGAGCAGTTGGCTGAGACCAACGGTTGTCAGTAGGAACTCTCAAAGCCTGTGGCTTTTCTTTTTCTCTCCTACACCTGTGATACTACTTCAAAATGAGAATGATGTTTCTACTCACTGCCACTGCCGAGGGCCCAGCCACCTCCATGGAAATACATCAACCCTTTCCTCAGATGACCTTCCCCTCTAGCTGGCGGCTCGTAGACTCGCACGGGAATTCCAGCAAAAGTGATGTCGCTGACCTTCACACCTGTAACGACCCCTCCAGCTGAATCAGATCTCATCAAGGACTCGAAGCCCTCAGTGGACTGCTTTATGGAATTGATGTAATGGTCAAAGCCTAGCCAATGCTTCAACCTGGCCTGAAGCACAGAGAAGGGGGCATAGAGGATCAAAGAATGAAAGATTTGTGACAGAGTATGAAATGGGAACAGTGGAGGCAGCAGACAAGAGAAGAGAATGTGGAAATGTAAATATTCAGGGATTATGAAAGAGATTTGCAATGCAATTGTTTCACCCAGTCAACTTTGTCCTCATTACCTTTACTAAGAACACCAGCAAGATTATGTCAACAGCCCCCACACCCTAAAAGATATGATGTTTCATGCACTTTGGATCTGTGTTTAAAACAAGGTTGTTACTTCGTGTAATATCTGAATTTGCCACTAAAACAACAAAGGTTATGCCTCATTACCATACGATTGCAACTGCAGTAGTAAGTTTATTTTCTAGCATAGTTTAACTGTGTACAGTTAAAACCGTAAGTTTACATACACTGTATAAAAAGATACATAACCTTTTTTTCTCACTGTCTGACATTAAATCAGACTAAACCTTTGCTGTTTTAGGTCAGTTAGGATTACCAAAATTATTTCTTTATATTTTTTTAGAGATTTTTTTAAATTACTATCTTCAAAGTCAGAAGTTTACATACACTAAGATTACTATGCCTTGTAACAAGTTGGGGAAGCCCAAATCATGATGTTATGGCTTTGGAAGCTTCTGATAGGTTAATTGACAGCATCTAAGTTAATTGGAGGCACATCTGCGGATGTAATTTAAGACACACCTCAAACACAGCTTCCTTGTATGACATCATGGGAAAATCAAAAGAAAGCAGACAAGATATCAGGAAGAGAATTGTGGACCTTCACAAGTCCGGTTTATTATTGGCTACAATTTCCAGATGCCTGAATGCCACATTCATCTGTTCAAACAACTATACACAAATATAAACACCATGGGAATGTCCAGCCATCATGCCAGTCAGGAAGGAGACAGATTTTGTGTCCCAGAGGTGCAAAATGTGCATATCAACCCCAAAACAAAAGCAAAAGACCATGTGAAGATGCTGGCTGAAGCTGCTAAAAGACTGTCATTATCCACAGTGAAACGAGTCCTGTGCCAACATAGGCTGAAAGGCCACTCAGTGAGGAAGAAGCCATTACTCCAAAAGCAAAATAAAAAGGCAGATTATAGTTTGCAAATGCACAAAGGGACAAAAGACCTTGTCTGATTAAACTGAAATTGAACTGTTTAGCGATAATAACTATTGTTACATTTGGAGGAAAAAGGAGGAAGCTTGCAAGCCTGAGAACACCATCCCAACTGTGAACTGTGGAGGCATCATGTTGTGGGGGTGTTTTGCCACAGGAGGGACTTGGGCACTTCACAAAATGGATGGCATCATGAAGAAAGAACATAATGTGGAAATACTGAAGTAACATCTCAATACATCAGCTAAAAAGTTAAAGCTTGGGTGGAAATGGGTCTTCCAAATGGACACTGACACTAAGCATACAGCCAAATTAGTTACGAGGTGGCTTAAGGACAACAAAGTCAATGTTTTGGAGTGGCCATCACAAAGCCCTGACCTCAATCCGAGAGAAAATTTGTGGGCCAACAAACCTGACTCAGTTACACCAGTTCTGTCAGGAGGAATGGGCCAAAATTCCAGCAAACTATTGTGAGAATCTTGTGGAAGGATATCCAAAGTGGTGGACCCAAGGCATACAGTTCAAATGAAATCCTACCTAATACTAAAGAAATGTATGTAAACTTTTGACTTTGAAAAAAGTAATAAAAATTCACAAAGAAATCTCTAAAAAAATTCCCCCCCCCAAAAAAAGGAAGGAAGTACTTTTGGTAATCCTAACAGATCTAAAATAGGAAAAGGTTAGTTTGATTTAATGTCAGACAGTGAGAAAAAATAAGGTTATGTCTTGTTATACAGTGTATATACGGTGTATACTTTTGGTTTCATCTGTATGTGTCATGGTGTAGATATGAGGACCCAGATGCAGGCAGG
Source organism: Pholidichthys leucotaenia (assembly GCA_020510985.1). Lineage (NCBI taxonomy): Eukaryota > Metazoa > Chordata > Actinopteri > Cichliformes > Pholidichthyidae > Pholidichthys > Pholidichthys leucotaenia. Next base: position 104,541,468 of record CM035842.1, on the reverse strand, counting down.
ATTTGGTGCAACACAATGATTTATTAACAAAAGACATGGGAGCAAAGAAAGGGTGCAGCACGAGGGCTGAAAAACAACTTGAGATGCAGAAACAAAAACTCACGGGGAACACACGGGAATACACAGGTAGAAACACTGAGAAACACGACAGGGAAAATGGCGATGACACCACAGGAAGCACAATTACATACTAGTAGTATGCAATTGTGTAATTGTAATTGTAATTGTAGGGAGACTGGGAGACTGGGAGAACAATCAAAGGCAACATGGTAACACATGAGGGGAAAGTGGCTATGGGTATGGAAACAAGTACAGGGGATACAGGCGAGACATGCACAAAAGACCAAGGGGGGCACAGAGGACAAACAGAGGAACACAAAAGGCCATAATGATAATAAAAATAACCACAAAGAAACCAAAATGAACAGAAAGCATGGGCATGGTACCAGACCATGCCCCAGATCATGATAGTACTTCCCTTCTAAGGGGCAGATTCCAGACACCCCTAGAAACACAAAAACACACCAAAACAGGTGGGAGGAGGGAGACACAGGAACAGTGGGAAGAAACAAAACACAGGAATCTCACAAGCACAGAACCCCCCCCCCCCCCCAAAATGTCCATCGGGTGGTCTCCTAAAGTCCATGGACCACCAAACTGGGGAGCATGATGAGTCAGGAGGCCTACCACGGTTCAAGGGCCACCAGACCAGAGAGTTTAACAAGTCAGGCAGCCTCCCCAAATCCAAAGGCCACCAGCCGGAGGGGCCGGGCATCACACGGGGGCAGGAGCAGGTGAGCTCCAAGCTCCGACGGCGGCAGCAGAGGAGCTCCGAGCACTAGAGATTGCCAATGGAGGGGCTCTGGAGGCAGCGGCAGGGGTGCTCTGACCACAGGAGGCAGCAGCTGGGGAGCGTCGACCACAGAGAGAAACTGTGGCTGGGGAGCATCAACCACGGAGAGAAGCTTTGACTGGGGAGCGTCGACCATGGAGAGAAGCTGCGACTGGAGAGCATCAACCACGGAGAGAAGCTATGACTGGGGAGCACTGACCACGGAGAGAGACTGTGACTGGGGAGCGCTGATCATAGAGGGAGAATGCAACTGGGTAGTGTAGATCACTGAGTGAGACAGTGACTGCGGAGCATTGGTCACAGAGACTGCTGGAGCTGGCGTGTGCACCTTAGAGACAGCTGGAGCAGCAGCATGCACCTCAGGGACAGCTGGAGCTGTGGCGTGCACCTCAGGGACTGCTAGAGCTGGCGTGTGCACCTCAGAGACAGCTGGAGCAGTAGCGTGCACCTCAGGGACAGCTGGAGCTGGGGCATGCACCTCAGGGATTGCTGAAGCTGTGGCGTGCACCTCCCTCCCTGACGCAACCACCTCAGACAGGGAAGAAGAAAGAGAGGCAGATGTCATGGCCATACCACCCCCATCAGCAGAAAAACTTGGCAGGGAGAGCTCAGATGCAGATGGGAACTGCAATCGAGTCTCCCCACCAGAAACAAGGCAAGTCTTCTTAATTAAAGATGTTACAAAGACAAAAAAAGGACTTGCCTCAACTCCTGCTCCTCCGCTGGCGGGCGACTCCAACGACTCTGCTGCAGGTGGAGTGACTGCAAAGGAGACTGGCGTTGCACCTACCATGGGAGAAGGTGTAGTAGTTGCTGTAGGAGCCGATATTGCAGGGCTCCATGGGGCTGGAGCAGAGCGAAGAGGCATGGAGGCAGGAGCACGGAATGGTGAGGGAGGCGCCGGAACCAGGGGGTGCTTTCTCGTCTGCTCAGGCTGCGGCGCAGATGGTGAGTTCCTCTCCAGCCCATGGAGTCGCTGTGGAGCTTTGGGGCTGATGAGGTTGGTGTTGGAGCTGGAGCACAGTGTGGTGAGAGAGACGCCGAAACCAGGGGACACATCTTCATTGGCGCAGGCTTCAGGGTAGCAGGTATGTCTTTCACCATCACACAGTACATGCGGCAGAGGTTCTGGACGGATATCAGCAGCCCAAGCAGGTTGGAGTAGCTCCACAGGCTGGGGGTAGTTTTAATTACTGCGGCTACTATGTCGAGACACCCCAGGGCTGCTTCCGGTGTGTGGGAGGTGCGGGCGTCTGAGAATTAGTCCTCTATAGTTTGTGCTGCCCACATCTTATCCACGTCCAGACGCAAACTCAAAAAACCCGTGCCTGCTGGGTCCTCAGTAGGTGGTGTCATTCTGTCTTGGTGTGGATATGAGGACCCATATGCAGGCAGGATTTTGTGCAACACAATGATTTATTAACAAAGGACACAGGAGCAAGCAAAGGGCACAGTATGAGGGCTGGAAAACAACTCGGGATGCAGAAACAAAAACTCACGGGGAACACACAGGAATACATGGGTAGAAACACTGAGAGACACAACGGGAAAAATGATGGTGACACTACAAGAAGCACAATTACAGACTAACATGTATTGGGAGACTACTGATTACAAAACACAAGACAGCTGGAAGAACAATCAAGGGCAACATGGTAACACACGAGGAGAAAGTGGCTATGGGTATGGAGACAAGTACAGGGGATACAAGCCAGACATACACAAAAGACCAAGGGGAGCACAGAGGACAAACACAGAGGAACACAAAAGGCCATAATGATAATAAAAATAACCACAAAGAAACCAAAATGAACAGAAAGCGTGGGTATGGTACTAGACCATGCCCCAGAGCATGACAGTATGTCCCTGTATTTGTTTTAAATCTGTATTTGAGATTAAGATAAGAGTAACAATTTAATCCATTACATAACGACTGGCACTTTAAGAAGTAATTTTGTGATGTTTTCTATATTTACTTGAGAAAAAAATCCAAGCCACAGGGGGTGCACAAGCCAGTGTACGCCTAGTGCCAGTCCCAAGCCTGGGTAAATGGGGAGGGTTGTGTCAGGAAGAGCATCCGATGTAAAACCTTTGCCAAATCAAACGCGCGGATCATGACGAATGAGACTTTCATACTGGATTGGTCGAGGCCCGGGTTAACAACGACCGCTACTCCTGCTGTTAATCGACAGGGTGCTGGTGGAAATTGGGCTACTGTTGGTCAAAGATTGAGGAGGAGGACAGGGGGAAGGCATGTTAAGGCCTGTTCAGAGTCCCTCCGAGGGGAAAACATTTGTGTTCTGTAGACTGTGTTTATGTACACAGTGGTATTCAGAGTGTTTCTTGAGCCACTGCAGCTGCCACTCAGAGGAGCCGTGTTTCACGCATGCGCAGTGAGAATAATCTGCAGTTCACATGCCCACACAGTTGGCGGCAGCCAAGAGCCACCAAACTGATTTGAACAGCTGCAATCCAAACACAAAAGAAGATGGAGGTACGTGAATACAACGACAATCAAGACGAACAGGAGCTTTTGCTGTTTAGTGGCAGAGGAAGAAAACAGATGGGCAAAAAAACAGTCATTTGCTCACCCAGTATTGGTAAATTGCTCAGTACTTTGATCTGGCGGGAGTTTCCGGGCGCATGCACAGTTCACTGCAACCATTTGCATACTTGTACGTGCGTACACTTTTTTGGGGCTGCACGTGCTTGGTCAGCGCTCACCCTCTGCGTAGGGTTTGCGCACGAATGTGTCCACTGTGCTCGTTCGTGTACCAACGCGTTTTTGCCACCATGAATTGGGCTTTAGGAGAGACAGAGAGAAAAGGAAAGGTAGAAGTGTGGAGGTGAGAGTAGTGGCGTTAAATGTAGGGACTATGACTGGTAAAGGCAGAGAGTTGGCTGATATGATGGAGAGAAGAAAGGGAGATATACTGTGTGTTCAAGAAACCAGATGGAAGAGAAGCAAGGCTAGAAGCATTGGAGATGGCTTTAAACTGTTCTACCATAGTGTAGATAGGAAGAGAAATGGAGTAGGAGTAATCTTGAAGGAAGAGTATGTGAAGCGTGTTCAGGAGGTAAAGAGGGAGTCAGACAGGATCACAAGTTTGAAGCTAGAAATCAAAGGTGTGTTGTTAAATGTTGTCAGTGCATATGCCCCTCAAGTTGGATGCCAGGTAGAAGAGAAAGAGGAATTCTGGAGTAAGTTGGATGAAGTGGTAGAGAGTGTTCTCAAGGAGGAGAGAGTGGTGACTGGAGCGGACTTTAATGGACATGTAAGTGTAGGGAACAGAGGTGATAAGGAGGTCCTAGGTAGGTATGATCATAAGGAGAGGAATGTGAAAGGACAGATGGTTGTGGAGTTTGCTATAAGGATGGAAATGGCTGTGGTGAACACATACTTCAAGAAGACAGACGAACATAGGGTGACTTACAAGAGTGGAGGAAGGTGCACACAAATGGACTACATCTTATGCAGAAGGAGAAATCTGAAAGAGAAAGGAGACTGGGTGTGTGATTTCACCAGTCTTCTTCCTCATTGTCATTGATTGGGTGATGAAGAGAGCCACTAAAGACCAACCAAGAGGGCTTGTTTGGGGACTTACAGCTTGACTTGAAGACAGCGACTTTGCAGATGACATCACCCTTCTTTCTCATACCCAGAAAGACATTCAGAACAAGACGGACAAAGTGGACCAGATAGCAAGAAGTTCAGGGCTCAAGATACACCCTGACAAGACCAAGATCATGAAAGCAAGAAACAAAAGCACCAAAAAGATCAACATACAAGGGACAGAGCTTGAAGAAGTCAAACACTTCAAGTACCTTGGTAGTTATATCTCTGCAGACCTCAATATTGAGAAAGAAATTACTACAAGAATAGGTCTTGCAGCACAAGCCTTTAATAGACTGCAGAATATCTGGGAATCTTCCTATCTGACAACAAAGACCAAGTTGAAGATCTATGAAGCCAATATAAGATCAGTCCTTCTCTATGCCTCAGAAACTTGGAGAACATATAAGAAGACTGAAAGTCAACTGAGAGGTTTTGAGGGAAGATGTCTCTGCCGGATCCTGAGGATTCATTGGGAACAACGGGTCACCAACAAAGAATTGAGTAAACGGACAGGCATCAACAGCATCACCCTGGAAGTGAAACAGCGCAGATGGAGATGGCTTGGCCATGTCCTTAGGATGAACAACATCAGACAGCCAAATACTGCTCTGAGATGGGCACCGCATGGGAAAAGGAAGAGGGGCAGTCCACTGGGAACCTGGAGAAGAACCGTGGAAAATGAAATGAAGGAGATGGGTAAGACCTGGAATGAGATCAGTTGGCTTGCCCAAGACAGAGATGCCTGAAGGAAGTCTGTCAGTACCTTATTCTCCATCGGGAGCAAAGAGGATTGAAGTGAAGTGAAGTGAAGGGAACAGAGGTGATGAGGAGGTTCTGGGTAGGTATGGTTTTAAGGAGAGAAATGTGGAAGGACAGATGGTTGTGGATTTTGCTAAAAGGATGGAAATGGATGTGGTGAACACATACTTTAAGAAGAGAGGAACATAGGGTGACTGACAAAAGGGGAAGAAGGTGCATACAGGTGGACTACATCTTATGCAGAAAGAGGAATCTGAAACAGATAGGAGACTGCAAGGTGGTGGCAGGGGAGAATGTAGCTAGACAGCATTGGATGGTAGTCTGTAGGATGACTTTGGAAAGCAAGAAGAGGAAGAGAGTGAAAGCAGAGCCAAAGATTAAGTGGGGGGAAATTACAGAAGGAAGAAGGTCACATAGAGTTCACAAAGGAGTTAAATGGTTAAGGGATAACGCCGTACCGTGGCTGCTGGGGATCAATAAAGTATACAAAATCAAATCAAATCAAAATCAAACAGGCTCTGGGTGGTAGGGAAGAATTACCAGATGATCGGGAAAGTACAGCAAAAGTAAGATAAGATAAGCCTTTATTAGTCCCACAATGGGGAAATTCCAGGATTGCAACAGCACAGGGATAGCAACATGCAGAGCAATAATTCAGAAGATAAGATAATAAGAGCAGTGAATATACATACACTACCGTTCAAAAGTTTGGGGTCACCCAGACAATTATTTTGTGTTTTCCATGAAAAGTCACACTTATTTACCACCATGAGTTGTAAAATGAATAGAAAATATAGTCAAGACATTGACAAGGTTAGAAATAATGATTTGTATTTGAAATAATAATTTTTTCCTTCAAACTTTGCTTTCGTCAAAGAATCCTCCATTTGCAGCAATTACAGCATTGCAGACCTAACATGATTGCACAAGGGTTTTCTAATCATCCATTAGCCTTCTGACACAATGAGCAAACACACTGTACCATTAGAACACTGGAGTGATAGTTGCTGGAAATGGGCCTCTATACACCTATCTAGATATTGCACCAAAAACCAGACATTTGCAGCTAGAGTAGTCATTTACCACATTAGCAATGTATAGAGTGTATTTCTGATTAGTTTAAAGTTATCTTCATTGAAAAAAAGTGTTTTTCTTTCAAAAATAAGGAAATTTCTAAGTGACCCCTGGTAAAAAATAAATATGCTAAATATATTTAATTTAGGTATATTTTAGTGTATTTTAATATATTTTGGTAAAGTAAATTTTAAGTGTGCTATTTTGGAACAACTTTTTTTGTATTCAATACATTTTAGTTAAATTTAAATTGAAATAAAGTTCAACTTTAAGTATGCTTAATGTATTTTTATGTACTAAAGTGGAACAATTTTAAGTACACTTAATGTATTTTTAATATATTATGATCTGTGACGATTTACTCATTCACTAATACACTATGATTACACTAGTTTCATATTTTAAGTGCATTTATTGTGTATTAGCAATAGTCTTATAATTGATTTATAGTTTATTTAAAACCTATTTAAAATGACTCTGCAATACATAGAAATGTCATTTAAAATACTCTTTAAATATACAATGTTTCTATTGTAAATACATTTTTCGTATAATGAAAATACTTCCAAGTATACACTTAACAAATACAGTATATTTTATTTGTATTTCAAAACAAACCAAAAATACATTCAATTACAATGTAGTGCAAAAATTGTAACTAAAGGTTTCGAACCTCGAGAAGTGAATTATGCAAAAAGTAGAATAATCTCAAATGAGTTAGTGCTGTCACTTCACATGACTCTGGTCTGAAGTGTCCCCTTAACGTCATTGTCTGCAAGTTGAAATAAATTTAATAGAATGCATATTACTGACCCCTTGGACCGACATTTTGATGTAAAGAAATTAATTTCATTTATTTTTTTTTAAAGTTCTTCCCTTTGCTGATTTCAGCCTCAAATCCATAGGCAAAAATTCAATATTTCTCTACCACACACCTAATTTTCCAAACTTGTAGACAATAACATCAAGCATATCCTCAGAGTGAGCGACATCTGAAAAGAGCAGCCCTCTCGGAGCTTAGAAGCACATTAAGAACTGGTAGACAAGTGATAAACTGAACACATTCATCACCACTTTTTGTCAAAACTTATGTGGTGTTGCTTGGTACCTGGTAGCATGAAAACAAATGTACAAATAACAAAACTTTTTTTTACCCTTTTTGGCAAACAGCCCTTAACAATGGGTAGAAAAAGAAACAATCAGACCTCACACGAAACATTTATGGCCTCTTATGTGAAAAATGTTCATTGTTGCTGTACTGTTATCACTACGTGTTATATACACTGAGCATGTTAACGTAGATTAACAGCAAGCCAAACTCGTTTTTCACGAGCCAGGAAACCGAGCGTCCTGCTCCTTTATTTTCAGTCTTCTTAGACAGCTTACAGTATTTTACAACTGTGGCTCGAAGCTCGATGAAAAGCCCGAGTGAAACTAAAAAGAAATAAAAACAGAAAATAAATACATATAATTAAGCTAGCGGGCCCCTTGGGTAGGACTAATTCCTGGAAACAAATAGACGTAATACATTAAACAAGGTAGCGGGGCCCTGGGATAAGACTAATTCCTAAAACAATATACTCTAAAAAAAACGATACCAAGTTCACATTTAACAACTTATAAAACCAACATAACATGCATTAACTTACAGCCATTGCTTTCGGAGGTGTGAAAAAAGGGGTTTAACACACAGAAGGAACGTTTCCGACATTCGCGGGCAGGTTATATTCTCTCTGCCTTTTTTTTCTCTCTACCGAAGTCCGTTTCTTCTACCCACAAATCCTAGCGGCAACTGGCTGTGCTTTCAATATAAAATACAAGCAAATTACTAATAACGATACAGAAATTACTTTTAACACAATTACTATTTAGATGACATGAATTACTACAAATGAACTATGATATTTTAATATGAACTTGTGAACTATTTTAACTTTATAAAACACACACTACTGAGGGCAGAACAGTTGCACTTCCTGCGTAGTGCAGCTCGCACCTCAGACACTGTGGTTCCGGGAAACTCCTCAATCACCGCGTCTGCAAAAGAAAACTTACTTAATACAGATTTTAAGTATATCTATAAACCACATTTTTGTACTTCTATGTACTAAAATGTATAAGGAGATCGTTTCACATGACAAATCACCTAAGACAAGGAAAGAATTAGTTTTATTCACTCTACAATGTTAAGTTGTCTTAACAAGTTCTTTGTTGTCCCCCTTCCAAACAATATTGAATGAAATTGAAGTATCTTAAAAATAAAATATTAATCTGTTTCAATTATACATTGTAATTATAAGATAAGATAAGATAAGATAAGCCTTTATTAGTCCCACAATGGGGAAATTCCAGGATTGCACCAGCATAGGGATAGCAACACTCAGAGCAACAATCAGAAGGCAAGAAAAAACAACATCTAGTAAACATATGTCCATATTACTATAAATGTATATATATAGAGACACACAGTGCAGAGCATTATGGCTGGTGAATGTGCAGCAGAAAGTCTAAGCTCTCTCTCCGCGGATGCAGCGGGCCAGCTCGAAGTCTTTGGGCATGATGGTGACCCCCTTAGCGAAGAAGAGACCACCAGGTGGGCCTCGTTGGTCTCCTGCAGAGCCATGACGGCGAAGCTCAGGAAACGCAGGACGGTCTTGAAGTCCTGAGCGATCTCCCTCACCAGGCGCTGGACGGGCAGCTTACGGATGAGCAGCTCCGTGGATTTCTGGTAGCGACAGATCTCTCTCAGAGCCACGGGCCTGTGACGGCGAGGCCTCTTCACTCTGCCGGTGGCCGGAGCGCCTCTCCGAGCAGCCCTGGTGGCTAGCTGTCTCCTGCGGGGAAGGGGGGGGGGGGCTTCTTCCTCCAGTAGATTTTACGGGCGGTCTGCTTGGTTCTTGCCATCGCAAGAACCATTATTTATTTATTATAATTATTTATCATTATTTGTATATTTTTGAAAAATGCTTAGTGTTTTAAGCGTACCAAAAATACGTACTGATTAATACATTTTCATTTATGTTCATACATGCAATTAAAACTGTAAATACTCACTTATGTACTTTGAAATAAGTCAAAGAATAGTGTAATGTATTAAATGTATTGAAAGTATGCAACAAAATACAATTTTAGCTAAATATTACTTTAATATATTTATTGTATTATATAAAAATATATACTCAAAGTATGCATAAAATATACTTTAAATGTATAATGAAATATTTGAGTAGAAGTATATTTCCAATTAGATATATATATTTTATTTGAAATATATTTTTGGAAAAATATATGTCAGTATAGTGTATTAAAAAATACTTATTACAAAGTATGTTTTAAGTACAGTTACATAAATATATTTACGTTATACTTGAAAGCGATTCCTAGAAAGTACAAGTATATTCTAATATATTTAACTTGTATTTTTGAAAAAAGAATATAGTAATAATACACTTCAATATATTTTTTTTTCACCAGGGACCCCAAACTTTTGAACGGTAGTGTACGTACACAGAAATATACATAGCCCAAGGAACCGGGGGGTTAGTCCCCTTTGTGGGTGTTTGGGGTGTGTGTGTGGTGGCACTGAGTGGGGGGTTCTCCACCCAGAGTTGGAAGTCGGGGGGGGGGGGGATAGAGGACTGAAGGAGGAAGTAGCACCGGGGGGTCTCAGATGCAACAGAAAGGACTGGCCGCACCCCGGGGAGTCAGGAGAGACCGGAGTTCACTAGAGTGGGAGAAGGAATGATAAGCAGGGTTAATGTGCCAGACAGGCAGTGTACTGTGTATATTGTCTTTGAATCCCTGGGTCTCAATGGGCAGGAATAAAGTGGTATAAAAGGAGGCACCCAGAGACCCCGGGAGAAGTTTTCTGTTTTTTATGTTGGGAGGTGAATGCTTTTATGTTGGGAGGTGAAGCGTGTCGTCCAGCTCGCTGTCTCGTCTGCTTTCATCTTCTACAGGACAAAATAAAGCAATAAAGCACATAAATAAATAAAGAACTACAGTAAATCAACGCAGACAGTAAATTACGGGAACATAACCAAGGACTAGACAGGAAGTGTTACCAAAGTAAAACTAGAATCAAGCTAAATGAAACTGAACAATAGTTGGTGATGAAATATTTCAAAATAAAGCCAGCGTCAAACTGATCCAAAACTAAACAGAAAGCTAAATTTAAAACTGAATGCGACATGAAGAAAGAACGGTCCAAAACCACAGAATTCAAAACTCAAGGATGGGGCGTGGCCAGCATGCTGTTGTTCATGCCCACCCATGACACGTGGTTATGGTTGTTTGTTACAGTTGGTTAAAAATATAATTTTTTATGCACTCAAAAATGAATTGTAGCATCTAAGTATTTGCATTATTTGGGTGTTATTTGAATTATTATATTCATAACTTTTATTATACGTGTGCATACCCATAGAAACCAAGCATCATCATCATCATCATAGCAGTCTGTCATGGGCGACAATGACTGTTTCATTTAGGTCTGATCAGATTCCTCCACGCAGCTCTGTCCTTAGCCTTCCGCTGCCACAAGCTCCTGTCTATATCCAACTTCTTCGAGTTTCTTTTTACAGTGTCTTTAAATCTGAGCCTTGGTCTACCCTGACTGCGTTTGTACTTGCCATAAGCAAGTATCTCTGCATGCCTGTAGAAAGCAGGTGCAACCAAGCACGTCACCACTCGTTCAGTGATGCCTGCCTTTGATCTTTGATGATGTCATAGCGAGTCCTATGATCGTGAGTAATGCCTGCCTTTGATCTTTGATGATGTCTAAGCGAGGCCTTTGATCGTGAGTGATGCCTGCCTTTGATCTTTGATGTCATAGCGAGTCCTAAGATCGTGAGTGATGCCTGCCTTTGATCTTTGATGATGTCATAGCAAGTCCTATGATCTTTTAGCAAGCCCTATGATTGTGACAGACAGACAGACAGAGATTTCTGCCTGCCTTTGATATTTGATGATGTCATAGTGAGTCCTATGATTTTGATGACGTCATAGAGTCCTATGATCGTGAGACACACACAAAGTCCTATGATCATGACAGACAGACAGACACACACACACAGTCCTGTGATTGTGACACACAGACAGACACAGATTTTCTTGAATTACAAGTGCATACCTGTGCATGCCCGTGCATACTCGTGCATGCCAGTAGAAACCAAGTATAAGCAAGTATTTCTGCATGCCCGTAGAAAGCAAGTGTAAGCAAGCATTTCTGCATTCCTACCTTTGATCTTTGACATGGTTACCATGGCAACAGTAACCATGGTGATGCCTGCCTTTGATCTTTGACATGGTTACCACAGCAACAGCAACCCTGGTGAAACCTGCCTTTCATCTTTGACGTCACCACTCGTGATGCCTGCCTTTGATCTTTGATGATGTCATAGCAAGTCCTATGATCTTTGATGATGTCATAGCAAGTCCTATGATCGTGAGTGATGCCTGCCTTTGAGCTTTGCAAGCATTTGAGATGAGATGAGATGAGATTCTGCATTCCTGCCTTTGATCTTTGACATGGCAACAGTAACCATGGTGATGCTTGACATGGTTACCATGACAAAAGTAACCCTGGTGAAACCTGCCATTGATCTTTGACGTCACCACTCGTTCAGTGGTGCCTGCCTTTGATCTTTGATGATGTCATAGCGAGTCCTATGATCTTTGATGATGTCATAGTGAGTACTATGATCGTGAGTGATGCCTGCCTTTGATCTTTGATGATGTCATAGCGAGTCCTGTGATCGTGAGTAATGCCTGCCTTTGATCTTTGACATGGTTACCATGGCAACACAAAGTCCTATGATCGTGACACACAGAGATTTCTTATATACGGAGTAATGATATAGATATATACTGTATAGAGTGAAGTACGTGGCGGTAATGCACCTGTAAGCTGGTTGCCAACCGCCAATCAAATCTAAAAGAAGAAGAAGAATCTTCTTCCTTTTTGTGTTTCTGAGGGCCTGCTATAAGGTGGAATTTCCCGTGTGTAATTATTAACATTCTATTGTATCACATTGTATCTCTTTATGCATTAAGATGGTTGAGCGTTAAGATAAATTTACTGGCAAAATAATTTGATTTAGTCAGTTAAAACTGGTGAAACAAATTTAAATATGATGTGAAACAAGCCAGATACCGTGTTCCAAATTATTATGCAAATAGGATTTTAGTGTCATAAACATGCAATTTTTTGTTGTTCAATTAAACTCATGGATGGTATTGTGTCTCAGGGCTCTTTGGATCACTGATATCAATCTCAGATGAATCCTGTCATAATTTGTTTGCCAGGTGGGCCCAGTTAAAGGAAAACTACTTCAAAAGGATGTTCCATATTATTAAGCATGCCACAGGTTTCAAGCAATATGGGAAAGGAAAAGAATGTCTTTGCTGTCGAAAAGCGTCAAGTAGTGCAATGCCTTGGACAAGGTAGATATTTCACGAAAACTTAAGCGTGATCATCGTACTGTGAAAAAATTTGTGGCTGATTTAGAGCACAGACGGGTCCGTGCAGACAAAGGCATAATGAGGAAGGTTTCTGGCAGACAAATTCATTGGATTAAGAGAGCAGCTGCTAAAATGACATTACAAAGCAGCAAACAGTTATTTGAAGCTGCTGGTGCCTCTGGAGTCCCACAAACCTCAAGGTGTAGGATCCTCCAGAGGCTTGCAGTTGTGCATAAACCTACTATTCGGCCACCCCTAACCAATGCTTACGAAAAGAGGACACAGGTTGCCAACTGATTTTTCGAGAGCAGAGGAGCTCTGGAAGGACATGCCACAGCATGAAGAGGTGGCAACTCTCTGCTGAAGAAGAAGAAGGCGATTCGACCAGGACACAAATTCAACTAAGAGGAATGTAGGTGGGAAACGAGGAAGAGGAAGTTTGGAGCACGGTGGAGTCTAAATGAAACAAACGCAGACAAAAAGTAATCATTAAACTTACTCAGGAAGGGGCATCGTTTCGTGAGTGGAACTCAATTAAGCTCACAAATGCAATTAATGGGTTACTTGGAGAAGTTTTAAATGCAAGGGTTCTTCGTAGTGGTTTGTTGCTGGTTACATGTAAAGATAGTGTTCAACAAGGAAACGCAATCAGAGTCACTCAGATGAAGGGAAAAAAATGTACAGTGTTCAGTATTGGAAGGAAATAAGGCAATGAGAGGAGTGATATCGGGCATTTCAACGGCTGTCTCAACTGATGAAATAATGAGGAACTTAACTGGAGCAAAAGTGAGAGATACGGAGATTGAAAGCTAATAGAAATGGCGAAAAATGTGATAGTCTGTCAGTAATGTTAAAATTTGATGAAACAAGTCTGCCAAGTAAGGTGTATATTGGCTACATGAGCTATGAAGTCAGACTTTACGTTCCTCCTCCACTCAGATGTTTCAAACGTCAAAAGTTTGGTCATGTAGCAACGATATGCAAAGGTAGACAATGATGTGCCAGATGCTCCGGTGAACATGAATAGTGTGAAAGAGGAGCCCAATTAAAGTGCTGTAACTGCGGTGATGAACATAGCTCTGCATATCGAGGTTGTGAAGCCAGCAAAAGAGCAGCAGAAATTCAGCAGATAAAAGTCTCCCAGGGACGAACATATGCAGAAGCTGCGAAAAAGGTGCCAGCTAAAAAAGTGGGAGTGGACTCGAACAGGGAAAGTGTGCAGACTTGCAGTGCATGCAGTAGAATTAAGGAAGACACTCTGGTTTTGACGGAAAATTATTTTGTCTTATTTGTGGTAGATGTGATAAACTGCACTGTGCAGACTTCCAAGAAAACAGAAAAAATCAAAATCATTGTGAAAGCAGCAGAAAAATATCTTGGCATTAAGGGGCTACAGTGGGAAGCAGTTGAGGACTTGTTAAGTGGGGGATCTTTAAGTTCAAAGACATCATGGGCTGGTGGATCAACCGCCAATCAAGTCTAAAAGAAGATGAAGAACAATGAGATGAGATGCAGATATGTACTACAGCTAGAAGAAGAATAATGAGATGAGACGCAGATATGAGATTATAAAGAAGAACGTCACAAAGCTATGAGTTAAACGTCATAAAGCTATGACGAAAAAATCACAAAGCTATGAGGAAAATGTCACAAAGCGATGAGGAAATGTCACAAAGCTCTGAGGAAAACGTCACAAAGCGATGAGGAAAACGTCACAAAGCTATGAGGAAAACATCACAAAGCTATGAGGAAAACGTCACAAAGCTATTGCGGCGGATGATAAAAAATAATAAGCAGCGAATGCTGTAGGTTTTAAGTGAAGCTTTATTATATCATCCAGCCGTCACGAGCTCCGCTCCCGGCGCCGTGCATGCGCGCCGGGAGCGAGCCCACGGCTCTCAGAGAAGGAGGACACAAAGTCTGTGTCCAGCAGCAGCAGTTGCCAGAATGAGAGAATGAGAGTGAGAGAGTTTGCATTACAGAGTTGCAGCATATATACTGGACTACAACAATACATCAAAGGACATACCCCAGCAGTTGGTATGATCAAAGAGATAACAGAACAGGCATAAGACATTTGCATTTGAGAGACATATTGATCTCAGTCCCTAGGTCACAGTGAGGACAGGACGCATGTGCACAATGCATGAAAGGCAACATTAACATCACAGAAGTGAGCCAGACGAAACGAGTCTGCCTGTAGACATTAATACACATTTCACTGTTCTGTTATTTGCTCTAGCCGAGCGCTGTGTTTGACCAGTCTGTTTGTGGGGGTTTACACCAAAGCACATCTACATATTGATCTCAGCCTCTAGGTCACAGTAAGGACAGGACGCATGAAC
Source organism: Pholidichthys leucotaenia (assembly GCA_020510985.1). Lineage (NCBI taxonomy): Eukaryota > Metazoa > Chordata > Actinopteri > Cichliformes > Pholidichthyidae > Pholidichthys > Pholidichthys leucotaenia. Next base: position 104,526,359 of record CM035842.1, on the reverse strand, counting down.
ACTATACATGAATGGCACATTACATCACGATACATGCATGGCACATTACATCTCAGTAGTGCAGCGGGAAAAACCTAGAGAAAAGAGCTGAGTGTCCTGTGCGTTGTGGGGGGGTTGAATCAACCCGCCACACGCTCCCCCCCAGAGGGCACGGCAGGGGGCCGAGACCTCGATAATCCATCTATGGGAGCGAGCTGTGGGAGAAGCTCGCTGCAGGCGGAGGGGGAGGGAGGGGAGGGGTAGTAGGTGCCGGCAGGGGCTGTGAAATCGTCCGAGCCGCGCAAAAATTGCTTGCTGCTCCGCGACGTCGAGGGGCTGTCCCGTTGCGCGTGCGGAGATCACAAGAAGAAAAATTTGTCTCTGACTCCTCCCATGGCCATGAAGAAAAGCAGGAGCGGCTGTAAGAAAAAAAAAAAAGAAACAAAAGCAGAGGGACTGGCGTGTTGACTTTAGGTGCAGGAGCAACCCCAAAGCCCCCTGGGAACAGCTGACGGCTGAAATCCCTTTGTGCCGTGGCTGAGACCATTAGAAAATCCAGTGGCGAGCTGCGTGCTTGCTTCAGGTGAACGGGCAGCCCTGAAGGTTCCGAGGGTGGCGATCGGCCGTATTTCTCGGGCATCTGCAGCGGCGGAGGACGATGGCGGTCTCTGTAGCCTTTATTGCCCCGTGCGTGGTGTGCCGTCCTTGTAACTCCCCGGTGCGCGCGTGGGGGTTCCATGCTTGGGTGGGCCGCTGGAGTGGCGAGTCAGGGTGCAGAATCTTGGCGGAGATCGGCGCAGACGGCGCCGATAAAATCCAGGTTTGGGCTGTGGCTGCAGCTTGGCCATGGTGCGTTGGAGCGGTGAGAGGAAATAGACGATCTTTTGTCCCTCAGGCTCGTGCAGATGCGTTGGAGCGGTGGGAGGGAATAGACGATCTTTGGCACCGCTCGGCCGATTCAGCGTGGATGTCCAAACCAGAAGGCTGCGTCGCACAAAGCGTGTGCGTCTTCGGGTCACCAGTGCAGCTGTCCAGATCAGAAGGCTGCGTTTGCACAAAACGTGTGCATTCCGGGGTCACCAGTGCGGCGGATGATAAAAAATAATAAGCAGCGAATGCTGTAGGTTTTAAGTGAAGCTTTATTATATCATCCAGCTGTCACGAGCTCCGCTCCCGGCGCCGTGCATGCGCGCCGGGAGCGAGCCCACGGCTCTCAAAGAAGGAGGACACAAAGTCTGTGTCCAGCAGCAGCAGTTGCCAGAATGAGAGAATGAGAGTGAGAGAGTTTGCATTACAGAGTTGCAGCATATATACTGGACTACAACAATACATCAAAGGACATACCCCAGCAGTTGGTATGATCAAAGAGATAACAGAACAGGCATAAGACATTTGCATTTGAGAGACATATTGATCTCAGTCCCTAGGTCACAGTGAGGACAGGATGCATGAGCACAATTCATGAAAGGCAACATTAACATCACAGAAGTGAGCCAGACGAAACGAGTCTGCCTGTAGACATTAATACACATTTCACTGTTCTGTTATTTGCTCTAGCCGAGCGCTGTGTTTGACCAGTCTGTTTGAGGGGGTTTACACCAAAGCACATCTACATATTGATCTCAGCCTCTAGGTCACAGTAAGGACAGGACGCATGAACACTATACATGAATGGCACATTACATCACGATACATGTGTGACAGAGATCATCCTGCGCAGTTCGCCCCACACGGGACACGAACCCGCGACCTCTCAGTCAACTACACAGTTCGAGCATGGGAGACACAGCACGATCGCGCTGAGCTAAAGGTCCGACCGATAGCTCAGCGCTACCGATACTGTATGAGGCTTTGGGAGGGAGGTTTACTAACGTTCTACACCGAACAGTACTAGTTGGCATCCGTTACACATGCATGGCACATTACATCTCAGTAGTGCAGCGGGAAAAACCTAGGGAAAAGAGCTGAGTGTCCTGTGTGTTGTGGGGGGGTTGAATCAACCCGCCACACTATGAGGAAAACATCACAAAGTTATGAGGAAAAACAGACACACAGGAAGACAGACATATATGCAGTGTGTGGCAGTAATACACTTGTAAGCTGGTTGCCAACCGCCAATCAAATCTAAAAGAAGAAGAAGAACCAATGCTCACAAGCAGAAAAGGTTGCAGTGGGCCCACCTTTTCCCGTTTCTCCTTTTAGATTCAGGTATCAATCAATGCAGTGGGCCCACTTCTTCTCCGTCTTTTAGATTTGATTGGTGGTTGGCAACCAGCTTACAGGTGCATTACTGCTACATACTTCACTCTATATCATCACCGGGGGTCAGGAGTCTGTAGTGGGCCCAGAAATACATCATTCTATATATAATTCAAGAAATCTGTCTGTCTGTGTGTCTGTCACGACCATAGGACTCGCTAAAAGATCATAGGATCGCCTATGATGTTCCTATGAGCTCTACATTTTTTAAATTTTTTTTTAATTTTATTTGTTTATTTGTCAGGGATAGTGCAATAAACATAGACAAAAAAGAAAATCTGATGTGTTGCACATAGAGTGTATAGCATTAAGCTAGTTTGCAACTCTTGTCCCTGGATGGGCTTTAGAGAAAAGAAACAGATAAAAAGAGAAAAGGATGAAGAAAAAAACAAAATGAAAACAGTATAAACATTATCCACATACATCAATGCAAACAAAATTATAAATACACAATATAAAAACCTGATTCACATTTGCCTGTTACAGTACAATGCCTGTTAACATTTGCCTTTCCTTCTTCACTCACACCCTGCAGACAATCATTTCATACATGGGTACATTCTTGTTTACTTTTAGCCAGTTTTTAACCTTTGTAATAAATGTTTTAAATCCGTTATTATTTTGATTTCATTGGCATTGTGTTCCAGATATGACTGCCCTTTATAGAAAAAGCTGTTTGTCCAAATGTGGTTCTGCGGTGGGATATTTTACAGTTATTGTTAACAGAACTCCTGGTGGCTCTGCTGCTGTCCTGTCTTTGGATGAATCCAACAAGTGGCTCTGGCGCTGATTTATGGAAACATTTAAAAATTAATTTCAGAAAGAACAAAGGTCAATGAAACTCTCAAAACTCAGTAGATTAATATTTTTTTTAGAATATAACAATGATGCCACCTAATGGGCTTTTTATCAGAATTATTAGAGTTCGATTATATAATGACCTATATGTTTTATTGTAGAAGGAGCGCTTGAGCCAAACTGTCAGAACAGTATGATAGTATGCGAAAAAACCATAGAATAGCATATACAGTACAGCTGCTTGGTGTGGTATGTAATGTCTAATTAGCAATTCAATTTTTTTTTACTGTTTAGAAATCTTCTTTATGTGAAGATTACATTTGAGTTTGAGGATCTAGTACAATGCCAAGGTATATGAAATTCTGTACTGAACCAATATCGTGATCATGTATATTAACTTTAAATGGTTGCAAATTACATTTTTTGATTGAAGAGCACATTGAAACTGTTTTCTGAAGGTTCAGCAATAGATGGTTCTGAATGAGCCACTCTTGGACATCAACCATGCTTGGAAGACAGGACGTCTGCAGCCTGAGCTGGAGTCTTAGCAGCTGTGTAATAACTGCATCATCTGCATAAAGTTGACATGTTGCAGCTGAGCAGTGTAATGGCAGGTCATTAATAAAAATGCTGGAAGTAAAGGACCAAGAATGGACCCTTGTGGGATACCATACAATTATTTAAAAGGAAGGATTTATCCTGGTGAACTTTTACACACTGTTCTCTGTTCTGAAGATAAGATGCAAACCATTTTATTGTATTGGGAGAAAAGTTAAAAGATAACATTTTGGATAAAAGCAAGCTGTGTCAGTGTGTGTCAGACAGTGTCAGACAGTGTCAAAAGCCTTTTTGAGATCCAGAAAAACAGCTCCCACCACATTACCCCTGTCCAAGGACTGTTTGACATTTTCAACAAGGCAGCAGTTTGCTGTTTCTGTTGAGTATCCTGGTCTAAAACCAAATTGGTGTGGATGAAGAAGTTGACCGTCTTGTAGATAGTCTATCAGCTGTGTAGCTACAACTTTTTCAAGAACCTTAGACAGGACTGGTAAAATAGAGATTGGGCGGTAATTACATATATCATCTTTACTACCCGATTTAAAAAAACTGGTATGACGACAGCTTTTTTTCCAGCCAGATGGAAATGTACAGGACCTAATGGAGAGATTAATGAGATGAGTCAGTGTTTGATTAATATTTTGCTGTGCGTTTTGAGAAAAGGAAAGTCTATATGTGCCATATAGCTCATAGGACTCGCTAAAAGATCATAGGACTCACTATGAGATTAAAGGCAGGCCATCCCTGTCATAGGACTTGCTAAAAGATCATAGGACTTGCTATGACATCATCAAAGATCGCAGGCAGGCAATCGCTCACGATCATAGGACTCACTATGTCATAGTGAGTCCTATGATCGTGAGCGATGTCATAGTGACTATGACATCTTCAAAGATCAACGGCAGGCATCACTCATGATCATAGGACTCGCTAAGACATCATCAAAGATCAAAGGCAGCCATCACAGATCAAAGGCAGTCAGCACTGAACGAGTGGTGACATCAAAGCTCAAAGGCAGGTTTCACCATGGTTACTGTTGCCATGGTAACAGTAACTTTCTACGGACATGCAGAAATGCTGCTCCTAGGAAACACTCACATAAGGAGTTGTTCATAACTTTTTATAAGAACTCCTTATACAAAGATATAGAGTGTCAGTGGCGGTAAAAGTGGGATGGACGCCGTCTCGTCTAATAAGGAAAACCTGGTCTTATTAGACGAGACGGCGTCCATCCCACTTTGGATGGTGCGTCTCATTTATCTAACAATCTGGCATCATTTTTAGCCAAATTTCCAAAACATTGACAACTCAGAATTGGGACCAGGAAGCAGAGTCGCAGTCTTACACACCTCTCTACAGCTCCTCTTCATCCGCCACCCCTCAACTTAGCCCCTGTCTCCCCCCATCAGAGATCATTGTCTGCTCCCTCCAAAGTAAATAAAAATATAATGTATAAGCATCCCAAAGTGATTAAACAAAAAGTTGGTAAAACTCAAATTAAACCATGAAGCCTCTAAATTGAATGATTTGGCCTCTGTTCTCCCCATAATTTAAAGATTAATGCAGTTTGTTAAATATTAGGTCTCTAACTCCCAAGTCTCTGCTAGACCATGATCTGTTAATTGATCATCAGATTGATTTAATATCCCTTACAGAGATGGTTAGGGCAAGAGGATTATGTTGGTTTAAATGAATCAACTCCTCTGGTTATTTAAACTGTCAAAATCCTAGAAGTTCTGGTCATGGAGGAGGAGTAGCAAACAATTTACCATTCCAAATTAACTAGTTAATGTAAAGCAAAAACACATTATAATTCCTTTGAGGACCTGGTCCTCAGTATTGGGCATTTTACCAATTTTAGGACTAAACCCAATTTTATTTGCATAGTTTATCGTCTCCATCAACCTACTCAGAGTTTTTATCCGAACTTGCTGAATTCTTAGCTGATTTAGTGCTGAAATCATATAGAATAATTATAGTAGGGGACTTTAATATACATGTAGATGTAGATAGTGATTGCCTTAATATGGCATTTAATTCAATATTAGACTCGATGGGGTTTTCTCAGAAAGTAGAAAATTCTACCTATTATCTCCACCATACGTTGGACCTTGTTCTGACATATGGCATAGAAATAGAATATCTGATAGTGTCTCCTCATAACCCTGTAGTCAGACCATTGTCTGTTAACCTTTGATTTTACTATTTCTGACTATTTGGCTCCTAAAGAAAAATATTACTACAGTAGATGCCTCTCAGATGATGTTGTAACCAAATTTATGCAGATTGTTTCCTCTATGCCATGTGTCAACACAACGGAAATAAGCTATAGACAGCTTGCTCCTTCTGTAATTGATAGCATGGTAGATAGTGTTACCGCTTCTCTGCATCAGACTCTAGACATGATGGCCCCTTTAAAAAAGAAAAAGTCTAATCAGAGATTTCTAACTCCTTGGTTCAATACAGAAACTCGTAGCTTAAAACAGAAGACTCATCTATTAGAAAGAAAATGGCGCTCCACTAATTTATATGAAATCTATTTAGCTTGGAGAAATCATCTTTTAATTTATAAAAAATCTCTTAGAAAAGCTAGAACAGTTATTATTCTGTATTAATAGAAGAGAACAAGAATAATCCCAGGTTTCTTTTCAGCACTGTAGCCAGGCTGACAAAGAGTCGGGACTCTGTCAATCCTAGCATTCCCTTAGAGCTTACGAGTCAGACTTTATGAACTTTTTCAATACTAAAATTTCATCTATTAGGAGATAAAATCAGTCAGATTCTTCCCACTGTAACTTTAAATACAGTAACTACTACAAACTCCTTCAATTGATATCTGTTTGGATGAGGTTTACTCCAATTGACCTTTTAGAGTTAGACAAAATAATTTCCTCATCCAAGCCTTCAACTTGTCTTTTAGACCCTATTCCTACCAGGTTATTTAAAAAGTCTTCCCATTTATTGGTAGCTTTATTCTTCAAATAATCAGTTCTTCTTAACTTTAGGCCATGTACTGCAGGCTTTTAAAACTGCTGTAATTAAACCCTTACTCAAAAAGCCAACACTGGATCCAGGAGTTTTAGCTAACTATAGACAATCTCTAATCTCCCTTTCATTTCAAAAATCTTAGAATAGAGTTGTTGCTACGCAAATTATTTGACCACTTTCAGGAATGGTTTATTTGAAGAGTTTCAATCTGGGTTTAGAATCCATCATAGTACTGAAACAGCCTTAGTGAAGTCACTAATGACCTCCTGCTCACATCTGATACTGGACTTCTTCTGTACTTGTCCTTTTAGACCTTAGTGCAGCTTTTGATACTATCGATCAATAATATTCTACTTGATAGATTAGAACCTATGTTGACTTAATGAACGTCGTTGCAGTGGTTTAGATCTTATTTAATCTTATCGGTTCCAGTTTGTTCATGTCAGTAATGAGTTTTCTTTCAACTCAAAGCTCAGTCATGGAGTTCTACAGCGATCTGTGCTAGGCCCTACTCTTTTAGTTTATATATGCTTCTGTTAGGCAACATTATTAGAAAGTACTGTATACATTTTCATTGTCATGCAGATGACACACAATTATACCCGTCAATGAAGCCAGATGATTGTAATCAATTAGCAAAGTTAGAAGCCTGTCTTAAGGAAATCAAAGCTTGGATGACTTGTAATTTCCTGCTATTAAATTCAGATAACAATGAAGTCATTCTTGTTGGTCCAAAAAACCTTAGAAATACCTTTTCAAATCAAACTTTTAGTTTGGATGTGGTTACTCTTTCTCTTAACCACTTGCACTCCGAGGCAATTTTCCTAAAAATGCCAAAAAATAACGTGCCCAAAGTAAATCGAAAGCTGTTCTTCAACCCTTTGCAGCATCTTCATGGGGTTGGTCTCATTTAAAAGAAAACACTTTGAATTTTTTGGCAAAAAAAACATAATCTCTCTACGTGCTCCGGCCACTGAGTTACAGTCATCTAAACATACTGAACTTGAAGAAAAAAAATTTGGACACAGTGTTTTTTTGGATACAAATGCTTGTAAATAACACACAGCTGTCCGATCCGGCTGGAAAATGCAACAGAAATGTAGAACCAAGTGTTATCCAGCTGAGATCCAAATTTGGTAACAATACCACAAAAAATGAATATTTTACACAGCTTTGTTCTCAGGCTGTTCCCAGGCGTTTTGGAACTGTGCCAAATTGTGCCAAATGGCACAGTTTGGAAAAACGTCTGTAACTTTTGAATGATTCAATGTAGAAGCTTCATTTTAGGCTCAAAGGAAAGGTTACACTCAGGGCTGTGTCTGTGTGTGTGTGTGGGGGGGGGGGGGGTCGTCCTCCCCCCCCCCCCCGCTATCAAGGACAGAGTTCGGCCCTCGCTACATGACAGATTACAATCGTTGCATGTTTCCACAGCAACGCTGTCACAGCGGCTCCCCCCCCCTCGCTACTGTGTGTGTGTGTGGGGGGGGGTTGTCCCCCCCCCCCCCGCTCGCTACAGAGGATGGACTTTAGCCATCGCTACACAACGGATTAGCCTTATGTGGTGATGTAGGACAGCAGTGCAGTCACCGCGGCTCCCCCCTCCCTCGCTGCAGAAGAACAGCGGGGGTGGGGGGGCGTTCACAGCCTGTACACTGCGAGCAACCCCTTGTACCACGGCGCACGAACTTCAGACTTCGTGAACCGCACAGCTGTAATTTACTGATCGGTCAAAAGTCATTTTGGATTACAATTTTCAGGGATAGAGAATAATTTAGCTTATAACACCTTACCTCTTCACAGCGGAGTCTTGGCGAACTTGTCTTCCTCATTGTCAGACGAACGCGACGCTGGTCCGCTCTGGTTCTGGTCTCGTGACTCGATCAAAACATAATTCCATTATTGCGGTTTTGTGCTTCCATGATTGCGGTTTTTGGCGAACGATTTTTCAAAACAAATTACAGTAGTAATTAAAAAAAGACTGGCGAAGGCGTGTGTGTCACTCAGCCTTCGTCGTCAGCCTCCGTCGGTCTATAATGACCATGGAAGAAATCATAACGTCTACTCTGCTGGAACCAATACAAAATAAGCACCGCCTGTAGCCGAACATGCCGATCCACGAATGGCACTCCCTGTAACACAGGTTGCATTTGTGGATGGTCTCCATGCTGCTGGGTCTGTGAGGCTCTTCCTGTGTCCTTTTTGATCCGCTGCAGCAGCCAGTCTTCACCCAGCCCTTAAAAAAAAACAGCTCACGAACTTCTCTGCTTCAACTGGCTCACTGCATTCAAAGCGTTGGGAGGCGGGTCCTCCTTATAGTCGAATGAGAGGTCAATCAGATGAACTAATCTGTTCGCGGCTGTGTTTGCAGATTTTTTTTTCAGTGGCGCTTGAGGCCACACCACCTACACCACCACCATCAATATCCTTATCATGCGTCATGCGCGCACGAGGGCGCACGAGTGCGCGCTCGTGCGCCCTCGGGCGCCCTAGGACGCAGAGACTTGCCCGCCCACGGAACAACGGAGTGCAAGTGTTAATAGCTCTGTGAGGAACCTTGGGGTTATTTTTGATCAAGATCTGTTTTTTTAATTACCTCTGCCAGGCCACAGGCCAGCAGGAGGTTATGTTTTTGCCAGTGTTTGTCTGTCTGTCTGTCTGTTGTTAGCAAGATAACTCAAAAAGTTTTGGGACGGATTTTGATGAAACTTTCAGGCGTTGTTGGAAATGGTACAAGGAAGAACTGATTAAATTTTGGGGATGATCCGGATCACCTTCTGGATACAGGAATTTTTTTAAGGATTCTTTAACATTGTGAGATACGGCCATTTTCAACATGTGTGCAGGCGCAATGGAGGGCACTGGTCGTCGTGTCTGACAAACACGAACTCCACGTTCTTCAAAGTTTTAGGCACAAAAGCATGCGGAAAACAGTGGTGAGCCGGGCCCGGCAGCGTGCCTGTGTTTGCGCTACGCTGCAAAAGCTGAGACGGGCAGCTGTCCGGCGCCGGATTATTTGGCAGAAATTCCCCGGGCAGCCATAGTGGCTGCGCAAAAACAAGCTCTCTGCCGGGGAAGCTTCCAAATCCTCTTTTGCCGCAGAGCGCAACCCCAATATAAAACCCATGGCAACCTGTCTACCCAAATTGCATCCGTCAGTGAACCCCTGAGTGCTGCTTTCAGTGATCTATGAAAATGCTCGCATAACCCATTGGCCTGTGGGTTGTACGCGGTTGTGCCATGAAATTGCAAACACCCACAGCCTGGGAGTAATGGAGATGGACACAACAGCAACACTTCAGTTGATTACCTCCGCCAAGGAGGTAATGCTTTTACTTCTGAACCCACTAATCCTATCATTGTGAATCCAATTGCTAGTCATATGTTTTCATGGTCAAGGAATCTGAAAACGTACACACAAACACTGTATGGGGGGGAACTGTGGCGTTTGGCGGAGGTCTGCGCTCTCCGAGTGCTTTTCTAGTTCATATATTAAATTCATTTCTAAGACTGCCTTCTATCATTGCATAATATTGCCAAGATTAGGAACATCTTGTCTCAGAGTGATGCTGAGAAACTGATCCACACTTTTGGTTAGCTCTAGATTAAATTATTGTAACTCTTTATTATCAGGTTGTCCTAAAACATCTTTAAAAAGTCTTCAGTTGATCCAAAATGCTGCTGCAAGAGTTTTAACAGGTACTAGAGAAGAGAGTTCATATCTCTCTGGTTCTGGCCTCCCCTCATTGGCTTCCCATAGAGTTTAGAATTAAGTTTAAAATCCTTCTTCTCACTTTCAAAGCTCTAAACAATCAGGCCCCTTTTTATTTAAAAGATCTGATACTACCCTATTATCCTAACAGAGCACTACACTCCCAATATGCTGGATTACTTGTAATACCTAGAATCTCCAAAAAGTAGCAATGGGAGGCAGAGCCTTCAATTATCAAGCTCCTCTCTCTGTGGAACCAGCTGCCAATCTGGATTCGGGAGTCAGTCCTCATCTCTGTTTTTAAGAATAGGGTTAAAACCTTCCTTTTTGATATAAGCCTACAATTAGGGAGGGATCATGTGTCTCCTGAAACCCTCCCTTAATTATGCTGCTAATAGGTTTAGACAGCCGGGGGACCTCAATAATGCTTGGGCTTCACTCCTTTCTTCACTCTCAATGAATTTTTTTTTTTTGCCGGTCATTAACATCTTTTTGTTCTCTCCCATAGATTGAGTCCCCATCGTGCTGTTTGCTCTCTACATGTCTATTTTTTCATCTTCTCTATCCCCTCACCCCCAGCCAGTCGCAGCAGATGACTGCCCCTCCCTGAGCCTGGTTCTGCTGGAGGTTTCTTCCTGTTAAAAGGAGTTTTTCCTCTCCACCATCACCAAGCACTTGCTCACAGGGGATCGCCTGATTCGCTGGGGTCTTTCTGGAATTGTGGAGGTTTCCCCTACAGTTGAAAGTGCTATGAGATGACTGTTGTTGTGAAATGGTGCTATATAAATAAAGTTGAATTGAATTGAATTAATGCACCTGTAGGCTGGTTGCCAACCGCCAATCAAATCTAAAAGAAGAAGAAGAAGAAGATGCTTGCAAACACTTGCTTTCTATGGGCGTGCACGGGTATGCACGGGCATGCACAGGTATGCACTAGTGAAGACTAATTTTCAAACAGTCTTGTTTATTGATGAGTGCCATGCAAACCTGGATGTTTCAGATGGATGGAGTAATGGATGTTTGGTGGATGGCCACCATGTCCCAAGGCTATGACGTCAGCAAGGAGGTGACGGAATAATGTTTTGGGCCGGAATCCTGGGGAGAGAATTGGTGGGCCCTTTAAGGTTCCTGAAGGTGTGAAAATGACCTCGGCAAAGTATATAGAGTTTCTGACTGACCACATTCTTCCATGGTACAAAAAGAAGAGCCGTGCCTTCCGTAGCAAAATTATCTTCATGCATGACAATGCACCATCTCATGCTGCAAAGAATACCTCTGTGTCATTGGCTGCTATAGGCATAAAAGAAGAGAAACTCATGGTGTGGCCCCCATCGTCCCCTGACCTCAACCCTGCTGAGAACCTTTGGAGCATCCTCAAGCAAAAGATCTATGAGGGTGGGAGGCAGTTCACATCAAAGCAGCAGTTGTGGGAGGCTATTCTGACATCTTGCAAAGAAATTCAAGCAGAAACTCTCCAAAAACTCACAAGTTCAATGGATGCAAGAATTGTGAAGGTTATATCAAAGAAGGGGTCCTATGTTAACATGTAACTTGGCCTTTAAAGATGTTTTTGATTGAAATAGCTTTTGATTTCAGTAAATATGACCTCCTACTGCTGTAAATTCAACAAATGACAATACTCAGTGCTTTACAACCAATAAAAAGTTTTGAAACTCTGTTGTGCATAATAATTAGGAACAGTGCATTTTGAGTTTTTTTATTTTTGCAAAAAAAAATAGTTATCATTGGGAGGTTTGTTCAATGAAATTTGAATTATGCTCTTACGGTTGGGGCGCGATGTATGGGGTCATTAACTGAAAAATGGTGTGTTTATAGGTTTAAACTGTCTGAAATGAGTCTACTGGTCACATAATTATAAAAAAAAAAATTCAAAACAGTCAATTCTCTTAAAAAATACAGCCTTTATCGTCGTTTTTTCTCCCAAGAAATGCCAGAAACATTTTTGACTCTTCCGGGGGAACCTTAGATGTCAAGATTAGAAAGAAGCCAACTGCTGTCTTGAGAACCGCCCACTTCTCTATTATTGGCCACCTAGCTGTCTGTCAGTAGATGGAAGGGTGGCATATTAACCCCTGAGCTAACACTGGTTACAGGAGCCTCACACCAAGCGCGGCTTATACTGTTATTCTCTTCAGATCTTAGTCACCCTAATAGCTATCCATGTTACCACCTGGTTCACTCTGGCCCATCTCCCAGTGGTTTCGTTTAATTCCCCGTGGGATTTCGCCTGTACCAGAGCTGGCTCACACAGCCAGCAAAAGACTAAAGGTAGCTTATTAGCCCCTGAGCTATTAGCCTCCGAGCAAACACTGGTACCAGATGCTTGCTGTAAGCGTGGCTTATATTGTTATTTTCTTCAGATCTTAGTCACCCTAATAGGGTGTGCCCGTACCGGCACACTGGTTGCTGCTATCAAAATAGCCCAGGACTAGAGGCTACTGGCCGATGTTATGCCGAGAACTCCCCAGATGCAATTCTCGGCAATCGGGGGAGTTCTCGGCATAACGCTGGTACGGGCGATCCGCCACGGAATCATGACGAAACCACTCGGAGATGGGCCAGAGTGAACCAGGTGGTAACAGGGACGGCTATTAGGGTGACTAAGATCTGAAGAAAATAACAATATAAGCCGCACTTACAGCGAGCGTCCTTGTACCAGTATTAGCTCTGGGGCTACTAGCTCAGGAGCTGATACGCTACCTTTACCTGGCTGTGACAGCCAGCATCCTCCGGATCGCTGCAATCACAATGGCCCGGGACTAGAGTAGGCTTGAGGCTTTCACGGCCAGCTCCCCTACCATCCTTTGGGGCTCCACGCAACTCTGCTATCACGGGCAGCATAGCCACTCCAGCTCCCAGCTGGCTGTGGGAGCAGAGCAGAGTCGCACAGAGTGAGACACTGCCCTTTGAGATCCCTTGACTCAGTAACTCGGCTCGGCCAGCAGTCTCGGGTCAGAGTTCAGGTCTCGGTTGCAATGATCGGCAGGTCTGTCTGGTGCGTGGTGCTAGTGATTTGTTGTGGAATCATGGCAAAATTATTGGGAGAAACCATGGACTGATGCGAGATACACCATCAACTGTGGATCAGTGAACCAGAGCGCTGCTCATCTGAGCTAGGAGGCTAAAAGCTAGTCAGCTAATGGCTAACTAGCATAAGAGGGAGGAGCTGATTAGGTGAAGGATGGTTCTTACTGTAAAGTGACAGGCTTTAGATCAGACCATTTCAAGAAAGCCAGGAGAAATACAAAACAAATTTGTGTCAGAATCTGGGCATGGTCTGGGGACCATGCTCATGCTTTAAGTTTATTTTTGTTATTTTTTGTGTTTTCCCAGCTTCAGATCTGTTTGGTTGTTGTGTTTCTTTTCATCATCATGTCTCTTATGTTCCATAGGATTTGTCCCTGGCTGGTTCTTAGTTGTTTATTATTATCATCATTTGTCATAGTCATGTATTCCCTGGTCTTGTGTTCATGTCTCTTGTGTACCCTCCATTCCTGTTTACCTTTTGTTTCATTCCCTCATGTTTTCTGTATGTGTTGCCATGCCTCACTGTCTCTGACTGCCTCTGATTGTTCCCATCTGTCTCATGTTTGTTGATTACCCATGATGTTATATACTGTAGGTCTGTCTCAGTCATTGTCAGTTGCGGTATCCTTGTCTTATGTTGGTGTGTTACCCACGCTTCCGTCTAGCCTGTTTTACCACAGCCCTGAGTAACTCTACCTGTGACCTTGTGTCTGAAGCCTGTCATGTTTTCCTTTTGTTTCAGCCCATGCACTGCTTTATTTTCTGTTTATTAATAAATTATGGTTTATCAAATTCACCGCGCATCTGTATCCTCCTCTTCCTTGCCCCAGAGGGGCAATCCTGATAGAAGGACACTGCCAATCCAGGACCCAGCGGGTGAAAAGAGGAGGAGGAGACTGAGAGGGGGAGAGTGGCCCATCATGGAGGTGCTTCAGGATTTAACCTCCGCAGCCCACAGTGCACGTCCCCCCGCAGGAAGCCACAGACTGCTGGGGGGCTGTGGCCAACATCCTCGAAGCCCGCCTGAGCATGCGCTTCATCCCTTGGCTACAGGGGCTTCCTCTCCCTCCACTGCCCGAACCACCGGCCTCCTCCTCGCTGGAGCCAGCAGCCCCTCCGCCAACGTTATCTCCTGCAGAGCCTGCTGCAGCATGGGCCCCTTGGGAGAGATCCGCCGTTGAAAGAGAAGAGTTCCAGGGATCTCAGTTGGTGTTTGGCGGGTCCGAGTGGAAGGAAGGTGCCAGGAGCTACTCCTCTCGATGTTGCATACCACCTGCTCTGGCTCTTCATCAGACAAGCTCCAGTATTTCCCAGGAGGGCTTGTCCGACTCCCCTGCGGTGGCAGAATGGGAACAGAGGCAAGTACCTTTCCATTTTTTAACATCTACCACAGAAAGGTCTTTTCCTGTTCCCAGTGAGGGGGCTCAACAACAGTCAATTACCACCACTGCTGAGTTCTCACCACCATTATCTGCTGTCATTTCTGCCGCCGCTGTTTCCATCCACCCATCCTCACCTGCATCTCCCATGTCTCATTCTGTGTTTTTGGAGTGTTTGCCAATACTGGGTGAGAACCGACTGACAATGGAGGTGCCTGCTGTTCCTAAAGCCCCAGTACCAGCTCCACGTCGCTCCCAAGCTCCGCTCCAGTACCAGCCCCGCATCACTCCATAGCTCCAGTGCCAGCCCCACATCACTCCTTAGCGCCAGGCTCCACGCCCGCAGACTTGGCCACCCGCGAGGATCCGTGGACTGTCATCAATGAGCTGGCAGAGTGCTTCAAGCTCTGCCACTGGAGGAATGGGTGGCAGGACATGGTGTGGAGAAGGGCTCGTTGGATAGCGGCGTCCAAGCCCCATCTACGGGAAGACATCCCAGCCTTCCTTAAGGCATTTCTGCTCTCCAGTGAGTTCTCCTCCACACCAGAGGTGGATGAGCCCTTTGCTTTTGGCTCAACAGAGATGGGGCTCTCCTCTTGTCGACATCAGCTCCACTGGTCATTCCGTCTGCATCTCATCCTGAGGGCATCACCCCGGCAGCAGGAGACCAGGAATTGAGGCAAGTACTTTTCCTCTTATTTTCAACACCTATTTTAGAAAAGCCTTACTCCTGATGGGGGGACCCAAGCACAGATTCCACCAGCTTTTGGGTCCTCCCCACAAGTCTCTGCTGCTGATGTCTGTGGTGTCACCTCACTGACCTCCTGTTCTCCTCCCTTGTCCAAGGTGGCTGTGTCGAGGATGGAGCCGAAGGAGGACCACGCTTCATCTCAGCCACCTGTCGTGCCAGAGGTCAATGGACCTCCACCTGTCATGCCAGAGGTTGGTGGACCCCCACCCGTCGTGTCAAAGGTCAGTGGACCTCCACCCATTGAGCCAGAGATCGGGGGACATCCACCCATCGTTCCAGTGGTTGAGCAGTCTGCTTCACCTGGGTCGTCCGAGCAGTCTGCTCCACCCGTTGTTCTAGAGGACGGTGGGCCACCACCTGCTCTTTCAGAGGCCAGGGTCAGTGTGCAGCTAGGGCTGGGTGATATAAAAAATTACAGTCACGATAAATTTTTCCCATATTGACTGATATCTATATATTGTGAAATGAATCAAATCACTATTTCTGTCAAGCTTAAAGGTTCCTTTTTACTCCTGAGATGTGAAGCTATAACAAGATTAATTTTAAATATTTATTTTGTCAGAAGTTGAACGTGACAAATGTAGTGTAGAATATTATACAACTGTATTTCAAATAATTATAAAACATAAAATATAAATATTTTATAATATTCTGCTCATCAACTTACCAATAGCTAAGTGAAGTACATGCCCAAATGTAGCAGCCATTACGCTACAGCTCTCATTCATGTGAAATTATAAGTCTTCCCAGTGCAAGTGTGGAGAAGGATGGTTGCAGCCAAACAACACCGATTAGTATTTGGATTAAACAATGAATGTGTCTGAACGGGACACAAAACACTGAAATTATTAAATTAAATTTCAAGGAATATATTACAATGGGTCCGGATTATTTGTAAACATATCCGTTAGTTGACTTGATGTCACTTGGTCCCTTTAGATATAATTAATGCACTATTTGGGCATTTTGTGTAATGCCAGTTGCTACAAGAATGGCTATTTGTTATGAAATATTAGGTTAAAAACGATTTAATTGATTTTTGGGGCATTTGGTGTCTCATAAAAAATGATTTATTTTATTATTTGGCTGTTTTCTAGGGGGTTGGAGTCACGGGAGTCCTGTTCAGTCCCGTTTAGTCCATTTGGTCCCGTTTGCTGTTTAGTACAACCCTGTTCAACAGGATAGCACTGCTTCAGATGGTAGAAAAAGATTTGTCGTGTTACCTGATTTTGTGGGAACATGCTTAACAGTTTGCAGTGCACGCTAAGCTGCTTCTTGTCAGACTTTAAATAGCCAGAATATGCCAGAATATCTCCACATTACTGAATTCCTCGGACCGTTTTTTTCAACAATCTCCTCGTCTATTGAGCATTGGGTGGCGTCCGTTTTGGTGTCTTCTTTGGTAATGCTGTCAATGGACTTTTCATTAATGTTTTCTGTCATCTCCTACATGGCTGTGCTAGCCCAAACATTAGTAGATGTGCTAGGCTAAGCCCCAGCTACATGTTGGTCGTACGCGCCTACGCACACTGTTGTGTGTGTCAATCAAACGTGACTTCCAGCCACATGATTGGTTTGGTACGGTGTATTCTCATTTTCATTGGCTTCTATCGAAGTTCTATCAAAAAAGTTTTATGTCTCTATCGAGGATGTTATTTTGCGATAATTATCGTTATCGTTTTATCGCCTAGCCCTATGTGCAGCAGTCACCAGTCGCTGAGCATAGAGCTCCTTTGTGTATGTTTGGTGAGCTCTATGTCCCTGCGGTTGCTGTTCCACTTGGTTCTCCGGTTTGGTGGCCTAAGGACAGTGGCAGGCCGCCAGACCGGCCCTGCATTCCAGTCTGGGAGTCTGTGGACTGGGGTAGGCTCCCTGACCCCCCCCCTGGCTCAGTCATCTGGTGGTCGAGACACCTTGGCAGGCCACCCGATCCGTTCT
The DNA here is from genome assembly GCA_020510985.1 of Pholidichthys leucotaenia. NCBI lineage: Eukaryota > Metazoa > Chordata > Actinopteri > Cichliformes > Pholidichthyidae > Pholidichthys > Pholidichthys leucotaenia. Next base: position 104,508,952 of record CM035842.1, on the reverse strand, counting down.
GTGCTCCAGGCCGGTGGTCCATGGACTTGGACAAACCACCCGACCTGCCATGTTCCTGTTTTGGGGCCTTGGACTATGGTTGAGCCCACGTGACTATGTTCGGTTTGGGACTCTGTGGGGGGTAAGTTTGTTTCAACCCAACTGGCCTTATGCCCCCCGCCACCCACCCTGGAAGGGTGATTTTTCATTTTGGTGTTGTTTTGGGGTGTCTGGATTTCACCCCTTAAAGGGGGGGGGGGTTGTCATGGTCTGGGCATGGTCTGGGGACCATGTTCTCTCTTTAAGTTTATTTGGTTATTGTTTGCATTTTCCCTGCTTCAGCTCTGTTTGGTTGTTGTGCTTATTTTCACTACTATGTCTCTTATGTTCCATAGGATTTGTCCCTGGCTGGTTCTTAGTTGTTTATTATTATCATCATTTGTCGTCGGCCTCCGTCGGTCTATGATGACCATGGAAGAGAATCCTAAACTAGACGTCTACTCTGCTGGAACAGCACCGCCTGTGGCTGAACAGGCCGATGCACACCGGTGTTCTACCTTCCAGCGTTGGGCGTTGGTAGGATTCAAGCCTGGGCAGGAAGATATGGAGGACAAGATGTTACCCATGCAGCATGTCCCCCCTCTCCACGTCACTGATGAATCCAAAGGAACAGCAGGGCTGCTATAGTTTGGCACCAGTGCCGTTGCAGGAGCTGCCAGAACGATGTTGAGCACAACAGAGAACTGCCTTAGGGGCTCCGACTCCGGATTTTTCCTCAGGGTTGACTCCCAAAGCCTTTCCCGTGACCGGGTGTGCCGCAAGGCAGCGGAGGTTTGAAATCAGGGTTTACCTTCCCCTAGATGGGCTACCTTCCCAGGTTGACGAGCCACCATCTACCCGAAGCATCTGGTTTTAAGGCGCCAGAGATCCGCCCTCGCCCCTTCTCCTATTAGTAAAAGCAGTTCCGCCGGGCTTAGAGACTAAACCACATGGGCAGGCTAGGAGTTGGACTTAGTTGTCAGAGGCTTTTCGAGACGCACGCCATAAGGAGCATTTTATGAGCACTGGGAGCTTAACCCCAGAGCCGCTCCTGGCTATGACAACCTTGGAACCAATCATTTGTCATAGTCATGTATTCCCTGGTCTTGTGTTCATGTCTCTTGTGTACCCCCTGTTCCTGTTTACCTTTTGTCTCAGTCCCTCTTGTTTTCCCCAACCTGTTGTCATGCCCTGCTGTCTCTGATTGCCCCTGATTCTTCCCACCTGTCTCGTGCTTGTTGATTACCCATGATGTTACTGTATATAAGTCTGTCTCAGTCATTGTCAGTTGCAGTGTTCTTGTCTTATGTCAGCATGTTCCCCCGTTTCCATCTAGCCTGTTTTACCACAGCCCTGAGTAATCTTGCCTGTGACCTTGTGTCCGAAGCCTGTCGTGTTTTGCTTTTGTTTCAGCCCATGCACTGCTTTATTTTCTGTTTATTAATAAATTATTGTTTATCAAATCGCCTCGCATCTGGGTCCCCCTCTTTTTTGCCCCAGAGGGGCAATCCTGACAATTTGCTTCAATAATTAAAAAAAAAAAAAGAAAAAGAAAAATGTGAACAAAATATGTCGCAAACATTTCATTAAGACATGTGTGAGCTATTAAAATGTGGAAAAAGTGCAGTCAATGACCCCTTTAATGTACGTATAATGTATCAATTTAGAGGGGTCATTGACTGAAAAAAGGTGCGTTTGTAGATTTTTAACTGTCTCAAATCTGTTAACTGGTCACATAATTCAGGGTTTCTTCTGGTAACATTTCTCCATGGCGGCCTGCCTCGCCAGAAATCGTATTGCCACGCCAAGTCGATATGATTTTATTAAGAAAAATATATGAAGCAATGACTTTACACGCACATGAACAACGCGTGTGGCCGTCATCTGCGCTGAGTTTAGAAGCACCCCGCTCACACACACATGACTGTGCAACAGAAACATGAGTTTATTAAAGTACTTTAAACACAGAAAAAAATCATAAGAGGTATGTAAGCACTGGCGTTTATCATGATTTTAAAGGGCCTATATCATGCTATTTTAAGCCTTTCAGAGTAAACTATATGCATGTATGTGATAGTATATTACCTTTGGTACACTGGAGAATGAATTTCTTATGAAATATGAGTTATTTTTGCGAGCTACTTTTCCAACCCAGAAGTAAGATGCCTCAATCTCTCAGGCTCCGCCTCTCCTTCTTGTGGCTGCCGCCCATTTCATGACATAACCCCTGAGCCGGCTGCTGCAGCGTGTCGCTGGGTTCTGCCCACAAAAACTTAGAAGACATTGTCTTACGTAAAAAAGCAAACAGTTGTTGTCACTGAGCAGATTAGGTGCGAAAGGAACTACTTCTTCACAGCGTCAATGCTAAAGTGAAAGAGTTTTGCCGATCACCGCTCCATTAGCTGCACGGAGAAAGTGGGTGTGTGCGTTAGCCTGGGGGCGGTGCTGGCAGCACAAGCACTTCCTGGAGTGGGCGGCTCACCCAGGTTTATACGTATGAACATGGGGACCCAGTCATTATCAGGGACAGGGCGGAGCAGCAGCTCAGAGAGCAGGGTTGAGGAGGAATACTCAGAGATGCGTGAATGGAGCAAAATACCACTTTTGGGGGGTTTCTGGTGAGGAATTAACATTATAAGATTAGATTAGATTAGATTAGATTCAACTTTATTGTCATTACACATGTATGAATACAAGGTAACGAAACACAGTTTAGCATCCAATCAGAAGTGCAAAGGACAGCAGTGCAGTATATACGGTAATTAACAGTATGTGCAATTTAAGCAAATATATGCAAATATATGCAGCAGTGCAGAAAGTTAAGAGTACTGTTATGTGCAAATAATGTGCAATAAGTTAGATGTAGTTATGTAGTTATGCAGTTATGTACAGGTGAGGATGGTAAGAGATGATGGTAAGAGAGTCAGCGGGGAACTAAGTTCAATAACGTGACAGCTGTAGGAAAGAAACTGTTCCTAAACCTGCTGGTTCTAGTCCGAAGGCTTCTGAAACGTCTTCTGGAGGGGAGAAGCTGGAACAGTCCATGAGCAGGATGGTTGGAGTCCCTAAGAATGCTGCGTGCCCGGCGCAGACATCTTTTCCTGTAGACGTCCTCTATAACTGGAAGTGGAGTCCCTGTGATGCGTTGGGCGGTTTTCACCACCCGCTGCAGTGCCTGGCGGTCAGCGGCAGAGCAGCTCCCATACCAGACTGTGATACAGTTGGTCAGGGTGCTCTCTATCACACAGCGGTAGAAGTTGCCCAGGATGTCAGTTGACAGATGGTTCTTCTTCAGTGTCCTCAAGAAGAAGAGGCGCTGATGGGCCTTCTTGATCAGGCTGGTGGTGTTAACTGACCAGGACAGGTCCTCCGAGATGTGGGTCCCCAGGAATTTGAAGCTGGGGACACGTTCAACAGCTATGCCATTGATATGGATGGGGTCATGTGTCTCTTCCCTCTCCTTCCTGTAGTCCACTATGAGCTCCTTGGTTTTGCTGGTGTTAAGGAGCAGGTTATTGTCAGCGCACCAAGTAGCCAAGTGCTCAACCTCTGCCCTGTAATCTGACTCGTCGTTGTCCCTGATGAGTCCAATCACCGTGGTGTCATCTGCGAACTTTATGATGGAATTGGATCCATACATAGGCCTGCAGTCATGGGTGTAGAGGGAGTAGAGGAATGGGCTGAGCACACAGCCCTGTGGTACACCAGTGTTGAGTGTGATGACGGAAGAACGGTTGGGGCCTGACCTAACATGCTGGGGTCTGTTGGTCAGAAAATCCATGATCCAGTTGCAGGTGGAGGTACTGATTCCCAGGTCCCCAAGTTTAGTAAGCAACTTGGAGGGGATAACTGTGTTGAATGCTGAGCTGAAGTCAACAAACAGCATTCTTGCATAGGTGTTCTTGTCATCCAGGTGTGAGAGTACATAGTGCAGCGCTGTAGAAACCGCATCCTCTGTACTCCTGTTGCTCCGGTAGGCGAACTGATGAGGGTCCAGTGTAGGGGGCAGGCCTTTTTTGAGCTGTGCCAAGACCAGTCGCTCAAAGCACTTCATGACTATGGGCGTCAGTGCCACAGGGCGATAGTCATTTAGGCACGATGGTGTTGAATGTTTCGGCACTGGTACTATTGAAGTGGTTTTGAAGCACGCTGGTACCACGGCCTGGGCCAGGGACAGATTGAAGATGTCTGTGAAGACCCCTGCCAGCTGCTCATAACATGCTTAAAAGCTCAAAAAAGTCAATTTTGCATGATATAGGCCCTTTAACCCACTGGAAACGGGAGCAATAATGGAAGAGTCGCTTAGCTAAGAGATGTGGTTAGAATTCAAATGCAGCCGGCTTCATATGAAGGGAAAGGCAGGGGGACTGATGAATTGCTGAGGATATATTTCATCAGCCACTACAATATTAAGTTATGAGACTGGCAATTTCTCTCTTTTCTCGCACGAGCACGCGTGCCATTTTTATTCTCCAGCGGCAGTGACAAAGCAACAGCTTAAAACACTAGCTCTAAACAGAGGTCCTTCAGTGGCTGCCTAGAGAGATGCCTGATGAGAAAGCCTGAGCGCATAACTATAATAGCCGTTGCTAAACGAGAGCCAGCCATTTATGTCTGCACTACGTGGCCAGGAACCACTTAGCGAATGAAAAACCCACGTGCAGGATTGGTTTCGTGCATTGTATTGAACAAAACCCCAAAATGTGTTAATGGGAATGAATGAAGTGTGGATGTGTATGTGTGTGAAACACCCGAGCTGCCGAGTGCCCGAGCTGTTGGACCGAAAGGGCTCCCTGACGCGCCTGATGGAAAATAAATAAATATGTGCATTTTTTTAACCTAACAGCCAAATTAAGAGGTATTTACTTGTATTATTAGCATATTTGTAATTTGTGTGTATTGTGTGTATTTTCTACTATTGAAAAAAAATAAAAGAATCGAATTGTAGGCGTTTCCTGGCCATATACTGTGATACTCGGAGACCGGCTCCCAGCCGTGTAGTCACTTGGCAACTTATAACTGCCAAAACAGATCATTCTGTACATGAACACATATTGTGGTGAATTATGTCTTTAGAGTCCGCTACGGTTCCCCATTATGTACCTGGCAGGTTAAGATAACTGAAATTCACGAAGTCAGTGACTTTAATTTGTCAGTATGGGGTAACCCCCACAACAGCCACGGACAAACACAGCGCTCGACTAGAGCAATTAACAGGACAGTGAGATGTGTGTGTTGAGGTCAATAGGCAGCCTTCCTGTGCTTAGTTCAGGCACCAGCATCCTGTGGATATGTATGACGCAAATGCAAACATTCATGCTTCCTGCTCGCATTGTGGTACAAATGTCACATGCCTGAATGCATTTCCTTTGATGATAAAATGCCTTTGATGTATTGTCCGTTGCTGGGTATTTAAGTGGCTGAATTCATATGTTCACTTTTTTTTCTTCTGACTGCTTCTGACTACTGCTCATGAGAGCCTGAGAGTGATCCCCAGCATGCTTATACAGCAGCTGGGGTGAGCTCCGTGATGGCGATGATTTGGTCAATAAACTTCATTAAAACTCCAGACGCCGTGCCTTATTTCTACATCGCCACATCAGCAGCCTTCAGACAAACTAAACGTGCCAACATTTGATTTCAAAATAAGGGAGGTTTTTCCTGCTGTCTGTTGGTGAGGAGATTTCTAAAAAAAAAAAAAACCCTACTAATATAAAGAAATATTATAACAGAAATAACGGCATCCTTGGTCATTTAAGTTAATTTATTTCATTAAATACAATTTTATTAATATTTTTTCTTTGTAATCAGAGTTAAATTATTGTTTTGTTCTAACTGCAAAATGATGGTCAAAAATATAAATTGTTATAAGGAAAAAGTAAAATTTTTTTACCACAGTCTGTTTCAAATTTATCTAAAAAAAAAACCCCAGTAATTTTATTTAAAAAAAAAACAGACAAAAATTAGTCATAAAATAATCCACACATTTATAATAAAGTTTCAAATGTACAAAAAAAGTCAATTTTACAAGAGGAAATTACAAATTTGAGGAACATGGTTTCAACTTTAGATTTACAGAGAAAAGTAGAAACTATAAGAAAATTGTTATAAATTTTGGAGAAAAACCTCAAACCTTGAAGACTGAAGCCATTACTCAAGTTTTTAAGTGGGTGCTCTTTGTACCCTTAACTCAATTAGAAATTTTTGTTTGCCTGCTTTTAATTATTAATTTCAAAGCACTGCTTTTACATGAGTAGAATTTCTGGTTACTATACCCACCTGATCATATAATTTAAGTATGCATAGTACATTACTATTATGAATGTTTTTTTTCCTTCCCTACTCTCTCAATGGAAAAAAAGAAACACTAGAATAAAAATACAAAAAATACACATATTTTTGTCATTTATGTAAACCATGACAAAAAAATCCTGCAGGACAAAACATGACACTTGATATTTTCTAACCTGTTTGTATACCACCATAGACAGAGAGAGAACCTGAATCAGACAGAGCTCAGAGAGGGCAAGATGAGACAGAAGAGAGGAGCCAAGGAGAGGAAAGTGTTCAGGCAGAGGAAGGAGAGAAGGATAACACCACTAAAAAGTCTAAACACAGGATGTATGGGTGAGACCCCAACTGGCCCAATATTCAAGCCTCGGTTGTACAATAGTTCAAATGGTAAGTTCCATATGCAACGTTACGGTGTAAAATTTTAAAAAGAAATAAATAGTATAAAATTAACATATTCCAGTGTGTTTACCCCTCCCCCCTCCCGGGGAAAATATGTTGCCACTGCGCTAAGGTCTTTAAGCCAGAGGAAACACTGTAATTAGCTAAAAAAAAAAAAAAAAAAAATTCAAAACAGTCAACGATCTGAAAAAAGCACATTCCCTTTATCTCGTTTTTCTGTCAGAGAAACTCCCCAAAATGTTTTTTGACTCTTTTGGGTAAGTTTCCTACGTCAAGTCTGGAAAACACCCATCTACCGCCGTCTGAAAGACCCACCCACAGCTCTATTACTGGCCTGCTTAGCTGTCCGTCATGTAGATCGAAGTGGTGGCCAGAGGTAGCCTATTAGCCCCTGAACTATTAGCCCATGAGCTAACACTGGTACCAGGATGCTGGCTGTAAGTGGGGCTTATATTGTTATTTTCTTCAGATCTTAGTCACCCTAATAGCCATCCCTATTACCACCTGGTTCACTCCAGCCCATCTCCAAGTGGTTTCATCGTGATTCCATGGCGGATTGCCCGCCAAGGCACACCGGTTGCTTTTATGGCCCGGGCCAGGGCTACTGGCCAGTGTTATGCCGAGAACTCCCCCGGATTGGCGGGGGAGTTATAACACCGGTACTGCAGAATCATGACGAAACCACTGAGAGATGGGCCGTAGTGATGCAAGGTGCACCACCCAACCAGGTGATAACAGGGATGGCTATAAGGGTGACCAAGGGTGCTTTCACACCTAAATTTGTTTAATTTGGTCTAAATCAGTTGACAAGTTTGTTACTTTGTATCATTTTCTCCTTGGTTCGGTCCCCTTTCACACGGGCAAAAATTCAAGCAGACCAAACTGCTCACATTAAATCCCGCGAGACTTACATCAGAACGTTCTCTGTTCTTATTGGTCAGAGTTGTTTGCCGCGAGAACAGGAAAGGTAAATACAGGAAGTAGGATGACTATTGTGTATTTATGCATTTCTGGGGAGAAAATAATACATCCCCACATGGATCGTCACCTTATCATGGTTGGGGGTTTGCGTGCCCCAGTGATCAAATCAAATCAAATCAAATCAAACTTTATTGTCATATTGCTGTACATACAACTGTAGTGCAGGCAAGATGAAATTGCGTTTCTCTCGGCATCCATAAAAATAGAAGCAGCATGATTTAAGACACACTTCCACATAGCTCCACCCCCCACCCCACCCCCCCATCCATTCACACATCCCTGAGACATACTTGGGGAAAAAAAAACTAACTATAATATACAAATAATATACAAAAAAAAAAATTCCCAGGAGCTATGTTGTCCGGGGCAGTTTGCCTCTGATAGGGTCACCCAAGACAAACTGGTCCTGGGTGAAGGGCCAGACTAAGAACGATCCAACAGACTCTCATGATAAATTCTATATCAAGCATTCAGTGTACCCCGCCCGGTATGGGGTTACCGGGGCCCCACCCTGGAGTCAGGCCTGGGGGAGGGGCTCGATGGCTAGTGTTTGGCGGCCGGGTTTCCACCCATGGGACCCGGCCGGGCTCAGCCCGAAGGAGTTACATGGGTCCGCCCTCCAGTGGGCTCACCACCTGCAGGAGGGATCATGGGGGTCTGGTGCTATGTGGATTAGGTGGCGGTCAAAGGCGGAGACCTTGGTGAACTGATCCCAAGCTTTCTAAACTGGCTTTTGGTACGTGGAATGTCACCTCTCTGGTGGGGAAGGAGCCTGAGCTGGTGTACGAGGTTGAGAGATACCGGCTAGATATAGTCGGCCTCACCTCAACACACAGCTCCGGTTCCGGAACCAGTCTCCTGGAGAGGGGCTGGAGCTTGGCCTTTTCTGGAGTTGTCCTGGGTGAGAGGCGATGAGCAGGGGTGGGTATTCTTGTATCCCCCCACCTTGCTGCCTCTATATTGGAGTTTTCCCCCGGTGGATGAAAGGGTTGCTTCCCTGCACCTTCGGGTTGGGAAACGGGTCCTGACCATCATTTGTGCCTATGCAGCAAATGATGTTTCAGAGTACCCACCCTTTTTGGAGTCTGTGACTGGGGTGCTGGAGGGTGCTCCTCTTGGAGACTCCATTGTCCTTCTGGGGGACTTCAATGTGCACGTGGGCAACGACAGTGAAACCTGGAGGGGAGTGATTGGGAGGAACGGCCTGCCCGATCTGAACCCGAGTGGTGTTCAGTTATTGGACTTCTGTGCTAACCACAGTTTGTCCATAACGAACACCATGTTCAAGCATAAGGGTGTCCATATGTGCACCTGGCACCAGGACACCCTAGGTCGCAGGTCAATGATCGACTTTGTTATCGTGTCATCAGACCTGCGACCGTATGTCTTGGACACTCGGGTAAAGAGAGGTGCAGAGCTGTCAGCTGATCACCACCTGGTGGTGAGTTGGACCCAATGGCAGGGGAGGAAGCCATTCAGACCTGGTTGACCCAAATGTATAGTGAGGGTGTGCTGGGAACGTCTGGCTGAGGCCCCTGTCCAGAAGGTCTTCAACTCCCACCTCCGGAAGAGCTTCAACCACATTCCGAGGGAGTCTGGAGACATGGAGTCTGAATGGGCCATGTTCTCCACCTCTGTTGTTGAAGCGGCGGCCCAGAGCTGCGGCTGCAAGGTGGTCAGTGCATCTCGTGGTGGCAACCCCCTAACCAAGTGGTGGACACCAGTGGTGAGGGGGGCCATTAAGCTGAAGAAGGAGTCCTATCAGGCTTGGTTGGCTTGTGGGACTCCCAAAGCAGCTGAGGTGTACCGGCAGGCCAAGCGGAGTGCAGCTCGGGTGGTTGCTGAAGCAAAAACCCGGGTATGGGAGGAGTTTGGTGAGGCCATGGAACAAGACTTTCGGTCGGTCTCAAAGAGATTCTGGCAAATTGTCCAGCGGCTCAGGAGGGGAAAGCAGCTCCCTGTCCACACTGTGTATGGTGCGGATGGGGCGCTGTTGACTTCGACTGGGGATATTGTCGGGCGGTGGAAGGAATACTTCGAGGATCTCCTCAATCCCACTGATACGCTTTCCACAGAGGAAGCAGGGTTTGTGGACGAGGGGGATGACTCGCCTATCACAGGGGCTGAGGTCACCAAGGTGGTTAAAAATCTCCTTGGTGGCCGGGCCCCGGGGGTGGACAAGATTCGCCCTGAGTACCTCAAGGCCCTGGATGTTGTAGGGCTGTCATGGTTGACACACCTCTGCAACATTGTGTGGAGGTCGGGGGCAGTGCCTTTGGCATGGCAAACCGGGGCAGTTGTTCCTCTCTTCAGAAAAGGGGACCGGAGGGTGTGCTCCAACTTTAGAGGGATCACACTCCTCAGCCTCTCTGGGAAGGTCTATGCCAAGGTACTGGAGAGGAGAGTCCAGCCATTGGTCAAACCTGGGATTCAGGAGGAGCAATGTGGTTTTCGACCTGGCACATCGGACCAGCTCTTTACCCTCTCGAGAATTCTCGAGGGTTCATGGGAGTTTGCCCAACCAGTTTACATGTGTTTTGTGGACTTGGAGAAGGCATTTTTTTTTTTTTTTTTTGTTACTTATTTGTACCCGTAGGTAGACTCGGTTTGCAGTCTGGTGACAAGCCACCGGCTGCTGGTCGCTGCGTGCGCGAGCGCCCTAAACCTACATGTTTTTGGTGTGCGGGAGGAAACCGGAGAAATCCCGGAGTAAACCCGCGCAACACGGGGAGAACATGCAAACTCCACACAGCTCACTGTTGGTCGGGGGCTGGGATCGAACCCACGATCTCATGATCCCCGCAATCCCCCGGCCAAGGGTAAAACTGTGCTGCCACAGTGCTAAACCACTGCGCCACCGTGCAGCCCACGGTGCAGCCCATTTGACCACGTCCCTTGTGGTTTTTTGTGGGGGGTGCTTCAGGAGTATGGGGTATCAGGCTTGTTGTTACGCGCTATTCGGTCTCTGTACGACCGTTGTGAGAGTTTAGTCCGTATTGCCAACACTCGGTCGGACTCATTCCCAGTGAGAGTTGGACTCCGCCAGGGCTGCCCTTTGTCACCGATCCTGTTCATAATTTTTATGGACAGGATTTCTAGGTGCAGCCAGGGAATGGAGGGTGTCATGCTTGGTGACCACAGGATCTCATCTCTGTTGTTTGCAGATGATGTTATCCTGTTGGCTTCATCCAGCAATGACCCACAGCTCTTGGTGGGATGGTTTGCCGCTGAGTGTGAAGCAGCTGGGATGAGAATCAGCACCTCCAAGTCTGAGTCCATGGTCCTCAGCCGGAAAAAGGTGGATTGTCCTCTCTGGGTTGGGGACAGGCTCCTGCCCCAAGTGGAGGAGTTTAAGTATCTTGAGGTCTTATTCATGAGTGAGGGGAAAATGGAGTGAGAGATTGACAGACGAATCGGAGCAGCATCTGCAGTGATGCGGACGTTGTACCGGTCTGTTGTGGTGAAGCGGGAGCTGAGTTCTAAGGCAAAGCTGTCGATCTATCAGTCAATCTACGTTCCTACTCTCACCTATGGTCACGAGCTTTGGGTAATGACCGAAAGAACAAGATCGTGGATATAAGCGGCTGAAATGAGCTTTCTCTGTAGGATTGCTGGACTCACCCTCAGAGATAGGGTGAGGAGCTCAGTCATCCGGGAGAGGCTCAGAGTAGAACCGCTGCTCCTCCACATTGAAAGGAGTCAGTTGAGGTGGTATGGGCATCTGATTAGGATGCCTCCTGGACGCCTCCCACTTGAGGTGTTTCGGGCACGTCCCATTGGGAGGAGACCCCGGGGCAGACCCAGGACACGGTGGAGAGACTATGTCTCTCAGCTGGTCTGGGAACGCCTTGGTATCCTCTCTGAAGAGCTGGAGCAGGTGGCGGGGGAGAGGGAAGTCTGGGCTTCTCTGCTTGAACTGCTGCCTCCGCGACCCGGACCTCCGGAAAAGCGGTAGAAGATGGATGGATGGATGGATGGAAAATAATATATATTGTAATGTAATCTACAGGGAGTTTTCATCATCCCAGTTATCATTTATTACATACGTGCATATACCACTTTCGGCAAATCATACAGTTTAAAAATGAAGCGCTGCTGCGGATGGGAAATGACTTGTTAACATTCATTAATCCTCCTGAACCGTGACATTCTCAGCCACAGATATTTTCAAAGATCTATCAGGTATGTACAGTGGCATAAAATGTTTTACCGTTTGCTGCTGGTCCTGTTTTAGTGCGGTCACTTTCTCACCTGCAGGACCACACCAGAGTTCGCCATTTGATTCGAACCAAGAGGTGGTCTCGGTACAGTTGTTTTGGTACGCACTTGAGTGTTATTACCGTGTTGTCACCAGACAAAACGAACCGTACTAACAGAGAAAACAAACTTGAGTTTGACTGAAACTAACCAAAGCCTGCAGGTGTGAAAGCACCCTAAGATCTGAAGAAAATAACAATATAAGCCACGCTTACAGCCAGCATCCTGGTACCAGTGTTAGCTGGTGGGCTAATAGCGCAGGGACTAATAGGCTACCTTTAGCCTTTAGTTAGCCATGTGAGCCACAAGCCGGTACAGGCGATCGGCCACGGAATCACAACAAAGCCTCCAACTCCCTGCAATCAAAATGTCCTGGGACCAGATGCTGCTGGCTCTCACGCCCAGCAACCCCACTGTCCTCCATAGATCCACTCTGCTCTCACGGGCAGTGTAGTTGCTCCAGCTTTCAGCTGGCTGTGAGAGCAGAGCAGAGTCCCACAGAGCCACACTGCCCTTTGAGATGCCTTAGCTCGGTAGCTTGCCTTGGGTTGCGGTGATCGTCCAGCATGCGGTGCTAGCGATTTGTTGTGGAATCACGGCAAAATCTATTGGGAGATAGACTGGACTGACGTGAGATACACCATTGACTGTGGATCAGTGAACCAGAGTGCTGCTCAACCAAGCTGGGAGGCTAGAAGCTAGTCAGCTATAATGTCTAACTGATGTAAGAGGGAGGGTGGAGTTGAAACGCTGAAGGATGGTTCTTAAAATAACAGGCCTTAAATCAGAGCATTCAACGAAAGCCAGGAAAAATAAAAAACAAATTTACTTCAATAATCAAAAAGATTACAGAAAATTTGAACAAAATATGTCACAAATATTTCATTAAGACATGTGTGAGCTATTAAAATGTGGGAAAAATGCAGTCAATGACCTCTTTAAAATAAGTCGGACTGATTTGCATCAAACACACAAACTCCTCATTATGAAATTAAATTGCTTCATTTATGAGATTGCACAATTGTTCTTTTTATGCAATTCATTTGTGTTTGGCACCACATTAAATGGACATCACTTCAATTTATTAATATGTCTTATGGTAAAATTCTTAAAACCAAACAATGGAAAAATGTTTTTAAAAGGCATTAAGTGTTCAAAAGTTTCGATCTTTTAAATCTGAGCGCACTGTAATAACTTCTCAGAAGTGACTGCATTTTTAGTCATTTTGTGAGTTTATAATTAATTGAAAAAAGTGGTGAAATAATTGTTCCTCTATTCTGGCTGAGGGAATCTTTCACTCAGTTCTCCATTCTTTATCAGTGAGGAAATAACACTTCAGTTACAAAATTTAGATCAAAAGCGAGGATGATGAAAAGTCAACTTGTTGTGTCAATGTATTACCCTTATTTCTGAGATTAACAAATATATAAACAATCATGTCTAGATAAAGGACAAAGTTATGTAAGTTTGGGATTACACAATTCACCTCAGGGGTTCCGGTCAAAGTCCAGATACAACTATGGAGTTGTAGAAGTAGTGCCAATGCCAATAAAAACAGCGCTCCGCGTTTGAAGCACGCAGTATCCTACAATATGCTATGTTACCCCCCCCCCCCCCCACACACACACACACAACTCCAGATGCTGATGTTTAAACTACTTAAAATGTTGATAGAATATTAATGTAAGCGGTTTCATTAACCCACTTATCAGCACCTGATGTGGTGGGATAAATCGTGTATCATAAAGTCCCCCCCCCCCAATAAAAAGAGTGTCTTACCAGGTGTGTGGCTGCCCTAAACCCAGCATCCAGCATCATTAACCTCCACGGCTGCTCGATGGCATCAGGCAGGGGGATGTAAATGTAATAAGCCAGAGCGAGCGTTAATAAGACTGGAACTAGGAGTGGCAGCAGCTTCATCTTCTGTTGAGCTGTCGGGACGGAGGATCCACAGTGACGCTCACCCTTGAAACTGGCATCAATTTACCCTGGCGCTCAGAGCTCGAAGTGCAAATTTTAGACTTCCGGTTAAAAAAAAAATCTACAAAATAAAATACTTCTTTTGGACGAGATAAATCGAGGTAAAATCGTATCACGCTAAAAAATAAACAGAACATTTTCTCAAGAGTAAATGTTGATGTGGAGATTGAGTATTTTTATTTCCATTGTATTGCCTGGAAAATTTATGAGTAAATAACTTGAGTTTTACCACTTCCTCTTAATGTTTTTTATTAATCATTAATCTGTTTTTAATCTATTATTAATCTGTTAAAATGTTCCTTGCCAGTTGAATAGCCTATACCTGTATAGAGATTTTTGTACATCCAAACAGCAATACTAAAACAGGCTGTTTGTTTTTACATGTATGATGACAGTTAGATGGTGATGAGGTGTGCTGTAGGAGTGACAGATGGAGTCAAGGTGGGGGTGGGATTACATCAGGGATCGGCTCTGAGCCCCTTCCTGTTGACTATGGTGATGGACAGGCTTACAGACGAGGTCAGGGAGGAGTCTCCATGGATCATGATGTTTGCAGACAACACTGCGATCTGTACAGTGAGAGTAGGGAGCAGGTGAAAGAGAACCTGGAGAGGTGGAGGTATGCAGTGGGGAGAAGCGCAATGAAAGTCACCAGAAGTGTGACAGAGTACATGCTTGTGAATGAGAGAGAGGCAGGTGCAGTGAAGATGCATAGTGAAGGTGGATGAGTTTAGATACCTGGGGTCAACCATCCAAAGCAATGGAAAATGCACAAGAGAGATGAAGAAGAGAGTGCAGGCAGGGTAGACTGGGTGAAGAGGAGTGTCAGGGATGATTTGTGACAGAAGGATAGCAGCTAGAGTGCTATGATGTATGGTTTTGGACCGATGCACTGACAAAAGACAGGAGGTGGGAGCTGGAGGTGGCAGAGTTGAAGATGCTAAGATTCTCATTGGGAGTGACTAGAGGGGACAGGATTAGAAACGAGTATATCAGAGGGACGGCTTAGGTTGAACGGTTTGGAGACAAATTAAGAGAGGCAAGGCTGAAATGGTTTGGACATATGCAGAGGAGGGATAGTGGATATTTTGGATAAAGGATGTTGAAGATGGAACTGCCAGGTAGGAGGAAAAGAGGAAGACCACAGAGAAGATTCATGGATGTAGTGAAGGAGGACAAGGAGGCAAGGGATAGGGAGATGGAGGCAGATGATCCACTGTGGCAACTCCTAAAGGGAGCAGCCGAAAGAAGCAGCAGCAGCAATACCAAAAATGACCACTAGGTGCCAGTACAAAATGAAGTGTTGCCAACTTTCACTCTTTGGGAGTGAGTCTCAAGCTCTTTTACTCCCTGTCTCACACCATAAACTATTTCTCACTCTAAAATAAGGAAAATACTGCCAATATTGTGCTGATTTCCTTCAAATTTTTACACAATAAGACCCCTCAAGGCAACACTATCAAGGTATGTGTAGAGTATTAATATTGGGTATTTTGGGAGTGGTGCGCATCCTACGGATGGCGTCACCACACAGTATATATTGGGTGGCCCACCATCTCGTAAAGCAGTTGTATGTTAGATGTGGTATGGGTATGAGAGGTGGTTGACAGCTGGCCCCATTATACACGTGCTTGTATTATCATACTTTCTTGTGATAAAGTTCAGTGAACGGCAGCATCCTCATCTGTTGTCATTGCCAGGTGTGACGATGGAGTGTCGCCACTGTATGGTCTGTGTATTGAATGTTATATTATATTTGTAAAGGATTTATATTTGCAAATGTCAACATGTATTTGATGGTGAAAATGCACATATACTGTAATTGGACAATGTGTTCTGACTGAAGTGAATCCTTTTGTGAGATAATTATTAATTAATTATGTTAATTGGGTGGGGTGTCGGATGTGCAATGGAGTGATTGCCTGTGAAAATTATTTGGAATAAACAGAAAAATTGCTGATTGCAAACTGTTTGGAAGCCTCCGCTTCTTTCTCTGGTGCCTCTGTCCGCTCGGTCATGTGACACCAGGTTTGAGGACATAACATTTGGCGATGAGAGATTAAACCATGGAGGTATGCTTGAGACCACCATGGCCCTTTCTGGACTTCCCGGGTGAACCAACTGTCCCGTGGCCACGATGGCTAGACACATTCAAGACCTATGTTGCAGCGTTGGACCTGGGTAAACTCAACAAAGTAAAAAAACGAGCGCTTCTTGTCCACAAACTTTTGTTGACCAAACCCTGGGTCCAACGGAGTCATATGCATATGCTGTTGAACTTCTTGCTAGCTACTTTGCTGACCACACATGTAACTCGAGGCTACGAGCTGAGAAGCTAATGGCACCAAACAACATGACACTAGCTAACACCATAGAGCTAGTGTTCCAGCTAGAGGCAGCAGAGAAGTTAGCACCGGAGCTAAATGGGTGCCAAACACAGAAGCTACCCGGACAGACGGCACTAGCGAACACGGTGGGCATGGAGGAGGAAGAAGGCATGGCAGAAGAGTACGAGACAAACACAATTAGCCAAAGGTCCGCTCCGAGAGGCCCCATCTGCAGGAGCTGTGGGTCCCTGATGCACCAGGACAGAGCACGTTTTTTTGCCCAGCTAGAGGACAACGATGTATCAAGGGTGGGCGCCTAAACCATTTCGCCAGAGTGTGCCGGTCGCAGGCACCGTGGGGCCCCCCAAGTGAGCCAGCCCATCCGCCAACGACAACCATTCATGAGATAAGCCCTGACATCAATGGTTATTCATACGGCAGGGTTGAATTAGACGGGGTAGCCATACCACTCCTACTCGACACAGCGGCAGTGCGGTCGATGTTAAACTGGGCCATGGTGAAGAAGCTTTTCGCCAACCACAAAATCAAAAAGAACACAACACCACTGTACAGATACGGTGGTCACAGACTGTGCAATGTCGGAACAGTGGAACTGACTGTTTACTGCAAGTCCAAAATTGTGTATGGCTTCACGTTCCAGGTGGCAGCGCACAGTGACAACATTATGGGATCTGACCTTTTCTACAGACTGGGCTTCACTATCAGAGACAGCGCTGGGTTTGAATGGTCCGGATGTGGCAGTTGGAGCATGGTGGACCTCGATGACGACGACATGGTGTGGGGACGAGGTAATTAAGAACGGCACCGACACCACCCTGCGCTCTCAGGAGGAGAGCGGCCCGGGAGGGGGACAGACAGATTCGCCTACGTCTCTCGCTCAGCCAGAACTGGAGCCGGAGGGAGGAGAAGGGAGCCCCGAGCATGCAGAGAACCCTGAAACACAGTAACAGCAACCAGGCACAAACACAACGCATAATGTGGCACAGCAGAGCTCTTTCAGACGGAAGAGAGGAGGAACCGGACTGCTTCCGTACCATTGCTCAACAAGGCTACGGAGGTTACGACCGAGCTGACGTGGTGAAGAGTCTGCCTCAACGAGCGACACTGAGAGGCACCAGACACCTTCCGTACCCACGACGAGCGTCCACCAACGACGGAGACAACGGGTGAAGGGTCCGCAATGAACACGATGACAATGAAATTGCCACAGCACAACGGAGGTCCCAAGCCGAATGAGCATGCAGAGCCACCGGGAGCATAACAACGCATGAAACCAAGTAAGGTGCTGCTCCAAGTCATGGACTGAGTTCCCGTTTGCGCCGGCAAGAGACTGGGATGACAACTGACCAGGCCACAGCCAGTGAAACAACGGGCACAGCTGAGGGATCATGGAGAAACTGGGAACAGCGTGCTTTCAGCTGACAGGACAGTTTGGTTCAGCACGCAAACCAACTACGGCATGTCCAGGTGGCTGCTCCAGACCCGTGAGGCTTTGCAGGAGTCAGCTACCGCAGTGTGGGGACCCGAGCCCAGCATCATGAAGATTGGCCCTGGCCCTGTAGGTCCGACTGCTCCAGGGAGGCGTCCACCACAGGCCCGCTACAAAGCCTCTCAGGCACAACTGTTCTCCCCCGTGGAAGACTGTCAGAAAAAAAAGATTGTTCAGGTAGGAGCGCGGCTGACACGGTGGCAGAGTAACCCACCCAGCCGTGTTGGGTCCCACGGTGGGTCTACCCACGGACCCTCGCCGTTAGGTTGTTTTGGTTGTGTTCTAAAAAACAAAAAACTAACCTAACAAGTGTTCCTTAATAAAACAAATAAGAGTGTGTTCTTCATAAAAATGTGTTTCTTTGAATGATAATGACAAAAGTGTCAAGCACTGGCCCTCACGAGCCAGCATAAGACGCACACAGTCAGCAGTGAGTTTTTCAGTGAGTTTTATTACGGTGAAAAAGGTGTTAACACAAGCTGCTGAGGTAATGACAGGAGTCAACGCAGAACAGGAAAGCATAGGGCTGTACAGCACATTATAGGTCCAAGAGCAGGAGACAGTCACACACAGTCAGGCTTGGTAAATAATAGCACTCGGGCTGCTAAAGCAGGGACTTACAGCACAAATAACACTGGAGGGAATAAGGCTAATACAGCTCACTTACTGGTGCCGGTGAAAGACGGTCAAGCCCTAGGCAGCCGAGGTGTGAATACAGTTCAGGCATCCGCAACGTGACGATGGGTGAACAGATTAGCGGTCAGGTTCGTGACCAGATGTGATCAGACACTGCTGCGTCCTAACAACGCCAGTGCTCAACTTAAAAAGACAAGGTACTAATGAACAATGACACACAGCTGACCGACCGTTGACAGGCGGAAGCCCCACCGAGCACTTTCACAATAAGAGCCCGGAGAGGCCAGAATACCGCCCGCAGCTGTCAAGGCCGGCAGCGAGACATAACTTTAACCCGAGCGCGATCAGAACCGACGCTCGGGTCATAACAGTACCCTCCCTCCACGGGCGGACTCCGAACGCCCCAAGGAACCCCCCTGCCCCCCCCTGCCCCCCCAGGGTGGGAGGTAGGGGGACAGGTACGGAGGGAGAGAAACCAACCAAAAAACAAGACAAAGACCAGACAAGAAATACATACAAACACGACTCAGGGGAAAAAAAAAACAAAGAAAAGAAAATACATGACTGAACTAGGCTATGACAAGACTGTGACTCACAAGGAAAAAAAAAAAACAAGAGACAATCTAAAATTGCTCAAACATGACTATGACTAAGATTTACAAGGAAACAAGAGGCAAACACAAATTGCTCGAACTTGACAAAGACTATGATTTACAAGGAAACACGAGACAATCAAAAATTGCTCGGACTTGACAAAGACTATGGTTTACAAGGAAACAAGAGGCAATCAAAAATTGCTCGGACTTGACAAAGACTATGATTTACAAGATAACCAGAGGCAATCTCAAATTGCTCAAACTTGACTAAGACTATGGCTTGATAAACAACAAAAATTGCTAGACGTACAAGAACATGATTTGGCACCATTGGGCCCACAGAAAATCCCACAGTACATGATCAGTCAGGTGGCCTGCCCCAGTCCCATGCCCCCAGGAATACGTCCTCTGGTGGCCGACCAGGTCACCCCGTAACACACACAGTTTATTGGGTGGCCAACCCAAGACGCCGAATGCTCCAAGCAGTTCCTTCGGGTGGCCGACCCGCATACCACAACCAACAGGACCGTGGAGGGATTGCATGCGGCCGCTCACCTGAAAACAACAAAACAGGGGAGCGTCGATCTGCCAAACAAAACCCACTAATGGCCCCCAGCTGGTGGCTCCTGAGAGGGGGACAACCAAAAACCTGGACCCCCTCGAATCCTGATTGGGGTCGCAGCCGCACCTGCGCTGGACCCCCACTGGACCTCGTCGGACCCCGCTGGGTCAGGACGGGTCCCGATTGGGTCAACCGCTGCACCCACGTTGGACCCCGACTGGGTCTCCTTGGACCACGCGTCGGACCCCGACCGGGTCACCTCGGCCCAAACCGACGGGACCCCGACTGGGTCAGGACTGCTTCCGGCGACCGACCTCCATCTCCGAACCTGGAATCCCCGGTCCGTGACCTTGACTGGCTCCGGACCGGTAACGCTGTGGAGGTGCTCAGAACACAAGGGAGAACCGGGATCAGTTCCACCGGCAGCGCCAGATCCCAGCGAGACGAGCTCGGGTGCAGCGGCCGGCTGCCCCTCACTCGCCTCCCCCCCATGAGGCAGGCAAAAATGCTCTAACACACCATACAGGAAAACAAGAAAGAGCACTTGCCTGCACTCGGGCTCTGAGGCCGTCCAGGACTTCGCCGATCCAGGTTCAGGAAGAAACTCTCGTCATCGGGCTCCCCACTCGGCTGTGTCGGGTTCCACAGCCGGCCTGATGGTCTCTGCAGCTGGATCCTCATGCGCTGGCGTCCACGCCAATAACCCGTATGGCGTAGGGGCAGAGGACCCTGGACCTGCCTGACTCGGGCCGCATCCCTGAGGAACCCTGGGGATGCTCCTCGTCGGCTCTGGCTCCTCACTGCAGTCGTTCT
This sequence comes from Pholidichthys leucotaenia, assembly GCA_020510985.1. Classification (NCBI taxonomy): domain Eukaryota; kingdom Metazoa; phylum Chordata; class Actinopteri; order Cichliformes; family Pholidichthyidae; genus Pholidichthys; species Pholidichthys leucotaenia. The sequence continues at coordinate 104,488,579 of CM035842.1, read as the reverse complement.
CCTCCTCTGTCCAAAACAAGGCTGCAAGACCGGGACATCTCCAGGGCTGCAGGCCTCCCCTCGTTCGACGGCGTGGGACTGACGCCGAAGACCGCTCCGCAGGAGGAGACACAGAGGCAGCAGGTTTAATATAACAGGCTACAGCTGGGGAAAGAAACTCAGGGAGCTGCGAACCCTGAGCTTCACCCCCAGGAGTCAGACAAGACAGATCACTATTATTACTAAGAAAGTGAACTTGGACTTGCCTGTCTGCCGGGGGGAGGATGTTATCAGCTGTAGCGGACGTTGCTCCTTCCCTCGCTCGCTGGATGGAAAAGGATCCAAGACGGAGCCCACTGGCACAGGACTCAGCTCACTCTCAGCAGCTGGCTGGTTGAGGGGGTCATTTCGGGCGGCCCGGAACTGGATCCGGAGCTGGAGCTTGCCGAAGATGCGCCCGGCCGTGACGCCGACGCCTTCGCCGGCCCTCAGATGGTGCGAACTCCTGAAATGGATTGAAGGCAGGATCAGGGTCCATAAGCGAAGAGCAGGAGTGGCCTCTTCACCTGCTTCATGCCGCGTTCCTCTCCATCTCAGGAATAATTCGCGTTGTGCGGCGATGTCCTCCCTCCTCGCGTTGATCTATCGGGTGGTTGGCGTAGCGGGGAGAGAGATTACTGAGTACATCTTCGGCGGCGTCAGGTACCAATGTATGCCGTGGTCATAGTCCAACATGGAAGCGGAGATGAGTAGCTCCATCCACGGCTTCCATAAACACACGTCAGCACGTGACTCTTCGGTGACGGCATTCCTCACATACACAGGACCCAGACAGGGAAAAGCAACGTCCAAAACTCAAACTCACTGGTGAAAAGCGTCTCAAGATGGCGTCACCGTAAACGCTGTTTTGGCAGCAGTGTACTGTCAAGCACTGGCCCTCACGAGCCAGCATAAGACGCACACAGTCAGCAGTGAGTTTTTCAGTGAGTTTTATTACGGTGAAAAAGGTGTTAACACAAGCTGCTGAGATAATGACAGGAGTCAACGCAGAACAGGAAGCATAGGGCTATACAGCACACTATAGGTCCAAGGCAGGAGACAGTCACACACAGTCAGGCTCGGTAATTAATAGCACTCGGGCTGCCTAAAGCAGGGACTTACAGCACAAATAACACCGGAGGGATAAGGCTAATACAGCTCACTTACTGGTGCCGGTGAAAGACGTCAAGCCCTAGGCAAGCCGAGGTGTGAATACAGTTCAGGCATCCAGCCACGTGACGATGGTGAACAGATTAGCGGTCAGGTTCGTGACCAGATGTGATCAGACACTGCTGCGTCCTAACGACGCCAGTGCTCAACTTAAAAAGACAAGGTACTAATGAACAATGACACCAGCTGACCGACCGTTGACAGGCGGAAGCCCCACCGAGCACTTTCACAATAAGAGCCGGAGAGGCCCAGAATACCCGCCCGCAGCTGTCAAGGCCGGCAGCCGAGAACATAACTTTAAACCCGAGCGCGATCGGAACCGACGCTCGGGTCATAACAAAAAGTGTTCTTTACTAATTATACATAGAAAATAGAAAGTTCTTTGAAATATGATAGTAAGTAATTATATACTACTCAAAAAAATAAAGGGAACATTTTGAAAACACATCAGATTTTAATGGGAAAAAAATAAGCTGGATATCAAAATTGTGGCAGGCTAGTCCAGTTTACACAGATTAAAGGAACACTTTTCAATACCTGAGCAGTATATAATACCTGAGCAGTAATGCTAATTGAATAGAATTGCTTTAATGTGTTTCATATATATAAGTGTTTGAAGTAATATGTGTGTGTGTGAATAGTAATAAGTAATTGCTATGGGGAATTTGGTTATTAAATTGGGAGGGACATCAGCTAAGATTAAATAATATATTTCAGTTTTGCAAAGGGGGAGAATGTACTGTATTAATATTAGGAATTTTGGGAGTGGGGCACATCCTGCAGATGACGTCACCACACAGTAATATTGGGCGGGGCCACCATCTTGTAAAGGCAGTTGTATGCTAGATGTGGTATGGGTATGAGAGGTGGTTGGCAGCTGGCCCCCATTACACTTGTGCTTGTATTATCATACTTTCTTGTAATAAAGTTCAGTAAACTGCAGCATCCTCGTCGGTCGTCATTGCCAGGTTTGTGGACGTAACAGTATGGTCAAGACTGAACATGCTGTTAAGTTATCTGATTGAGGGTTAAAGAAGTGTATGTGTTGAAAAAAAAAAACCTGTTTATGTATTGTGGTAATGCACCCCCCCCCCCCCCCCACACACACACACACATAATTTCCTCTAAATCTCATTTCAAGCTTTTTTGGAAAATTAGGAACTAATATGAATGCGGTTTTCCAAATTACATCTGATGTCATCTTATGTAACAGAATCTGCACTGATAATCATCATGAAGACTATTTCTTTTTTGATAATGTAATCATTATAATACAGTGCTGTGAAAAAGTTTTTCCCAATTTCTTACATTTTGCGCATTTGTCAGATCATCAAACTAATTTTATATATTAGACTGTGGAGGAACAAAATACTGTAAGTTCAGGCGTGACACGGCGAGCTGAAGGTTTCAGAGTTTTATTCCTCCATCATCATGAGACACACTGTAGCGCTGTGCGCTATGCTGTCTGTATGTGTGTGTGTGGTTTGCTGTTCTTGAAGCCATGTAAAGTCAGCTCTTTTTTACAGACAAGAGAGAATGCATGGCAACATTTACATATAGATATCCATATCAGTCAATACATATCAATCATGTGATTACCTGGTGACGGAATTCCTGTCCTTAATCTGGGAATGTATAACCAATAGTCATGGTTCTGGTTGTCCCCTAGGGGCTCCCTGTTCGTATGCAATCCCTGCTGAACGTGAATATTATCAGTCTGCATTGTGCTGGGTGCCCACATGGCTCCCCCCCAGAACGGTCAGAAGGGGCCGTGACACCCCCCCCCCCCCCCGGCTCCAGCTCCGGAAGAACTGTTGGAGGGTATGTCAGTCTGTGGGGAGGGGGGGGGGGCACGGGAGGGGTGGAAAGGGCAGTGGACTCCGCTCTGAGTTCCAGCACATTGAACAGCCATGGATTGTGGGCGCACGGGCCGGTGTGCAGTCGTGCGTAATGGAACCAGACGGCGATCGGCCAGCTTAGGGAGTGAGGTGCGGTAAAAGCTCTGTGCCGGAGGAGGGGGAGGGGGGGGGAGTAAGCGAGTGCCGGCCCCGGACGTCAAAGGTGTCTGGGCCGCGCAAAAATTGCGTGTGGATCCACAATGGTGAGGGACTTTCCCGTTAAACGTGGCGGAGATCCACAGCGGCTGTGAAAAAACCATTTTATCTGACTCCTCCCGCGGCTCGATCCATACGAGGATGTGGGGAACGGCGAGCAGCCAAATTCCTCGAGGATGCATAGTGGCTGTGATAAACTGAAGCTGTATCAGGGACTCGGCAGTTTGGCTTTAGGTGCCGGAAAGCAGCCCTAAAGTCATCGGGGAAAGCAGTCGGCTAAATTCCCCTTGTGCACCGTGGCTTAAAAACCCATACAAAGTCCTGTGTGCAGGCTCCACGTCCGCTCCAGGTGCGTGAGCAGCCCTGAAGGTTCCGAGGGTGGCGATTGACCGCTTTTTTTCTCGGGCAATGTGCAGCGGCGGAGGGCGATGTATCAGTCTGTGGAGCCAGTTTGTCCCTGGTGCGTGGGCGTGCGCCCTGGCGCAGTGACCACATAGCTGGCAGTTGTGCTGTCCTCGTAATCCTGCGGAGTGCGGGGCTTCTGTGCGCAGAAGGTCCGCTGTCCGGAGTTTAGTCAGAGTTGGGGAGCTCGGTGGAAATCAGTGCAGTCGGCGTTGATGATTGTCCCCGTTCAGGCTGCTTCCTTCGTTCGCTCGTGTCGTTCATGGTGCGTTTTGGTCCCAGTGCTGCGCTCTGGTGAGGATGAAGAGGTTGCCGGCGTTCTCTGGTCCTCTGGGATCCACAGCGTGGTGAGAGGGAGGAGACGGTCATTCTCCCTCGTCAGGTCACCAGTGTGGAGGTAAAAGATCTGGCGAGGAGTGCACCATGACGTGTGCTGAGGCTTTCCCGGTCAGGGTGATCTCCAGGGAGTTCACCTCGTGTTCCATTCTTCGTCAAGGGTCACCAGTGTGGAGGAACAAAATAAGTTCAGGCGTGACACGGTGAGCTGAAGGTTTCAGAGTTTTATTCCTCCATCATCATGAGACACACTGTAGCGCTGTGCTGTGTGTGTGTGCGTGCGGTGGTGTGCTGTTCTTGAGGCATGTAAAGTCAGCTCTTTTATACAGACAAGAGAGAATGCATGATACATTTACATATTCATATACATATCAGTCAATACATATCAATCACGTGATTAACTGGCGCCAGACTTCCTCCCCTTAATCCGGGGATGTATAACAATTGCCATTGTTCTGGTTGTCCCCCTAGGGGCTCTCTGTTCGTATGCAATCCCTGCTGAGCGTGAATATTATCAGTCTGCGTTGTGCTGGGTGCCCACAAGACAAAGATAACCTGGGTAAATACAAAATGCAGTTTTTAAATGATGGTTTCATTTATTACTGAACTGTATGGTGTAATTTTTGTTATACCTGTGCAACACACAAAATCAAAAGCACAGTATCTGTCAAAATAAAACTGTGCATCAAGCAAGGAGTCTAGCATCACTGAGAAACTAAATATAACTTTTATATCTTTAAAGATAGAACGTAGTGAAGTTAATGTTTTTTGCATTATAATTCAAAAAGATACATTTTCATATATTAAATGTTTATTACACATACAGTGAAACATTTTTAAGCCTTTTGATTGTAATTTTAATTATCTCTGACAAGTTTTTGAAATCATAATGATATTCTAATTTACTGAGAAGTATTAGTATGAAGGCTATTTGAGCTATTTGAATCATAAAACAAAAACCTTTTCACAATATTTGCTTATTTATTTTGCTGCCCCTGTATTGTTGAAATTTTACCTATGAATTAAACATTTTTAATCCACCCAAGCTGGTAGATACAAGGATGTTTGTACCAAAACTGCTGGAAAATCATTCCAAAAAAAATTCAGCAAAGTATGATGACTTAAGATGCTAACACACAAGATTAAGCTGGAAGTGAATGAAAGGTAAAACACGATCTGCTGACAACTGTAAAGGTGTTTTCCTTTATGTTTACACAAATGTTTCACAAGTCCTTTATTTGAAGAAGGCATTTACAAAGCCTGGACATTGCAGCACTACAATATCCCACAACCCATAAATATGATGATGTCTCCCTGTCGAAGCAAGTGATTCCTTCCTCAAACTGGTGAAAGTCTATGTGTAAATGCATTTACATAAATAGACTGTGAAAAATAACTTTAGTCTGTCACAAGGTTGGATATGCTGATCGTAACAATGGATTAAACAAGTCCTAATTATCTAAACTTCACATGTACTGTGTGTATGTAGTACATGAGCCTGGGGCCCCTGAGCTAAAATTTCGTTTTATTTTTTGCTCAAAAAGTACTTTTACAGCTTCAACTTCATTACAATAAAGCAAGGGCTAGTGCAAATGTATGGGTAAAAACATGCATATATTCCCATTACTCCCGTGGACACACACCTCTTACAAATTCTTCTGTAGCCAGTTGATGTAACGCCTGACTGCCCTCTTCCTATGTCAAAATTCAAATGGCCACTCTGTAAAAGTGAAACATCCGTGAAATCCGCCTTCATAGTGATCATTGGAAACAGCGACTCCTGCGTCTTGTAAACGTCGAACATACATCAGCCCGTCGTCCCTCAACACATCATACTCGCACGTTAGGATGTATGCACGTGGGCATTTTGCAAGGACTTCTCCTCCAGCCAGCAGGGGTGCAGCCCGCACATCCAGCAGGCCCGGCACCTCCTTCAGCACTCCTTGTAGTCCTTTCTCCACAATGAGAGGCTTGTAGCTCTTCTTGTACTTTTGAGGGAGGAGGACGTTCCAGTCAATGCGTGACCGGAGCTCTGGCGTGAGGGCTGAGTGCTGTAAGGCACTGTGGTTGTTGGCTAACAGCTGGGGCAGCAGGGAGAGATCAAGACCGAGGTACTGCATCCAGAAGCGGACCATGAGGGTTCGATAGAGGACGGGCATATTTTGGTTCTGCAAGTAGGAGGGTGTGTTGAAGTCCAGAGCCTGGAGCACTGGGTAGATCAAAGCCTGGACACTGAATTTTACACTCATGCTGTCATCTGAGGAAATCTAGACAAAGTGAAGACATACGTTAAAGATTACAACTACAACAGTGAAGAAAATATCAGAACATATCTTAACATATACCTCTTGAGAGACTGCAGCTGCCAGGTTTCCTCCTGCACTGTCACCTGCCACAGCCACACGTTCAGGATCAATTGCATACTTTGCCAAAACCTCTGGAGACAATAAGTGTTTTGCAGCAGCAAGGCAGTCTAAATATGGGACTGGAAACTGGACCTCTGGATAGAGACGATATCTACACACAGGACACAAATAATTATTTAGATACAGTATATAGAAAGGTTTGACTCATGAGATGATTCTGAGTCCTTAACTTCTGTTGTGAATTGTGAAAATAATCAGCAGCGTTGTACAAAGGGACACACTTACTCAACAGAGACCACAACAGTGTTGAGCTCATCTGAGACCATGTGGTTGAGTGTATCATATGGCCCTTCCTCTGAGGAAGTAAAAACGACAGAGATTGAGAAGAACAGACAAGAAACAAATGATATAAATGAGTTTTGACATAGAAGTAGAACTCTCTTTCTGATCTGTAATCGAAATTGAAAACCGATTTGGAGGTCTTAGATTGCCAAACTTCACATGCATTATTAATGTTGCATTCATGGTAAATGATGTTTTAAAGTGGTGATTGATTACCCTTTTTCCACACGTTGACAGCTCCCACGGGTCTTAATGAAATGTTTCTGACATATCTTGGTTAAATTTTATTTAATTATTGCAACATAATTGTGAACCCTCTTGTGCAGCATTCCTCACAACAACTCGCTTTAGTGCTTGTTTAAATGCCCGAGAACTGCTATTAACTCTGCCCTCCCTCTTATGTCACTATTCCTAATCTTAGCTGGCTTGCTGGTTAGTAAGCCAACTAACAAAAATATGTCTTAAAAAATGAATGAAATAAAGCATCACTGATCTACACAGGTGTGTGGTTTCAGTGGTCGACAGGATTTGACCAGTCCCTGGAGTACAACAAGCACATTTGTGACATTTACGAATGAGTGAATAATGGCCCCAAAGCAAATCGTAGCTGATGCTAGGCTGCTAGCAGCTGCCTAATAAAAATAATATCTAAGAGTGATATACTGTATATGGTCAACTGTTGGTGCATGAACAAGGATTCCAGTGGGGGGTGAATAGAATTTATAGAAAATTGCGATCAAAACCGGCCAGATCAGCAGTTAAGCTAATGTCAGGTGGCCTGTCTGACCACTGATGTCTTAAAGTGACACGATCTAGTGTTTTTTTCTTGTTAACATATCTGTAACACATCAAGAACGAAATCACTCAAATGGGTCATGTCTGTCTTTTTTGCTGTGAAATTTCAGTTAAGCTCCTCCCCTTGGAAAAAGGCAAGTTTAGATGGAGAGTTTTTGGTGATGTCACTATAACAGGTCCATAGTGTTGAGCCAATCAAGTCTACGAACTGTCTCTGGCCTGAATGAAGTTAGCCTCAGGGGCCAGTGAGCATTTTTGGACAGCTGCTTTGAAAACTTGACCCAAGTTGAGATGGGTTTTACCATTAAACTGCTTTTAAGGACTGATACACTTTCAGTCATTATCCTGGGCCACCATGCATACAACTGGGCATGTCCTTCAACCGGTAAGTCTTTTTTTTATCATATGAGTTATTCTGTTTAATGTAGCACTAGCCACCATTAGCCTTGTGGTATGTGGGTGGACCTATTCACAGATCCTGGTGTTTGAAGGAGTAGGAAAAGTGAAAAGATTTTGATACAAAACTGTAAGACAATAAAATGTTGGATTTTTTTGTCGAAAAAGGGGCACAAGATGCCATTTTAGACTGTGTAGATTTGTCTTTATGGGACATTTATATCCACCAGAGTCTGTCTTTAAGTATCCTACTGCCTAGTCTGTCATGAACTGAGCCAGTGTTTTCTCTGTAGGCTCGGTTCTGACTGTTCTCTGCGGCTCAGGCATCGGAGTTATTATGTATTGTATCTTTTCAGTTCTTGTTGTTTTTATGTTTGTGTTCTTTTTCTTTTCCATGCCTGTAGCCGCCGCTCTGGCTGGCGGTCATTAGGCAGCTTCTTTGACCCACTTTCTGGTGGGCACTGTCTAACGTTCGCCGGTCCGACCATGCCCCCTCTCTCCGACAGCCAGCTGATTCGCCCCGGTAATTATCTTTCCCGCGCCTCGCCCAGGTGTGTCCAATTTGTGTTTCCAGCAGTGTTTGTACTTAGGTGGTTCTTGCCAGTCAAACACTGCTGGACCATTGTGCAGATTCATATGGACGTTTGCCATCATATGTATGTACTGTCTACAAGGAAGCCGGGACTACTCTGTCACTATTCCCCTCAGGGTAGTTACCGGTTGTGTGTGCTCGTTGGAGGACTGGGACAACTCGGACAGCTCCTGCCTTGTGAGTAAAAAACTGTTAGCGTTTCCTCGTGCAGTGTGGCTGCTACGCTTTGGCTCTGTAGCCCAGTTTCATTCTCCCTGCCAGTCGAGCCTCCTAGAGGACTCTTAGTTCACTCGAGCCATAGTGTTATTTGTACTGTTAGTCAAGTGGCCACTGTGCACTGTGGTCAGCCCGCTGCACGTTATCGTGTGATGCCCTTTAGTGCATCCTGTTGCCTTTTTGTATGTCGTTATTTTTTGAACTGTTGTCCTTTGTGTAAATAAATGTGCTTGTGGTGTAACCGGCGTGTAAATCCATTCTTCCTTCTCCTCCTCCGTACGCTGCGTAATAGCGCACGAGGGGGCTCGTGACATAGTCAAGTTAATGCTAATGGCTCATGTAGCATTACGGTGAAAACATAAAAAATAAGCCTGAATGACGTGACATATATTACCAACTGCTGATTAGTGAACCAGGTGGAAACAGGGATGTCTACTAGGGTGACTGAAATCTAAAGAAAATAACAATATAAATAAACTACGCTTGTTAAAAAAAACTTCCAGTAACACTGTTAGCTCACTGTTCTCTACATGACAGACAGTTAGGCTGGCCAATAACAGAGCAGCAGACGGGTATCAAGGACATTGCTGGGCTGGGTTTACCCGTTCATGAAGAGTCAAAATGGCTCCTTGGAGAGAAAAACAATATAAAGGCTGTGTGTATTTTTATTAACAGAAATGAGCATTTTGATATTTTTTCAATAATCACATGATCAATAGATGCATTTCAGAGAGTTAAAACCTACAAAAACTATTTTTCAGTCAATGACCTCTTTAACCCATTTTGAATTATTAATAGTTGAAAAATCAAATAAAAGCACATCACAACTAAAAATAGTTGAGAGCACATAGTAACTCCACTATGTGCTAGATCCAGATTTTAGTTTGGAGCCACACCAGATTCCTTGTTCCCCCCACACACCTGAATTTCATCATCAAGTATCTATATGTATAATTGTCTGAGAAATTAATGAAAATGTTATTTTAATAAGTCCTATCTTGCAAGGCTAAAGAACGTGAACAAACATTAACCTGACCTTTGATTCCGACTCACTCTGGAAAGAAAGTTGCAGTTTTAATGCCCACGGATCCTCAAATAGTGGTTCACAAGCCCCAAATGTCTGGCCAGTGTGGATCCTCTGCCTCTCAGGGCACCTGAAGTGCAATGTGGTGCCCAAACATAGCCTTACTCTGTGCTCACACTACCTTCATTTCAAACACATACACACCTAAAGCTGGGTTCACACTATAACGTTTGGACTGACTTTTATTGACGTTTTGAAAAATCAGAGAAATCAGTCCAAACGTTGGTGAAATTACGTTTGTGAGCACACACCAACTTTTATGAACTTTTACAAACTTTTACGAACTTTTGCTAGCATTTGCCAGCGTTGCATTCAGCGTTTTCAAATTTTGCCAGCTTAAGTTAGCGTACTGTATGTGTAGCAGTTGCCAACTTAGGTTAACTTAAGCAAAGGAATACTCAGTGCACTTCAGCTGACATCAGCGTCAGGCGGCACTCATATAAAGATCAGCGTTTGTGGAGGCTTCCTGCCATCCTGGACCTGCTTTTTTGGGTGGAATCACACTACAATGTTTGGACCAACTTTTACTGACATTTTGGCAAACATCTGGCTCTGCTGGCAAAAGTTGATAAAAGTTGGTGTTTGTCGGCAAACACTGGCGAAAGCTGTATTCGTTGAGAATTTTCAGCATGCTGAAAATTTGCTGACGTTTGGAAATAAATGTTGGTGAAAGTTGTCCTCAATTTGTAATAGTTCCTGAGCGCTGGGCTAAGTTATGCAGAGTTGGCCTAAGTCAGCCTAAGTTAAGCTCCATTTGCAAATGTTGACTGAAATGCTTGTGAAAACAGTTCAGACATGCAGGAAGGAAAGAGAAATAGAGAGAAGGCGGAGTTAAAAAAAAAAAAGAAAATATATACGGTGGGGCAAAAAAGTATTTAGTCAGCCACCAATTGTGCAAGTTCTCCCACTTAAAAGATGAGAGAGGTCTCCAATTTTCATCATAGGTATACCTCAACTATGAGAGACAAAATGAGAAAAAAAAAATCCAGAAAATCACATTGAAGGATTTTTAATGAATTAATTGGTAAATTCCTCGGTACAATAAGTATTTGGTCACCTACAAACAAGGAAGATTTCTGGCTCTCGCAAACATGTAACTTCTTCTTTAAGAGGCTCCTCTGTCCTCCACTCGTTACCTGTATTAATGGCACCTGTTTGCACTCATTATCAGTATAAAAGACACCTGTCCACAACCTCAAACAGTCAGACTCCAAACTCCACTATGGCCAAGACCAAAGAGCTGTCAAAGGACACCAGAAACAAAATTGTAGACCTGCACCAGGCTGGGAAGACTGAATCTGCAATAGGTAAGCAGCTTGGTGTGAAGAAATCAACTGTAGGAGCAATTATTAGAAAATGGAAGACATACAAGACCACTGATAATCTCCCTCGATCTGGGGCTCCACGCAAGATCTCACCCTGTAGGGTCAAAATGATCACGAGAACGGTCAGCAAAAATCCCAGAACCACACGGGGGGACCTAGTGAATGACCTGCAGAGAGCTGGGACCAAAGTAACAAAGGCTACCATCAGTAACACACTACGCCGCCAGGGACTCAAATCCTGCAGTGCCAGACGTGTCCCCCTGCTTAAGCCAGTACACGTCCAGGCCCGTCTGAAGTTTGCTAGAGAGCATTTGGATGATCCAGAAGAGGATTGGGAGAATGTCATATGGTCAGATGAAATCAAAATAGAACTTTTTGGTAAAAACTCAACTTGTCGTGTTTGGAGGAGAAATAACACCATACCTACTGTGAAGCATGGGGGTGGAAATATCATGCTTTGGGGCTGTTTTTCTGCAAAGGGACCAGGACGACTGATCCGTGTAAAGGAAAGAATGAATGGGGCCATGTATCGTGAGATTTTGAGTGAAAACCTCCTTCCATCAGCAAGGGCATTGAAGATGAAACGTGGCTGGGTCTTTCAACATGACAATGATCCCAAACACACCGCCCAGGCAATGAAGGAGTGGCTTCATAAGAAGCATTTCAAGGTCCTGGAGTGGCCTAGCCAGTCTCCAGATCTCAACCCCATAGAAAATCTTTGGAGGGAGTTGAAAGTCTGTGTTGCCCAGCGATAGCCCCAAAACATCACTGCTCTAGAGGAGATCTGCATGGAGGAATGGGCCAAAATACCAGCAACAGTGTGTGAAAACCTTGTGAAGACTTACAGAAAACGTTTGACCTCTGTCATTGCCAACAAAGGGTATATAACAAAGTACTGAGATGAACTTTTGTTATTGACCAAATACTTATTTTACTGAGGAATTTACCAATTAATTTATTAAAAATCCTTCATTGTGATTTTCTGGATTTTTTTTTTTCTCATTTTGTCTCTCATAGTTGAGGTATACCTATGATGAAAATTGGAGACCTCTCTCATCTTTTAAGTGGGAGAACTTGCACAATTGGTGGCTGGCTAAATACTTTTTTACCCCACCGTATGTAAGAGGATAATGTAGATTATTTGTTTGTTGATAACATGGTGTGTATGACATGTTTTTTAATTTTTTAATGTGTGGGATATACATATATAGATATAGATATAGATATTACGGGCATTTGTGGGTTTGTTTGCAGGTGATGGGTGTGGCTTGGTGGGTGGTTTCATGTCTTTGCAGTGTTATTTTTCTACCACCAGGCTGTGCTGTTGCGCAAATGTGTCTTTTGCCAGTAGGATTACTGGTTGCCTTGGAAACAACAGCTTTTTTTTTTTTTTTGCTCTCTGAAAAAACATTTTCTTGGTCTGTGGAATAAAGGTTTTTCGGGAAATTTTCAGTCAGAGTCTGTCTACTCTCTGCCTGCCACACACACACACACACACACACATATAAAATCTTCCAATGTGACAATCCAAAGGAAAAAAAAATCTCCTCATTGAGAAATTTACTGTTCTTAATTGCTCCGTGCATAATCATTCTCCAGGATTTATTGGTTCACTTCCATTGTGGGAATCAAACAGTACTGATGTGGTGTCAAAAAGTAAATGACATTTAACGGGATTTTATGTTATTTTAATGGAGAGAGGTGTAACAGTCAAAATATAATCACCCCTAATTATATTTATATGATGATTCATTAATGGTTTTTTAACTCCATCCACATTCACATTTTAATTGCGGACTTAGTGTTGGATTCTATATGAATGAATGAATGAATGAACGAACGAACAGGGAAAAGGGGTATGCAGAAGTAATTACATAGGAATATGAAAATAAATACTGAAACATATGCTCAAAGGAGATGTGTTCACTCCAGAAGCAGAACGGCAGGAAGCCTCCATAAACACTGATCTTTATATGAGCGTCACCTGATGCTGATGTCAGCTGAACTGCGCTGAGTATTTCTCTGACTTTTCAAAACGTCTGCAAAAGTCGGTCCAAATGCTATAGAGTGAACCCAACTTTAACTTAGGTCGACTTAGGTAAACTGTGCGCAGTGCTCAGGAACTTTTACCAAATGAGCACAACGTTCACCAACGTTTATTTCCAAGCATCAGTAAATTTTCAGCAGGCTGAAAATTTTCAAAGAACACAACTTTTGCCAGCATTGCCAGCAAACACCAGCAATCATTAACTTTTGCCAGCAGGGCCAGACATTTGCCAAAATATCAGTAAAAGTCGGTCCAAATGTAGTGTAAATCCACCTTAAGGTAGTGCTCATTGATTGGGACCTTTTGACAGTATTAAAGAGGCAAAGTTTCTGTAATTTTGAGTGGAGGAAAAACACACGCCAGCAAACCAGTGCACAGTGGTCTCAGCTCAGTCTGACATATATAGTAAAAATTTAACTCACCAATCAGGTCTGGATTTTGCAATGGCTCTGATGTAATTTGACCTTTGGTGAAAATTAATTTGGGAACCCCAGCCTATTCTGTGGATTTTTTTTAACACCTATGATACTACTTTAAAATGGGAGTCACATTTCTACTCACTGCAACTGCCGAAGGTCCAGCCACCTCCATGAAAATACATCAATCCTCTCCTCAGATGACCTTCCCCTCCAGCTGGCGGCTCGTACACTCGCACTGGGATTCCAGCAAAAGTGATGTCGCTGACCTTCACTCCTGGGACAACCCCTCCAGTTGAATCAGATCTCAGAAACCTATTCATGAAGGACTCGGAGCCATCGTTGGATGGCTTCATGGCATTGCTGTAATGGTCAAAGCCAAGCCAATGCTTCAAAGTGTCCTGAAGCACAGAAAATAGGGCAGAGAGGAAAGAAATGAAAGATTTGTGGCAGAGTATGAAATGGAAACAGTGGAGACAGCAGACAAGAGGAGGGAATATGGAAATATAAAAATTCAGGAATTGTGGCAGCGATTCAAGATCGAAGGGTGGAGGGGGCTGAAAAGTTCATAGTGGTCAAATTTGATTAAATGTTTATTTTTCAACCACAGGGATCCAAGCGCTGCAACACCGATGAAAGAAGTGTGTGGACAGAAGGGGAAACTATGCACAAAAATTTGGTCAAATTTGACCACTATGAACTTTTCACCCCCCCCCCCCCCCGTACAACTCAGTGTTAACAGTTCCCCCCAGAAAACATAGTTCAGCAAACATTACCTCTACCAAGGAAATTATGTTTTCAGGGTAGTTTGTCTGTTTGTTTGTTTGTTAGGATTACGTAAAAACTACTATACAGATTTTGATGGCATTTCACCAGAAGAGAAGGTTCATCAAAGATCATCAAATTTTGGTGATGATCTGAGAGTGCATACCTCCACCAAGGACCTTGTTTGTATTTGTACAGCAGGATTACACAAAAACTACTAGATGGATTTGGATGAAATTTTTACCAGAGGTGGTCCTTGGGCTACAGAGGAATTCGTTACATTTTGATGATCCAAGAATGCATACCTCCACCAAAGCGCTTATATTCTCATAGTGTGTTAGTAAGAATCCTCCAAAACTACTGGGTAGACTTTGATGCAATTTTCACCAAAACTGGCTCGTGGCCTACACACAAACCCATTACATTTTGGAGGTGATCTATGAGGGACCGAAGGAGCCTTGGCAGAGGTATGCACTCTCTGAGTGCTTTTCTAGTCTCTATGCATTCAGATGGTTGAGAGGGAAGATAAATTTATTATTTGTCAAAATAATTTGCCCCTCTGTGGTCTGCCACCATGGTGCCCTAATGATCCTAGCAGCTACAATATCTCACAAAAGTGAGTACACCCCTCACATTTTTGTAAATATTTTATTATATTTTTTCATGGGACAACACTGAAGATATGACACTTTGATATAATATAAAGTAGTCAGTGTACAGCTTGTATAACAGTGTAAATTTGCTGTCCCCTCAAAATAACTCAACACACAGCCATTAATGTCTAAACTGCTGGCAACAAAAGTGAGTACACCCCGAGTGAAAATGTCCAAATTGTGCCCAATTAGCCATTTTCCCTCCTGGTGTCATGTGACTCGTTAGTGTTACAAGGTCTCAGGTGTGAATGGGGAGCAGGTGTTAAATTTGGTGTTATCACTCTCACACTCTCTCATACTGGTCACTGGAAGTTCAACATGGCACCTCATGGCAAAGAACTGTGAAGATCTGAAAAAAAAGAATTGTTGCTCTACATAAAGATTGCCTATTCTATAAGAAGACTGCCAACACCCTGAAACTGAGCTGCAGCACGGTGGCCAAGACCATACAGTGGTTTAACAGGAAAGGTTCCACTCAGAACAGGCCTTGCATGGTCGACCAAAGAAGTTGAGTACACGTGCTCAGCGTCATAGCCAGAGGTTGTCTTTTGAAAATAAACGTATGGGTGATGCCAGCATTGCTGTAGAGGTTGAAGGGGTGGGGGGTCAGCCTGTCAGTACCCAGACCATACGCCGCACACTGCATCAAATTGGTCTGCATGGCTGTCATCCCAGAAGGAAGCCCCTTTTGAAGATGATACACAAGAAAGCCCACAAACAGTTTGCTGAAGACAAGTAGACTAAGGACATGGATTACTGGAACCATGTCCTGTGGTCTGATGAGACCAAGATAAACTTATTTGATTCAGATGGTGTCATACATGTGTGGTGGCAACCAGATGAGGAGTACAAAGACAAGTGTGTCTTGCCTACAGTCAAGCATGGTGGTGGGAGTGTCATGGTTTTGGGCTGCATGAGTGCTGCTGGCACTGGGGAGCTACAGTTCATTGAGGGAACCATGAATGCCAGCATGTACTGTAACATACTGAAGCAGAGCATGATTGGAAACTGGGCCACTGGGCAGTATTCCAACATGATAACCACCCCAAACACACCTCCAAGACGACCACTGCCTTGCTAAAGAAACTGAGGGTAAAGGTGATGGACTGGCCAAGCATGTCTCCAGACCTATACCCTATTGAGTATCTGTGGGGCATCCTCAAATGGAAGGTGGAGGAGCGCAAGGTCTCTAACACCATGATATCATCATGGAGGAGTGGAAGAGGATTCCAGTGGCAACCTGTGAAGCTCTAGTGAACTCCATGCCCAAGAGAGTTAAGGCAGTGCTGGAAAATAATGGTGGCCACACAAAATATTGACACTCTGGACACAATTTGGACATTTTCACTAGGGGTGTAACTCACTTGTTGCCAGCGGTTTAGACATTAATGGCTGTGTGTTGAGTTATTTTGAGGGGACAGCAAATTTACACTGTTATACAAGCTGTACACTGACTACTTTACATTGTATCAAAGTGTCATATCTTCAGTGTTGTCCCATGAAAAGATATAATATTTACAAAAATGTGAGGGGTGTACTCACTTTTGTGAGATACTGTATGCTGTCTGGAACAACTTGCTCCTGGTAGGGTCTCCTAGGACAAACTGGTCCTTGGTGAAGGACCAGACCAAGAGTGGTCCAGTAGATCCCCATGAAGGAAGTTACATCAAAGACCCAGTGTACCCAAAGCAGCCACATGGGTCCGCCCTCCAGTGGGCTCACCACCTGCAGGAGGAATCATGGTGATGTGAACCAGGTGGCAGTCTGGGCTACTCTGCTTCACCACTGCCCCCGTGATCCGGACTCCCTGATAAGCAAGATAGGTGTATGGATGGAAAATAGTTTGATTTAAAAAACTTAATATGGCATGCTGTGAAACAGGCCAGATTAATTTATAACAAATAATCTTCTTCCAGTTGCTCCCTTCTCAGGGGTCGCCACCATGGATCAGTCTGCACATTTGATTTGGCAAGGATTTTACATGGGATGCCCTTCCTGACACCTCCCCATTTACCAATGGCACTAGGAGTACACTGGCTTTTGCTCCCCTCCTGGCTGGGTAACCAACTTTGTTTCGCCATTCTGTTAAGATAAGCACCAAGCCAGAAGGTGAAAAGTACAACTTTTGCCTGGTTTGGCCCAGCTGGGGCTTGAACCCACAACCTCCTGGCTGTGGGGTGGATGCTCTACCACTAGGCCATCATTCCAGTTATCTATAACAAATACTACTGATCTTGTTCTATTAAGACAAAGCAAAGAGATGTCTCATACTTTTGGCATGTTTTGACTGTCATCTGCAAAAGAAGACTGCAGATGACAGCTGAAACATGTCAAAGGTATGAGACATCTCTTTGCTTTGTCTTAATAGAACAAGATCAGTTTTATCATTATGAAGACAAAATGAACCTGTTTGAGATATAGCAAATACTGTTAGTATGAAATTTAATCACTTCATTCATGAGTTTGCAGAATTGTCATTTATATTTAAATTCATTTGTGTTTGGCAAATGGACATCACATCAACTTTATTAAGATGTCATGGTTTTTAAACCCAAGTGGATGGAAAATTTCATTAAAATGCACAAACTATTCAAAAGTTCAGATTTTTTTTTATACGAGTGCACTGTAATAACATATTTAATCATTTTTTTCTGAATTTATAACAGCGGTGATGTGGGGAACCCACTCAGTAGTTACTCAGTAGTTTTCCCTCAGACTGAAGTGGCAGATCAAAGGTGGAGAGTGGGGGAGTGATATGTTAATGCAGCACCCCAGGTAGCAGAGAAGTGTTAGTGCTGTGATATAAAAGAGAGTGCCTGCAACCTGGTGGGAAATTTTCTGATTCTGGAGAATGTGAGAGAGAGTGGAATAAAGCTTCATCTGCTCGGAAAAGTTCGGCCTGGTTATTCTCTCCACACTGGTGACCCTTGACGCACAATGGAACGCGAGGCGAACACCCCAGAAACAAACCGGATGGGAAGTGCCAGCAATGCGTGCGCCGTTTCGGTCAAACTCCCAGACTTTTGGCTACACAACCCGAAGTCTTGGTTCCTTCACACCGAGGCCCAGTTCGCGCTCCAGGGAATAACAGCAGATGACACCAGATATTACTACGTGGTCGCAGCGCTGGACGCACGCACAACTCAGCAGGTGGCGAGCCTACTCCAACAGCCCCCAGCCCGTGACAAATATGGTGCTCTCAAAACCGCGCTGACCCGGCGTTACATGCTCTCGGACTGTGAGAGAGCGGAGAGGCTCCTGACGTGCTCCGAGTTAGGAGACGGGTCGGCGGTCGAATTGATGGAGAAGATGTTGGCGTTGATGGGCACAGATGACGGGCAATTTCTCTTTGCCCACCTTTTCCTCCGGAACCTCCCAACAGCGGCCAGAGCGGTCCTGGCCAATTCGCCGCTGCTGGCCGCGCGCAACTACCGGGCACTAGCCCAGGAGGCAGATCGGATTATCCTCTCTACCAGAGCCCTCACAGTGAATGCAGCGGCGTTGGAACCCAGCGAGACGGCCAGTGGAGGCGAGGAGCCAGCGATGGTGGCTGCAGCAGGGGCCAAGAAGCACCGGAGAGACACGCTCTGTTTCTACCACTGCCGTTTTGGAGAGGACGCACGCCGATGCGGGCCACCGTGCCAACGCCGGGACCGGCAGTCGGTAGCAGCTGCAACCGCCGGTGAAGCAAGCAAGCTGCTCTATGTGACAGACTCACGCTCGGGGAGACGGTTCCTCGTGCACTCCGGCTCCCAAAAGAGCCTCATCCTGCCATCCTACGCAGACCGGCTGGCGGGAACTAGCGGCCCCGAGCTGGTGGCCACAAATGGCTCAGACATTAAGACTTTTGGAGAGAGGACACTGACTGTATCCTTGTACAGCCATACATACCAATGGGCATTCATCATAGCGGCATGCAGCTTCCCCATTTTGGGTGCAGACTTTTTGTGTGCACACGGACTACTAGTCGATGTTGCTAACAGACGCCTGATTAACATAATGTCTTTTGATTCTCTCCCCTGTACATCTAGAGGAGCCGGGCCCACAACACTAGCCAACGTCACAGCTCCAGGGGGGTAAGTTCCACACACTACTCAACCAGTTCCCAGCACTCACGGTCCCGACTTTTTCGGTGACCGTCACTAAACACGGGGTGGAGCACTTCATTACCACTATGGGGCCGCCCGTTTTCGCACGACCTCGGCACCTGGACGCAGCTAAACTGGCCATAGCGCGCGAGGAGTTTGCCAACTTGGAAAAGTTGGGCATCATCAGGCGCTCAAACAGCCCATGGGCATCCCCGCTACATATGGTTCCTAAGGCCGAGGGATCGTGGCAACCTTGCGGAGATTTCCGCAGATTAAACAATGCCACAGTGCACGACCGCTACCCCATCCCTCATATTCAGGATTTTTCTGTTCACCTCACCAGGGCACGCATTTTTTCCAAGATAGACCTGGTCCGCGGTTACCACCAGGTCCCGGTGCACCCTGAGGACATACCTAAAACGGCAGTAATAACCCCGTTTGGTCTGTTTGAGTTTTTACGTATGCCTTTCGGGCTAAAAGGCACGGTGCAGACATTCCATCGCATGATGGATGCGGTGTTGCGCGATCTGCCGTTTGTGTTTGTGTACCTGGACGACATCCTGGTGGCCAGCGCGTCCGAGGACAAACATGTAGCCCACCTCAGGACACTTTTCCAAAGGTTGGAGGAGCACGGATTAATAATCAACCCCGCAAAGTGCCAGTTTGGGGTGACGGGGATCGATTTTTTGGGCCACCGCATCTCGCGATACCCTTGCCGGACAAGGTGCGCGCCGTGGCGAATTTTCCCTGGCCTCAGACGGTCAGGGCACTGCAGGATTTTTTGGGGATGGTTAACTTCTGCAATCGTTTTCCCCCCCCACGCAGCCCAGCTCATGCAGCCGTTGTACACCGCGCTTAAGAAACGGAAGCCGGAGGACAGAGTAGACTGGACTCCTGAGCGAGAGCAGGCATTTTCCAAGGTTAAAACAGCTCTGGCGAACGCCGCATTACTGGCACACCCGGACCCAGCGGCTAGGATAGCGCTCACTACCAACGCATCAGACGTGGCCCTAGGGGCAGTCGTGGAGCAGTGCGTCGCCGGTTCTTGGCAGCCGCTCACCTTTTTTTTAGCAGGTCTTTGCGCGACAATGAGCGTAAATACAGCACGTTCGACAGAGAGTTACTGGCTCTCCACCTGGCCATACGCCACTTCCAGTTCTGGCTGGAAGGGCGCACCTTCACTGCGTTTGTGGACCACAAGCCGCTTACGTACGCGATGGCCAAGGTTTCGGAACCATGGTTGACCCAGCAGCAGAGACAGCTGGCCGCGATCTCGGAGTTTACGACCAACATTTGACATGTGGCCGGTAAACTCAACGTGGTGGCTGACTGCCTGTCACACGCATTAGTGGCCCCAGTCTATGTGGGGATAGATTACACGGCCATGGCCGCTGTGCAGATCAGCGATGCGAACGTTTGCACACTCTAGTCTGGACCAACAGGGTTAAGGCTGGACAGCAGAGTGCTGCAACACGCGCCCCCCCCCCCCCCACTCTGTGACGTCTCTACAGGCCACCCATGACCAGTGGTCCCACGTGCTTGGCGCTGCCGCCTTTTTGAGTCGGTTCACTCCCTGGTGCACGCGTCAGTCAAAATGGTGGGCGCAAAGTTCGTCTGGCCAAGCCTGCGCAAACAGGTGAAAGAGTGGGCCGCAGCCTGCGTAGCGTGCCAGTGAGCCAAAGGGCACAGGCACACGAAGGCCCCTTTGGAGCTGTTCCATATCCCGGCTGAGAGGTTTGACCATGTTCACGTGGACCTCATGGACCCCCTCCCGCCACCGCAGGGGTTCACGCACCTCAAGACAGTGGTGGACCGCACCATGCACTGGCCCGAAGCAGTCCCGCTAGCTTCAACCGCATCCGCAGATGTGGCACGCGCTTTTTTGACAACATGGGTGGCACGTTTCGGCGCTCCTTCGGATCATCATGTCCAATCGGGGCCCGCAGTTTGTTTCTGACCTCTGGTCCACCATGGCCAGGAGCCTGGGCATCTCAATTCATCGCACGACCGCATACAACCCAAAGGCCAATAGGTTATGCGAGCGTTTCCATAGGTCACTTAAAGCAGCGCTCAGAGCTTTGCTTACGGATGCAAATTGGGTGGACCGGTTGCCGTGGGTTTTATTAGGGTTGCGTTCCGCACCGAAGGAGGATTTGGCAGCCTCCCCAGCAGAGCTGTTTTTTTCCCAGCCGCTGCGGCTCCCTGGGGAATTTTTGCCAGATAACCCCGCGCCGAACACTGATCCTTCCCCACGTTCAAGACATAGTGCAGAGGCAGGGACGCTACCCGGCCCAGCCCACCACTGTTTTCCTCGCGCTTTTGTGCCAAAAACCTTGAAGGACGCGTCGTTCGTATTTGTCAGGCACAATGCCCACTGGACCCCATTGCGCCCGCCTTACGATGGCCCGTTCAGTGTGCTGGAACCCTGGGACAAACATTTTGTGTTAGACTTGGGGGGTCGCCGGGAGACAATCTGTATAGACAGGCTTAAACCTGCCTTTGTTTTAGCAGATGAGCAGGTGGTGTTGGCCCGAGCTCCTCGGCACGGAAGACTCCCACGGAGAACTCCCCAGGTAAATGAATCGTCAGATCAGTCACATGAGCATGCTGAAGGTGTTTCCCCCCTCCCCATTGTCCCCCCCACAGACGGACACACCCCCAGGAACCCCCCACCGGCATAGCAGCTCCTCGGAGCCGAAGACCCCCCCGTTACAGCAGCTATGGGCGGAGGCTGAAGCCCAAAGGACATGGGGGTTAAGACTCAGTCTGAGACTCGGGGGGGGGGGGGCGGTGTGGGGAACCCACTCAGTAGTTACTCAGTAGTTTTCCCTCAGACTGAAGTGGCAGATTAAAGGTGGGGAGTGGGGGAGTGATATGTTAATGCAGCACCCCAGGTAGCAGAGAGCTTTATTCCACTCTCTGTCACATTCTCCAGAATCAGAAAAACCTCCCCCAGGTAGCAGAGAAGTGTTAGTGCTGTGATACGTATAAAAGAGAGTGCCTGCAACCTGGGGGAGGTTTTTCTGATTCTGGAGAATGTGACAGAGAGTGGAATAAAGCTTCATCTGCTCGGAAAAGTTTGGCCTGGTTATTCTCTCCACAGTGACACCATTGTTCTTCTATTCTGGCTCAGGGAATATTTTGCTCATTTCTTCATTTTTAATCAGTGAGGAAATACCACTGACTGCTTCTCTTCAATTTCTAGATCAGGATCAAAAATCAGGGTGATAAGACAACTTCTTGTTGGACCTATAAAGGCAAGAAGAGCTCTTGCTTCTGAGCAGATGCAACTTTATTCTGTGGCATACTGAAACTAAACATCCAATTTTTTCTAAAGTTTAGGAAAAAATGTAAACTAGAAGTCCTACCTGTCATATCATGATAAAATATTTATCAATCAGTTAATAATTCTGAGATTCACAAAGTTATATAAATCTTGGATTACACAGTACACTGCAGGGTTTTATATTATATGGTCAAAGTCCAAAGTAAACACAAAGTAGTAAATGGTGTTCTATTGCCAATAAAGCACGTCTTTTTCAAGCATGTGCATTCAAATATTTACTTTGGAATAACAGATAATACGATTGTCTCCACTCCAGGCCCAGGTTATTTAACGATTTATCCCTCATTTGCACCTGATGTGATGGTGACCTGGGAAGTCATGCGTCTGAATGTGTCACCAATAAACACAGTCTCTTACCAGATGTAAGAACGTCCTGACCACAGCATTCAACATCATCAACCTCCACGGCTGCTCAATAGCATCAGGCATGGGGGTGTAAATGTAATAAGCGAGAGCCAGCGTTAACAACACTGGGACTAGGAGCCGCAGCAGCTTCATCTTCTGTTGGAGGAGTCCCAGATCGGGCCGTCAGGATGCAGGATCCACAGTGACTCTCACGCCTGTACCTGGCACTAAAATATCGAGGTGCAGTTTTAAACTTCCGCTAAAATCAAAGGGATGTCTGGTGTGGTGTAAACAAACGACACAGTATTATCTTGTCTGTAACTAGTGATCTTTGGTCACGCATCTGACGTCGTGACGTAATTATATGTGCGCTGTCCATAGATATAAAATGCTAGATTGGCAGTAGGTCACTGGAGCGCGAGATTTACGGCCGCCATATTGGTACAGGAATCACAACAAATCCACAGCTCAGCTTAACGCACAACACTCTGATTATGTCTTCATTTCTGTCACCATGGGATGAGACGCCGGGTTTTCCGGCGCTCAGACCATGTCCCTTCTCATCGCTGTCTCTCATTGGGCAGCGTTACAGGACGGCTGGGGCCCAATTAATCCTCATCAGCTGAGGCGCTGCTAATGAGGATAAAAAGGAGCAGCTTCGATCACTCGGGGCTGCGACTTAAGCACTGTTATGCTGGAACCCTTATGGTAAGTGTCGAGTATTTGTTTTTAAATAATTTAATGGCGTGTTGTCAAAAATAAAGGTAAAAACTCTGATTTTCATTTGGGAGGTCACTGATTTCTGTACATGCATGACTGCCATGAGTGTAATATACAGTATATTGTAATTCAGTATCGATAGTTATGGCAATATTTCTCATGTGATACAGTATTAGTATACAGTGTTACATTGTGTTCTTTGTTACTGGGTCAGTATTGGTAGCCAATATTATCAACAATGAACTTTGGGTTCTTGTAACTAGTTTGGTAGTTACTTAAATAGCGTGAGGATAGTTTTTCTTTTTCCTGTATACACTTGGCCTAATGAAAGATTTAGGTTTATCAAACCGTCTTTACACAATAATTACACATATGTGTACAAACATCTACCTCCTGTATCAGACCAACATCATGAAGGTTTGCAGATAGTAATTTACAGATATTGTGGCACATATGTTTGGTTCATATTTCCCACAAGAGTGTGGCACATATGTCTGGTTCATATCTCTCACAAATGTATGGCTTATGTGGATTAGGGCTTCACGTCTGGAGGAACAAAGAGTCTGGCTCGACGGGGGCCGACAGGAGATGTCGAGGAGGTGTGAAGTCGGACCCTTGTCTCAGAGAGGAGGCCCTGGGGGCATCCCCGGAACATCGGAGAATAAGAGACAATGGTGAATCTTCAGAGACTTGCATTGTGATTAAATGTTTGCAGAAGCACCATGTGACTTGAGTTCTTAATCCCCCGGAGGTATAAGAATGTGATGTGACATGATTCTGCCTCTTCTTTCTATTTGAGAATGTTGGATGATTGTGTTCTGCAATAAAGCCGAACCTGAGGAATGAACTCAGTCTCATCATTGAACACAACTTCCACAATATGTTATTTGAAAATTGAAACTTTACAGATAGAATTTTACATTACCTATTTCGCATTTGTCTATTACAGGAAGGGGGTACAAGAAGATCTGGTGATGATTAATGCAGTCATATCTCATAGACATTACTATTTCTGTCTTATATTACATTTTGCCTGACATTACTATAAATATTTGCTATGATGGATAGGAGGGGACAGGGTGGATATTACGTGTGATGATGGTGATGACGATGGGCTGGGCTCTGGGTTAAATTAATAAAGCCTACATCTACTGCTTTAAACTGTGTTTTGATTCAATTAACACTTCACCTCACTTTGCAATTGATTAATATGAGCTTGCTGCTTTCATGTTGAGTGCATTATTCTATGCAATAAATTTGTAATGAACATTGGTGTATTGTATAAATTTGTTATGTGGGCCTAAAATCAATAAGAATTTCAAACTGATTTTAAACAACTGCTATACAGATCCAGGTAGATGGGGGGGGGGGGGAGTGTATAATGTCTGTCTAGTTAAATGAAGAAACTTGAATAATTGATTTGTAATTTTTTATTTTCTTTATTTATTTCAAAGTTTACATATCTAGGCCAATTTGTATAGCACAGGCTGAAATATTTCTTTGATAAACATTTTTGACAATTGGGGGGGGGGGGCAATAAGCTGGTTGCCTGGGGTGGCAAATATAACAAATACAGCCCAGGACAAAGTATGAATTAATCAATTTCGGCCATATATTTATGCATAAATGGCCACAATGAAAGAGGTAGGCTTAATTATTAATCAGGGGGTATGGTAACTTCTTTTTCAGCTCATTTGACAGTTCTTGATTGAGACACTGCAAAATGCCATAATTTAATAATTATGAAGCTCTTAAACACCTAATATTTATGCAGATTATGCTGAAAGTAAACCACTATGCGCTGTGTTGTACTGTGTTGTAAACATGTTCACTGAAGCCTGTCAAACGTTTAACAAAGGAGAATGACCCAAGCAGGTGTCTGCACTGGACCACAGGGATGTGCTACACATATCCTGTACCAAGATGGCGGACGCGCGTCACGCCACCGCAAGCACGGACTGGCCAGCGCTGCCAATCTAGCCTTTTATATCTATGGCGCTGTCTCTTTTTCTCTTGCAAGCTGCCAAGTAAAGTTCATGTTCAACAGCACGCAGTTGTCCCACGTTATTATGTTCAGCTAAAGAACACGACATGGTGTCAGAAGTGCTGCGTAGCTGTGAAGACAGACACTAAAAGTCATTCTAGTGGGAAGAGGGAGAGAGGTGAGCTAAGATGCCCGAAGATAGAGATGATGAACAGGTGAGAGCAGGAGTTAGCATCGCGGCTAGCACGCCCAGCGCCACGTTTAGCATTCAGCCACCGGAGCCCTTTGATTTCTCCAAACCACATGAATGGACCAAGTGGATTCGGCGCTTCGAAAGATTTCGCCAGGCAAGCAATTTGTCTTCAAGTTCAAATGAAAATCAAGTCAACACATTAATATACTGCATGGGAGATGAAGCAGATGATGTCCTGAGAGGCTTAAAGTTAACCGAAGCAGAGCAGCTCGAATATAGCAAAGTGAGAGACGGCTTCCACAGCTTTTTCATTGTAAAGAAAAATGTTGTTTATGAACGTGCATGTTTCAATATGCGCAAACAAGAGCCAAATGAAACCGCAGACGCATTTGTAACGGCCCTGCATGCATTAGCGGAGCACTGCAACTACGGTCAGCTTCACGATGAGCTCATAAGAGACAGAATAGTAGTGGGCTTGGCCGACACAAGACTGTCAGAGCGCATGCAAATGGAAAAAGACTTGGACTTGGAGAAAGCCGTAAATATGGCAAGGCAATCAGAAGAGATCAAAAAGCAACAAACAACTTTGAGGAATGAAGGAAACGTGATGCAGATGAATGCGAACTCTGTGGATAGAGTTACTAAAGCCAAATACGACAAGACAAAGTTTAAGTTCAAAAGCGAAACAGTGAACGCACGCCAGCTGTCTAAAAGTAAAAGCAAAAGTACACCAAACGCATGGTGCTATAAATGTGGTGGCTCTCCTCACCCTAAATACGAGTGCCCTGCAAATGATGCCAAATGTCATGCATGTGGAAAGAAAGGCCACTACCAACGGGTCTGCAGGCAAAGTAAGAATGTCCAAAGTATTGAGGAGGAAGAGGAGCGAAGTTTTTTCCTCAGCTCAGTCACAACAGGCCACCAGGTATGGACAGCTGATATTCTGGTGAGGGACACTAAAATGTCTTTCAAACTCGACACTGGAGCCGATGTCACTGCAATAGCGGAGTCAGACTTGGAACAAATATTTCCAAGAGCAAAAATGCCTGTTCTCCAGCAGCCGGAGAAACCATTGTTGGGTCCTGGAAGGAAACCACTGGAGGTCGCAGGTTTCACAAAGCTTCAGCTCAACTACGGGACAAAACAGACAACAGAAAAGGTCTACATTGTCAAAAATCTCAACACGCCACTGTTAGGCCTTCCTGCCATCATAGCTCTAGGCCTTCTTGTGCGAGTTGATGTTATTTCAATGGACACTCTGAAAACATCCTACCCCAAACTGTGCAGCGGTCAGGGTGAAGTGCAGCAGCCCTACCACATAAAACTCAAACCAAACGCTGTGCCATACTCATTGAAAACCCCAAGGAGGATTCCAATACCTCTAATGGGTAAAGTCAAGGAGGAACTCCAAAGGATGGAACAGCTTGGAGTCATCACCCGAGTGGAGGAACCTACAGACTGGTGCGCAGGCATGGTCGTTGTTCCGAAGAAAAACAGTCCGAGGCTGAGACTGTGCGTGGATTTTACCGGACTAAATGAGTATGTGTGCAGAGAAAAGTTTGTGCTGCCTTCTGTCGAACAAAGTCTTGGGATGCTAGCAGGAGCCAAAGTGTTCAGCAAACTGGACGCCAACATGGGCTTCTGGCAAATTCCCTTGTCGGAGGAATCTGCCAAACTGACCACATTCATAACACCCTTTGGGCGGTTCCACTTTAACCGCCTCCCCTTTGGCATCAGCTCTGCGCCCGAGCACTTTCAGCGCAAAATGTCGGAGGTTATCGAAGGAGTTGAAGGAGTGGTCTGTCACGTTGATGATGTGCTGGTATGGGGACATGACCAAGAGGAGCACGACGCCCGACTGCATACCACCCTGCAAAGACTGGAAAAAGCAGGTATAACTCTGAATGTGGAAAAATGTGATCTGTCACAGACCAAAGTGA
This sequence comes from Pholidichthys leucotaenia, assembly GCA_020510985.1. Taxonomy (NCBI): domain Eukaryota; kingdom Metazoa; phylum Chordata; class Actinopteri; order Cichliformes; family Pholidichthyidae; genus Pholidichthys; species Pholidichthys leucotaenia. The sequence continues at coordinate 104,460,986 of CM035842.1, read as the reverse complement.
CTTTCCTTGGCCACATCATTACGGACACTGGCATAAGTCCTGACCCAAAGAAAACAGTCCATCACAGAGATGAATGAGCCATCAAACGTGACAGAGCTAAGAAGTTTTCTGGGCATGGTCAATCAGGTGGGAAAGTTTATCCCCCATTTAGCAGAGAAAGACAAAGCTCTGAGAGATCTTTTGTCCAAGAAGAACAGCTGGTATTGGGGTGTAGACCAAGCTAAAGCATTCAAAACGCTCAAAGATGCTCTAACTTCACCCCCAGTGCTTGCTATTTATGACTCAAACAGAGACACTAAAGTATCGGCTGATGCTTCTTCTTATGGTCTAGGTGGTGTTCTCCTGCAGCAGTGGGAAGAAGGATGGAGACCAGTCGCCTACGCTTCAAGGTCGCTGTCTCCAACAGAACAATGCTATGCACAAGTGGAAAAAGAAGCCTTAGCATCCACATGGGCATGCGAGCGATTCCGTGATTTTCTAATAGGCAAACACTTCTGTCTGGAAACTGATCATAAACCTCTTGTGTCACTCTTAGGAGTTCAAGCCTTGGATCTACTGCCACCGAGGATCCAGCGCTTCAGGATGAGACTCATGCGTTACTCGTACAATGTACAGTATGCCCCAGGTAAATCGCTCTGGACAGCAGACACGTTGTCTCGCTCACCATTGAAAACAAAACTGACAAAATCAGACGAGGAACTCATGGAGAGCACAGACATATATGTGGACAGCATCATTGAAAATATGCCTATCAGTTCATCATATATGCAAACACTCAAGGAACAACTGAAAATGGACAGTGTGTGTGCTCGTGTAATGGTCATGTGCAGTCAAGGTTGGCCTGAACATGCAAAACAAGAACCTCTGTTGAGAAACTACTGGCCCGACCGAGCCACACTTACCGTGAAAGACAGCTTGCTGTTGAAGGATTCAAGACTTGTTATCCCTTCAGCAATGCGAAACGATGTCTTAACAAAACTACATGACGGACACCAAGGAGTTGTAAAATGTAAAGCCCGAGCTCGCCAGTCAGTATGGTGGCCTGGTCTCAGCCAACAGATAAGTGAAATGGTGTTAAAGTGCAGGACATGCATACAAGAGAGACACAACCACAGTGAGCCATTAATGCCAACCGAATGCCCTGACCGCCCGTGGCAAAGAGTGGGTACAGATCTGTTCGAGCTGGGAGGGAAAACTTACCTTCTTGCTGTGGACTATCTTTCCAGGTTCGTTGAGATTGCCCTGCTGAACAAAACGAAATCCAACGACATCATTACTCACCTGAAGTCTTTTTTTGCCCGTCATGGCATCCCTGAGGTCCTGATGTCTGACAATGGGCCCCAGTTCTCTGGTCGGACTTTCACAGACTTTGCGGCTGCCTATGGCTTTAAACACATCACAAGCAGCCCAAGGTTCCCGCAAAGTAACGGAGAGGCGGAACGTGCTGTACAGACTGTGAAAAACTTACTGAAACAGGCTGCTGATCCATATTTAGCTCTTCTTGCCTATAGAGCTACTCCTCTCCAAAATGGTTACAGCCTTGCTGAACTCCTCATGGGCCGCCGCCTGAGGACGACACTACCGACTCTTCCCTCTCAGTTGGATCCAACACTGCCGGACAGCGTCACTCTTGCTCATAAGGAAAGGGAGAAGAGGATGTCGGACATTTCAAACTACAACAGACGTCACCGAGCAAAACCCTTGTGTAGCTTGTCACCAGGAGAACAAGTGTGGGTGACAGATGCTAAAACACCAGGCACTGTTATCCAAAGTCACTCAACACCGAGATCTTATACAGTGGACCTACCACAGGGGACAGTGAGACGCAATCGCATGCATTTGATTCCTCTACACTCACCTTTGCAACAGTGTACCAAACAGCAGAGTGGGTCAGATGAACCTTCAGAGCAGGTGAAACAAATGCCTATTGTACCTCCTGTTACTCCTATAAAGTCTGATGTTGTGAGAACTAGATCGGGAAGAACTATTGTCAAACCTAAAAAGTTAGATCTCTAAAGAATGGTAAAAAGGTACAAACACAGAATGTTCTTAGCTGTGGTATTGTTAATGTTTAGAAAATAATAAGCGAAGGTTTAAAAAGTACATGTTAAGTTCAGAGAAAATGTACACGTGAATACTAGTTACATGTATGCATACTCTCAAAAAAAAAAAAGGGAGATGTGGTGTAAACAAACGACACAGTATTATCTTGTCTGTAACTAGTGATCTTTGGTCACGCATCTGACGTCGTGACGTAATTATATATGCGCTGTCTCTTTTTCTCTTGCAAGCTGCCAAGTAAAGTTCATGTTCAACAGCACGCAGTTGTCCCACGTTATTATGTTCAACTAAAGAACACGACATCTGGGATTTGAAGTGTTTTTCTGTGAAAACCGTTTATGGGCACAAAGTTGTATTAAATATATATGACCAGGGGGAGGCACAACAGAGCTGCAGACAGCTGACAGGAGCTGCGTCTGACATCCTGCAGAGGTGTAGCAGTCGGGCTGATGAATTAATGTTTTAGATTGTTGTGAATTTTAAGCCCGAATCTGATTTCTGTTCATTTTAAATCAGGCGTAATGATTCTTTTTACATCCTAACAGCTCTCAATAAATCAAGGAAATAAGAACGCATCAACATTTTCCCAGTAGTCTTCAGATGTTTCTCATAAGGCTATACATGGCATTTTCGCCAGACATTGGTATTAACTCCATAAATCCACACATAAGGAAATCAGAACGTTTTTATTCATAAATATAGTCATGTATAACAAAGTGAAACGAAACAGGAAAAAAGTACTGAACATGGTAACTGAAATTTATTTCATACTTAGTGAGAAAGCCTTCGTTTGCTGATCTGAGATGCTTCCTGTATGAATAATCCCCCACAATGCTGAGGCTGGCATTTGGCTCATTCTTCTAAACAGACTGCCTTTAAAGGTGAAAAACAAATATTAAAAAAATACAACAACTAAATGTTTAGAAAGGTGAAGAATTATATATTAATGAAAAATACTTTAAAAAAATTTTACGGGTCCGAAATAATCATAATATTTACATCTGAGGAGCTGGATGATGAGACTCTGGTGTCTGGTAACATACAACACTAAATAAGACATGTCTAACATTTTCACGGCAAATGGAAGCGTCATATTCTGTAGGTAATTATAATGACTGAGAGCACCTGCAGCATTGTGATAACAGGATACACAAACAATTGTGAATGCTGTTCTTGGACATCAGTTCAACATTCAATACAATCATCACCCAGCACCTAATACAAAAACTCAGACACTTGAGACTCAAAACCTCTCTCTGTAACTGGGTGCTGGACTTTCTTACAGGGAGGACACAGAATGTGCGGGTTGACAGTAACACATCCAAGACCATCACACTGAGCACAGGGGCCCCACAAGGGTGCATGCTCAGTCCGCTGCTCTTCACCCTGCTGACCCATGATTGTGTACCAGCCTACAGCACCAACCACATCGTCAAGTTTGCAGATGACACGACAGTGGTGGGGCAGCGTGGCGGCGAAATGGTTAGCACTGCGGCAGCACAGCAACTCACCCTTGGCCAGGGGATCCTGGGTTCGATCCCAGCCTCCGACCAACAGTGATCTGTGTGGAGTTTGCATGTTCTCCCCATGTCTGCGTGTGTTTACTCCGGGATTTCTCCGGTTTCATCCCACATGCCTAAAACATGCAAGCTAGGTTAATTGGCATCAAAACTGGGGATTCTAAATTGTCCTTAGGTATGACTGTGAGAGTGAATGGTTGTTTGTCTCTCTGTGTTGGCCCTGCGATGGACTGGCGATCTGTCCAGGGTGTACCCTGCCTCTCGCCCAAAGATGCTGGGATAGGCTCCAGCCCCCCCGCAACCCGAAAAGGACTAAGCGGAAGAAGATGGATGGATGGACGACAGTGGTGGGCCTCATCACCAACAATGAGGAGGCCAACTACAGAAATGAGGTGTGCCAACTGGTCCAGTGGTGTAAAGACAATAACCTCTTCCTGAACGTGAGAAAAACCAAAGAGATCGTGGTCGACTTCAGGAGGTGACTCACACAGCATCCCCCTCTGATCATCGATGGAGCAGCTGTGGAGAGGGTGAGCAACGCCAAGTTCCTGAGGGTGCACATCTCTGAGGACCTCTCCTGGTCAAACAACACATCACTGGCCAAGAATGTCATGTTCTGAGCGTGGGGGGATTCCACCGGGCTCAGGTTGTCTGCCTTTTTTTCATATTTGTACTGTGTTGTTATTTTGAGTTGTCACGTATCTATATGGTTTCTCAGGATGGTTTATTTTCCTGTTTATATTCATTATAGTTTGGTTATTGTATTTTTGAGTTTGCCTGTCTTCATTTTTTGCCTTATCATTATATTTGTATTCTGTTATGTTTTTTCTCTCGGGGTTGACAGCTGCCAACGGCTTGATGGAGTTTAGCTCTGCGTGGGTGTGGCCCTGTCAGCTGTCAGCTCCAATGATGCCCTCATTATTCCCAGCTGGTCCGAGTTGTATCTTTAGTTTCTCCTGCCCACTCAGATTGCCCACACCTGTCGCTACTTATTTTAATTTGTTTGTAGCCTTATTTAAAGGGCTGTGCACCATTGTCGGGCGCAGCACCCTACTATCGACTTTCGCCTACACATGTAAGTGTCCTTTAAATTTTTCCCATGTTATTCTCCTGGTGTGCGCTCCAATGCTAGTGCTTCCAGGTTTAGCCGGTGACTTCCCTTGCCTTAGCCTCCGCTATTTTTGGCTTACCTATGTCTCTTATTTCTGCCAGTTTTTGGTTTAGTCTTGTTTGTTCTTTTGTGCATCTTCACTATTAAAATCTGCAAACTCACAGCTGGCGCGTGGTGCCTTTTATCCTGCCCTGAAGGGCTATTATGACAGAAGGGTGCTGCCAGTGTGCGCACCAGCAGCTGTGAGTTTTGCCTTTTTTTCCCTCCCATGTTTTCTCTAAAATTTGTGTTTTTCCGCTGGCATGGCTGCATTCTCCGACTATAGTCAATGTGGGTTTAGTGAGGAGGAGTGTTGGACTCTTAATATGGTATATAACATCCTATCGGAGGCTCATGTTTCCCGCACTCCTGAGGTGGCCCAGGAGTGACGGGTTGGATCCCCAGCCCGTGGAAATCCACTCCAAACCCCCGCTTATGTCCACGAAGAAGCAGTCTAGGGCACGGAAGCCCCAAGCCTCTTGCCGCCCTCCAGCAGCAGCAGCCCTGCCTTCTCCTCCCGAACTATAGCCCAAACCATCAGCGGAGGAGCTGGAGGAACACCAGCAGGTTTTGGCGGCAGAGGCAGATCTGCTTTTGGATTATAAACCATGGCTCCTCCCTGAACTCACGGCCCAAGCAGAGGGAGGATGTCCAGCTCCGCCCATCAGCATGCCTGCAGGGTTGGATCGGCCAGCGCCTGCATTGGTGCCCCCGGCCCCCGCAGCCAGTAGTGAGGAATCTTCTGGGCCATCTGTAGCAGCCACCACTACGCCTAGGGAGCACAGGCAAGTATCTTTATCTTGCCTTGTTTCCTGTGGGGGGGCTCAGCAGCAGTCACCCATTTTGGCTGAGCCTTCCCTGCCTGCTGCTGCAGCCATCTCCTCATCTTCACCTGCCTCTCCTGTATCCTCTCCTGTTCTCCCTGTTTGTCTGCCAGTCTCGGGAGGGACCCATCGGACAAAGAGGAGGTCAGTGGTTCCAAAGGACCCGGTGACAACCATGCAGCCATATCCTGGAAGGGAGAGGAGCACACCCCAAAGGGCGAAATCTGAGCCAACAAGGAGTCCCCTGATTTCGGCATTGTGGGATCTGGTGCCATCGGTGAGGTGAATCCTGGGTTCCCCAGCATTAGCCAACACGCCTGGAGGTCCACTAGCACCCGTTGCCTCATCCAGGGACCCGCCAGCATCAGCCGTCATGCCTGGATGGCCACCAGCTTCTTCAGTCAGTATGCCTGCTGCCTGGGCCGCCGCAGCATTGTCGCCAGAGTCCTGGATGGTGGTGGAGCTCAAGTCCAGGCAAGTGCTCTGTTCTGTCTTAATATTGTCAGATTCAGAGAATTCTTGTCTGGTTCAAGGTGGGGAAAATCAGGCATAGACATCCTCTGCTCCAGAGCTCTCCTCACCAGGCTCCACTGCTGTTGATGATTCTTTCCCCGTGTTTGTCTCTTTTCCTTCTCCCGAGGTGGCCGCATCAGGGAAGGTAGCCCTGACGGTGGAGGCCAAGACGTCTCAGCTGGAGTTGCTGGAGTCCTGGACGGCGGTGGAGCTCGAGCTCAGGCAAGTTTCCTCATTTAGCCTAGAGAGATCTTGCCTGGCTTCTGTTTGGGGGAATCAAGTGCAGCCGTCAGCAGCACTTGAGCTTCCCCCGCGGGGTTCTACTGCTGCCGGTGACTCTGATGCACTGTTTGTCTGTCCTCTTTCTGACTCTTCTCATGAGGTTTCCGGGGGTCCCGCCTACCTGCCAGAGGCCATTGTGGGTGCGATGCCTTCGTCTGAGGCCACTGAGGGTGTGGCACCTTCACCTGAGACCACTGTGGGTGTGACGCCTTCGTCTGAGGCCACTGTGGGTGCTTTGCTCCAGCCCGGAGCCTCCGAGGGTGTGACCCTGGCCCAGTCCGGGTCCTCCATGGGTGCTGCTTCCTTTCCTGCTGAGGTTGTCACGGGTGCTCCATCCCAGCCCGGGGCCTCCGAGGGTGCAGCGTTGGCCCAGTCCAGACCTGCCAAGGGTGCAGCTTTGGCCCAGTCCGGGCCCACCGAGGGTGCAGCGTCGGTCCAGCCCGGAGCCACCGTGGGTGCAGCTCCGCTCCAGCCTGGAGCCACCGAGGGTGCAGCTCCACTCCAGCCCAGGATCTCCGTGGGTGCAGCCTTGGCCCAGTCCGGGTCCACCGTGGGTGCAGTCTTGACTCAGTCCAGGGCCAGTGAGGGTGCCGTTCCACTCCTGCCCTGAGCCACCAAAGGTGCCGCTCCGCTCCTGCCCGAAGCCACTGAGGGTGCGACTCCGCTTCAGCCCGGAACCACCGAGGGTGTGGTTCCACTCCAGCCCGGAGCTGCCGACGGTGCAGCTCCTCTCCAGCCTGGAGCCACCGTGGGTTCTGCTGTGCTCCAGCCCGGAGCCACTGTGGGTGCAACCTTGCTCCAGTCCGAAGCCACCGAGGGTGCAACTGTGTTCCAGTCCAGGGCCACCGAGGGTGCCGCTGGCCAGTTCATGGGCGTCATGACCCCTCTCCCTTGCCAGACACCGTCGTGGTCCCCCCTCCTCTGCCAGACGCTGTCATGGTTCCCCATCCTCTGTCTGATGCTGTTCTGGTTTCCCCTCCTCTGCCAGATGCCGTCATGATCCCTCATCTTCTGCCTGACGTCATCATGGCTCCCCTTCCTCAGCCAGTGGTCATCATGGTGCCTTGTCCTCTGGTCATCCAGGTTGGGCGGCCACCCCCTGGACCACCATCTCTGTGGTGGTGGTTTAAGGACTCTGGCCAACCGCCTGACAGGCATTGCCGTTGGGTTGGGTGGTTTGCATTCTCCGGCAGGCCACCCGACTCTTATCACCTCACCGTCTGTCAGGCCTGGGACTTTGGCCAACCACCAGAACCGCATTGTTCTTTGGTCTAAGGGGGCCTAGGTGCCCAGTTCTGTGTGGGTCCTGAGGAGGATTTTATTTTGTTTCCCTTCAGCATGGGCCTCGCTGGGAAGTTATCCTGAGGGTTTTTCTTGTTTCTTTTGGTTTGGTTCAGTCCCTCCATGTCTGGGTCCCCCTCCTACCACCCGAGGGGGGGGGGGGGTGTTTCTTGTTGGGGTGGGATTTCTGTCTGTGGGGGTTCTTTTTCTTTTGATGTTACCCCAGGGTGTCTAGGCTCCACCCCTTGTGGGGGGGCTCTGTCATGTTCTGAGCTTGGGGGGATTCCACCAGGCTCAGGTTGTCTGCCTTTTTTTCACATTTGTACTGTGTTGCTATTTTGAGTTGTCACTTATCTATATGGTTTCTCAGGATGGTTTATTTTCCCGTTTATATTCGTTATAGTTTGGTTATTGTATTTTTGAGTTTGCCTGTCTTCATTTTTTTCCTTATTATATTTGTATTCTGTTATGTGTTTTCCCTCAGGGTTGACAGCTGTCAACGGCTTGATGGGGTTTTGCTCTGCGTGGGCGTGGTCCAGTCAGCTGTCAGCTCTGATGACTCCCTCATTATTCCCAGCTGGTCCAAGTTGTATCTTTAGTTTCTCCTGCCCACTCAGATAGCCCACACCTGTCGCTACTTATTTTAATTTGTTTGTAGCCTTATTTAAGGGGCTGTGCACCATTGTCGGGCGCAGCACCCTACTATCGACTTTTCTTACACATGTAAGTGTCCTTTGAATTTTTCCCATGTTATTTTCCTAGTGTGCACTCCACTGCTAGTGCTCCCAGGTTTAGCCGGCGACTTCCCTCGCCTTAGCTTCCACTATTTTTGGCTTACCTGTGTCTCTTATTTCTGCCAGTTTTGGGTTAGTCTTGTTCTTTTGTGCATCTTCACTATTAAAATCTGCAAACTCACAGCCGGTGTGTGGTGCCTTTTATCCTGCCCTGAAGGGCTATTATGACAAAGAAGGCTCAAACTCACCTCCATTTCCTCCACAAATGGAGAAGAGCATGAGTCCCACCCCCTATCATGTGCTCATTCTACCGGGGCACCACTGAGAGCATCCTCACCAGCTGCAACACAGTGTGGTATAGAAGTTGCACCGCCTCCTGCTGGAAGACACTACAATGCGCAGTGAAAACAGCTAGCAAGATCATCGGTGTCCCCCTGCCCCCCCAGACCTCACCTGCAGAGCCATCAACATTGCAGGTGACACCTCGCACTTCCTCTTCAGGTACCAGATGTCATGATCTGGTGCACGGGCGGGGGCCGTGCCTAGTTGTCTGATTGGTTTTTGTCTTTTTCTGTTTGTTTATTTTTCTGTTCACCATGTTTGCTGTTTTTGGTTCCTGTTTTTGTTTAGTTCATGATTAGTTTCTGTATTTCCTTTTTGGTTATTGTTTTAATAACAATAATAACGGTTTAGGGCGCTCGCGCACGCAGCGACCAGCAGCCGGTGGCTTGTCACCAGACTGCAAACCAAGTCTACCTACGGGTACAAATAAGTAACAAAAAAAAAAAATCGTTGCGGGTGCTGTGACAGCTCGCGCGTCACTTCTGGCTGTCAGATTCTGTTCGCAGGCTGTCACGGCTGGCTGCAATGATCGCCACTTATGACCCCGCAGGTGTTGGTAATCAGGGGGTTGACTATTTAAACTGTGGGCGCCACTTCCCTAGCGCAGCAGCGTCTAATCCCTCCTGTCGAGTAATCCCTGGACTTCTTGTCAAGTTAAGTAATCTGTTCTTGTTCACGTCCTTAGTTATTCTGGCATTTTTTGCTCCCCCTGCCGGGCTCCACCGCTGCCAGTGACTCAGATCTGGTGTGTGTTCCTGTCTCTGTTCCTTCGCCTGATCCACCATCTAGGGTCACCGGAGCCCCTGGGGGTGCTGCGCCTCAGCCCGAGGCCTCCGTGGGTGCTGCACCTCAGCCCAAGGCCTCTGTGGATGCTACGCCTCAGTCTGGGGCCTCCGTGGGTGCTGTTCCCCCTCCGGTCAAGGTCTCCGTGAGTGTGCAGCTTCCCATTTGGTCGAGGTCTACATGGGTGCTGCTCCTCCTCCGGTCGAGGCCTTCGTGGGTGCTGCTCCTCCTCCGTCTGAGGCCTTTGTGGGTGTGATGCCTCCGTCCGAGGCCACTGAGGGTGCGACACCTCTGTCCGAGGCCACCGTGGGTGTGACACCTCCGTCCGAGGCCACTGTGGGTGTGACACCTCCATCTGAGGCCGCTGTGGGTGCAACCCTGTCATCTGAGGTCTCCGGGGGTGCTGCTTCCCTGTCGTCTGAGGTCTCCGAGGGTGCTGCTTCCTTGTCATCTGAGGTCTCCGAGGGTGCTGCTTTCCCACTGTCTGAGGTCTCCGAGGGTGCTGCTGTCCCACCATCTGTGGTCTCCGAGGGTGTTGCTGTCCCTCCATCTGTGGTTTCCGAGGGTGTTGCTGTACCGCCATCTGTGGTCTCCGAGGGTGTTGCTGTCCTGCTGTCTGTGGTCTCCGTGGGTGCTGCTATGCCCCAGTCCAGGGCCACCACGGGTGCGGCTACGCCCCAGTCCGGGGCTGTTGCAGGTGCTGCTGCACCTGAGGTTGCTGTGGGTTCTTCGCTGGAGTTTGTCAAGGGTTATCGGACACCAGTGGAGATTCCCACTAGTCGGCCACCAATTTCAGGAGGACACCGCCTCCCTGTTCCCGTGGTCCATGAGGGGTGCTGGGTCTGGCGGGTGCAGCAGCCGGGGAGGGGGGGGTGTTAGCGGCCCGAAAGCTCAGGGATGCTGGGAGGCCGCTTGACAGATGAGGTCCTCAGTTAGGGTGGCTCAGGGACTGTGGGTGGCAACCTGAGGAGCCAGGCCATCTGTGTTGGTGGCTGAGAAACTCTGGGCAGCCACTGGATGCTCTGGACTGTACGCTCCGGTGGTCTTGGGACTTGGGCAGGCCACCCAAGCTGCCTTGGTCTCTCTCCTGCAGCCCTTGAGTCTTTGCCACCTGTCATTCTGTTTTGGGGGTCATGAGTGTTTTCTTTTTAGAGTTTTTTTGTTTGTTTTGTCTTGGTCCCTCTATGCCTGGGTTCCCCCTCCACCCCCCCCCCCACCCAAGGTGGGTTGTTTTTCTTGTTGGGGGTGGGGGGGGGTCTTCTGTGTGCGTGTGTGGGGGGGGGTTGTTTTTTGTGATGCTACCCTGGGATGTCTGGGTCCGCCCCTTGAGGAGAGGACTCTGTCATGATCTGGTGCACGGGTGTGGGCCGTGCTTAATTGTCTGATTAGTTTTGTCTTTTTCTGTTTGTTTATTTTTCTGTTCACCTTATTTGCTGTTTTTGTTTGCTGTTTTTAGTTAGTTCATGATTAGTTTCTGTATTTCCTTTTTGGTTGTTTTGATAATTGCGGGCGCTGTGACAGCTCGCGCGTCACTTCTGGCTGTCAGATTCTGTTCACAGGCTGTCATGGCTGCCTGCAATGATCACCACTTATAACCCCGCAGATGTTGGTAATCAGGGGATTGCCTAATCAAACTGTGGGCACCACTTCCCCAGTGCAGCGCCGTTTAATCTCTCCTGTTGGGTAATCCATGGACTTCTTGTCAAGTTAAGTAATCAGTTCTTGTTCACATCCTTGGTTATTCTGGCATTTTTCACTCCAGCTTCAGACCTGTGTTTTTCCTTGGTTTGTGTTTTGTGTTTTGTGTTACTTTTAGTTAATAAAATTGCAAACTCACCGTCTGTGTTTGGCGTCCTGTTTGCCCTTGGTGAGGGCCATTCATGACACCGGAGCCTCCGGCCCACTCCACAAGACTGCTAAACAGCTAACTCTGTGCCCCCCTCCCCCCCGGGACCTTAACGCACTCACCCGCACAATAACCACCTCAGCTGTTGGCACAGAAAGACTGGCACACCAACAGTAATGCATCTGCTGCTATATGTCTCTGCACTTTACTGCAATCATTTGCACAAATGCCATATCTGCTGCTGTCTGTTATTGCAATACTGATCATGTGCAGTCCTGTCTGTCACTGTCTGTACCTACACTACCACATTGAACTTGGTACTACGGGTATTACTGCTCGACTTTTCTGTATATAAGATTGCTGGGTCCCATCGTTTATCGTTTATCTTTATTTGCACTATGGGAGGTCTGGGTGTCATAAACCTCCGTGCGTCATAGCTCAACGCACGGGAGAGAGAATGAAAACCCAAGAGCGAGAGTTGATGGTACACTTTTGTTCACGAACACAAAGAAAATAACAAGTCCAAATAATCACCGAGCTCAGTCCAGTTAAACCACACAGTTTTACAGAGAGGTGCAATGACGGAGTTTGGCCGCCAGACTAACAGGGTGCAGATGAATGCTCTACAGCCTGGTCTAAAATGAAGCCTCGTGAAACAGGGCTGCATAAAGCACGAAAAGGAAAGATGAAAAGCCTAGTGCAGCAGGGCTGTAATGCACAGGAGAAAAAGGCTAAAGACTCTTACAGGTCTGGAGCTGATCCGGGGCGAACCGTGCAGTCTGGCGGATAAGATAGGAGGCTGGGGCAGCTGCGAACATCCAGCGATAGATCATCTGAAGATGCCGGGCAGAATGCGTGAAGGGAGTGGAACGTCATTCATGGAGAGCGGGCTGCCATGAACGAGGGTGAATGCCCCGACAATCTCTTTTCTCTGGAGCAGCCAACAAATACTCCAGACGCTAACAAGGAAAGAGATTGCCGGTGTGCGAATGCGTAGGCAGAACTGATTGGCATCCGGTGTGTGAGAGCATGTGTGAATGAGAGTGAGTGGAGTGTGTGCATGCGTGTAGGTGTGTGTATGTGTGTGAGCACCCATGACAGTGCAGCTGACGGAGCTTGACAGGAGGAGGGTGTGTGCCAGAGCTGTCAGGAGGAAACTAGGACAAATCTTTTTTTTTTTTGTTACTTATTTGTACCCGTAGGTAGATTTGGTTTGCAGTCTGGTGACAAGCCACCGGCTGCTGGTGGCTGGGCGCGCGAGCGCCCTAAACCTACATGTTTTTGGTATGCGGGAGGAAACCGGAGAAATCCCGGAGTAAACCCACACAACACGGGGAGAACATGCAAACTCCACACAGCTCACTGTTGGTCGGGGGCTGGGATTGAACCCACGATCTCATGATCCCCCGGCCGAGGGTAAACTGTGCTGCCACAGTGCTAAACCACTGCGCCACCGTGCAGCCCATAACAATAAGTCCGAATAAGTCATATCATAACAATAAGTCAGAACCGGGTTCAGCCTCCAAACCCGGATTCCTGACACTGGGTCTATCTTTTGTCACCATTTGCACTACGGGTTGCATTACTGTACATCAGGCCTATTTAATTAGCGGCCCGCGGGCCACATGCGGCCCAGAAGCAACCTCTGAGTGGCCCGTGGGCCCAGGCCACACCAAGGAAATATAAATTTAAGAAAAAAATGGGAAGGAATGATGTCCGTAAGTGCGCACACGAATGTGTGTGACCGTCATCCGTGCAGAGCTCAGAAGCATCCTACCTGCGTGACAGCTCCAGTCTGCTGGCAGAGCAAACCTTCCGGCAGAGTGTTTCGATAGCGTCATTGTCCGAGAGAAGCATGAGTTTATTAAAGTACTTTAAACACAGAAAAAAATCAGAAGAGGTATGTAAGCAGTGAGGCTTTTATGGTGGTGTTAACCTGCTGGTAACGGGAACAATAAGAGTTACTGAGCAAACAGATGTGATTTGGCTTCATATGCAGGGAAAGAGGCAGGAGTTATTGAATCGCTTTTGATTTACTTCACCAGCCATTACAATAATTTATGTTCATTATTATGTACCTGGCAAATTAAGAGGACCGAAATTCACGAAGCCAATGACTTTATTCCGTCAACAGCCTTCAGACAAACTAAACGTGCCCACATTTATTCCTTTTTTTAAATTGTGCACACCACTGGAGAGAGAGAAACGCCGTTTCAGTTCTCCTGTATGTCCTGCACGTATAGTAGTATTGACAAATAAAAATCTTTTGAATCTTTGAATCATATAAGTAAGCTATGTATATCTGGAATGTGACTAGCCTAGCGGCTAGCCATGTCCTATCTAGAATTAATATATCTATGGCCAGTAAGGTTGTTACAGCAGGTCACAGCCAATAGCATAACTGGGTTGATGTCACGTGTCTCTACCAAGCAGTTGGGGCTAGAGTAAGTGCAACACCCACTGGCCAGGAGGTGAGAATGTTGCCTCTATCACCTTCAAATCCTGAAGCTTCTTGGGGCCCTCTTGTGAATTCTTCAATTTCAATTTGATTTCAGTCAGACGACTGACTTGGGCATTTTAACAACTTAATTTTCTTTGTTGCAAACCAACTGAGAGTTTCTTGTTTAGGATTGTCCTACTGGAATGTCTACCCTTGTCTCATAACCATTCTAGCGGATGGCAGCATATTATTTTCAAGAATACTTCAATACGTGTGTTAATTCATTGCTCCTTTATTTATATAGTCTGCCAGTGATGCTTCCTCCTCCAAACTTTACTGTTTGAGTTGTGGGTTTTGGCCACAACATGGGGCATGGTATGATATCCAAAAAGTTCTATTTTAATCTCATCTGAAAACACTGCATTCTCAATTGTACCTTGTAACTGGTGGTAAGGTGTCGGCGGAGAGCTAGCAGGCCAAGGCTAACACATTAGCGTGGACTCTGAAGTAGCTGATGGCACAAAGAGTCACCAGACACAGAATATATACTTCCACTCGGTGCTTTATTCAACAACAATCTAAACAAGACCATATTATGCCAGGTCTCCACAGCACTACATACTCTAACTCATACATGAATAGCAAAACATGTGCAAAATGACCGACACCTACCAGTTACTAAGGAGATAGATAGATAGATGTGTAATGATCAGTGTTTACCACTAGGTGTCGCTGCTACCTTGTTACCGCTTGTTGGAATGATGCACTCAGTAGAATAAGAAACGGCCAACATGGGAGCCGATGTGAAAGTATCTGTGTGAGCTGCCGCTAAAAAATAAAGTTACGTTGGTTCAACTGCAAGTCTCTTCTCTCCTCAATGAACACGAACACAACATGGTACCAGGAGTAAACTGCATGAACTGAGCGACCACGTGAGAAGTCGTCATGGAGTTGAAGCCACCGGAAAACCTGAAATTGTCAGGTAACGTGGATGAAAAATGGCGGGCATTCAAGCAGCAGTTCAACTTGTATGTCACGGCCATGGGACTGGACACGAAGCCGGACTTGAGAAAGGTAGCACTTTTGCTGAACTTAGCGGGGCCACAGGCCATTGAAGTGTACAACACGTTCGTGTTCGGAACGGGTGAAGACCCAAATAAGCTGGATGTCGTGCTCGCTAAGTTTGATGCTCACTGCACTCCTAAGAAAAACGAGACATATGAAAGATACATGTTTAGATCTCGTATGCAGCAACAGAGTGAGCCCTTTGACAGTTTTTTGACAGCTCTCCGTTTGAAAGCACAATCCTGCAATTTTGGGACATTGAAGGACTCAATGATCAGAGATCAAATTGTTTTTGGTGTTGAGGACAAAAAGTTAAGAGAGAGACTGCTTCGTGAGACGGAGTTGACGCTGGAGATGGCTGTTAAACTCTGCCAGGCAAGCGAACTGTCCCAGAAGCACATGAAAACGTTCTGCGGCATGCCAGGCGCCACACCTCCGAGTGAAGGAGCAGCGGTCGGCGCCGTGTCATCTCAGAGCGGGAGGCGTCGCTCATGGGCCGGGACTGCACAGCGGACCGAGGATCCCACGTTCTTCTGCAAGCGTTGCGGATTACAGCACAAGCCAAAGCAATGCCCAGCGTTTGGTAAAGTATGCTCCAACTGCCATGGAAAGAATCATTTTGCCAAGCAATGCTTCACCAAAAGAAAGGAAGGAAAGAAAGGCAAAAACGTGAATGTAGTCGAAGACACAGACTTAAGCGACACTTTCTTTGTGGGCATCGTTGACTGTGAAAATGAAGAAGAAAAAGTCAACAGCATTACCAATGAGGACAAGTGGACCACTCCTCTGCTGGTTAACGGGACTATCGTCACTATGAGACTGGACACTGGTGCAAAAGCCAACCTCATTAGCATGTCTGATGTAAAGGAAATGCAGGTTAAGCCACACATATACGGAAAGAAATCAGGGTTGAAAGATTACAATGGGCAACCCATACAGTGTTTTGGTACCTGTAAACTGAATGTTGTTGTTAAAGGTAAAGTGCACAATGTAAACTTTTCTGTTGTGAATGAGAAATGTGAATCACTGTTGGGTGATAAAAGCTGTGAAGAGCTAGGGTTAGTGAAAAGAGTGTACTGCATTGAATCAGATTCCAAGTGTGACACTAACGCTATTGTGCAAAACTTTTCTGATGTGTTCAAAGGTTTTGGCACACTGCCCTTTACATATAAAATCCAGCTAAAAGAAGGCGCCCAACCAGTTGTGCACGCACCACGTAGGGTCCCAGCTCCACTGCGTGAAGCCCTCAAACGAGAACTGGACAGGATGACCAACATGGGCGTGATCAAAAAGGTGCAGGAGCCCACAGACTGGGTCAACTCGATTGTCGTCACAAAGAAAAAGAATGGTGAGTTGAGAATGTGCATGGACCCAAAAGATCTAAATGAGAACATTAAGCGCGAGTACTACCAAATCCCCACACGTGAGGAAATAGTTAGTGAGATGGCAGGAGCTAACTACTTCACAAAGCTCGACGCTTCTCAGGGTTTCTGGCAGTTAAAACTGGATGAGAGCAGCACTAAGTACTGTACTTTTAACACACCTTTCGGTAGATACTGTTTTCTTAGGCTGCCATTTGGAATAAAATCTGCACCAGAAATATTCCACAGAGCGATGGAACAGATCATTGAAGGCCTAGAGGGAGTCAGAGTTTACATAGATGACATTATTGTATGGGGCTCGACTCTCCAAGAGCACAACCAGAGACTTAACAAAGTGATGGAGCGCATTCAGAAGTACGGGCTGAAACTCAATAGAGCCAAGTGTGAGTTTGCAGTACAAGAGATTCTCTTCCTCGGAGACAAACTCACAGCTCAAGGCATACAACCAGATGGCGATAAGGTGAAAGCAATACTGAACATGCCAAGACCAACAGACAAAACGGGCGTGTTACGCATCATGGGAATGGTAAATTTCATAGGCAAATTTATTCCCAACCTCACAGCAAAGACGTCATGCATCCGAGAGCTCTTACACAATGACTGTGACTTTAAATGGGCCGAAAAACATGAGCAAGAGTGGCAAAGACTTAAGCAAACTCTTACCAGAGCACCAGCATTAGCCTACTATGACCACCGGAAAAAGCTCAAAGTGTCAACTGACGCGTCCAAAGATGGCATCGGAGCAGTGCTCCTACAGGCAGAAGGAGAGTACTGGAAACCAGTAGCCTATGCGTCAAGGGCTATGACAAAGTCTGAATGCAAATATGCCCAGATTGAAAAGGAGTGTTTAGGTGTTTCCTACGGGCTGGAGCGGTTTCACAGTTATGTCTATGGACTGCCGTCTTTTACTGTGGAAACTGACCACCGCCCACTCGTCTCCATTATCAAGAAGAATCTTAACGAAATGTCCCCACGGATCCAACGCCTAATGATGAAAATGCAAAGGTACGATTTTGAACTGGTTTATACACCGGGAAAGCACCTGATACTCGCAGATGCCTTGTCCAGAGCACCTGCTGAAAAGTGTCTGAGTTCCACAGATGAGGATATTGAAAATCACATCAACATGGTGTTGTGTGCTCTGCCAGTATCTGACACAAAGTCGAAACAAATAGCTGAGGTGACATCACAGGACACCGAGCTACAGCGTGTCATTCAGAACATGGACGAGGGATGGCCTGCAGGATCTTGCCCTCGCTATTACCATGTCAGAGGAGATCTCAGTTTTGTTGATGGACTATTACTGAAGAAAGGAAGAATAGTCATCCCTGAGGCTCTAAGACCAGATTTGTTAAACAGGATACATGAAGGACACCTTGGGATTGAAAAATGTAAAAGGAGAGCAAGGGAGTCAGTGTACTGGCCTGGACTAAACAAAGACATCGAGACGCTTGTGAGTAGTTGTGAAACGTGCCAGAAACACCGAAGTAAACAAAACAAAGAGCCAATGGTGATATCTGAAAGTCCTGCATCCCCTTGGCACAAAGTAGGGATGGACCTGTTTCACCTTAAAGGCAAAGACTACTTAGTAGTCATGGACTACTTTTCCAACTTTCCAGAAATGGCACTACTCTCAAGCACTACATCAGCCTGTGTGATCACTCATACCAAATCCACATTTGCTCGGCATGGCATCCCACACATTGTGGTGACAGATAATGGACCATGTTTCAGTAGCAGGGAATGGCAGCAGTTTGCAGAACAGTATGAATTTCGGCATGTGACGTCAAGCCCACACTATGCACAATCAAATGGACAAGCAGAAAAAGGCGTCCACATTCTGAAGCAACTGCTTAAGAAAGCTGCAGACAGCAACTCGGATCCATACTTGGCTCTACTCAGTTACCGCGCCTCTCCACTTCAGTGCGGACTGTCACCTGCTGAGCTACTAATGAACAGGAAGCTGCGTACAACGCTTCCCAGCTACCCAAATGCTACTTCACAAAGGAAAGATACAAAACTCAGAAACAAGCTTGAGAAGCAGAAACTGAGACAAAAGACATTCTATGACATTTCAGCCAAACCACTCTCTCCACTGGCCAACAACGACCCAGTTAGGATCGAGGATGCATCTGGCTGGAACACTAAAGGAGTTTTATTACAGGAAGTTGCTCCAAGATCATTCACAGTGAGAACCGAGGATGGACAGGTGCTCAGGCGCAATCGCTGCAGTCTCCTCAAGACTCCACAAGCACCTGGTGGGCCCAATAATGCTCACCCAGAATCTCCCACAACCACACCTCTTATGAACTGTGAAGCAAATGTTCCACCTGACAAAGATGAACCGAGAAGATCAAAACGAGAAATAAAGAAACCAGATAGGTTGGACTTATAAGAAAAAAAAAAAAAAGCAAAAAGCAAAGAATAAGAAAAATGTAACAGATGTTAATTTCTTTGGGCATGTTGATTCAGGGAGAACTGAAATTTGTGTTTTGTATTAGTCCATTCATACTGAATACATATACACTGTTTTGCATCAATGTTTATTAATGTTTATTCACCTCAAAGAAAGGGGGATGTAATGATCAGTGTTTACCACTAGGTGTCGCTGCTACCTTGTTACCGCTTGTTGGAATGATGCACTCAGTAGAATAAGAAACGGCCAACATGGGAGCCGATGTGAAAGTGTCTGTGTGAGCTGCCGCTAAAAAATAAAGTTACGTTGGTTCAACTGCAAGTCTCTTCTCTCCTCAATGAACACGAACACAACAAGATGTACTTTATTGATCCCAAACTGGGAAATTACAGTGTAACAGCAGCATGACAGTAGACAACCAAATGACAGAAACACACGCATGACAGACAAAGGGATTACCCATGGATAGTAAAAACTAACTCGACTATAAAAGCCTATATACATCATAGCTTAATATATGATGACCTGTATAAACACATGAATCATCCCGTTGCACAATGAAGGACTATCAGGAGCAGAGTGAAATGTGAGGTACAGTTAGACTGTAAGGTGCAGTGTGGCAGCATTGTTATGACCAGAACACAACATCATAGCGAGTTACTGTACAGTGAAATGGCATGCTGCAGGAAAGATTTCCTGTACCTGGCTGTTCGACAGCGAAGCTGGAGTAGTCTATTGGAGAAAGTACTCCGCTGTCTGTCCAGTGTGTGGTGGAGGGGGTGATCAAGATTGTCCATGATGGATCGCAGTTTATTTAGTGTTCTCCTCTCCACCACTGTCTCAAAGGTCTCTGGTCTGAGACCAATTACAGAGCCAGCCCTCTTGATAATCTTGTCAAGTCTGTTGGTGTCTCTGGCCCTAATACTGCTACCCCAACAGACAGCAGCAAAAAAGATTGCACTGGCGACAATGGTCTGATAGAAAAGCTCCAGCATCCTGCTACACACATTGAAGGATCTCCGCTTCCTCAGGAAGTAGAATCTGCTCATCCCCTTCTTGTGCGCAGCATCGGTGTTGGATCTCTAGTCCAACCCACTGTTGATCCTGACACCCAGATATTTGTAGTCCTCAACCACTCCCACATCCTCCCCCCCCCTAATCTGCAGTGGCTGAGAAGGCGTCTTCCTCTTTCTGAAGTCAATCACCATCTCTCTGGTCTTGCTAATATTCAACCTCAGGTGATTCTGCTCTGTCCACTCCACAAATCTGTCTACAAGTGCCCTGTACTCCCCCTCCTCTTCTCCTCTTATACACCCCACAACAGCTGAGTCGTCAGAGAATTTCTGCAGGTGATATGACTCTGTGTTGTACCGAAAGTCAGTGGTGTATAAGGTAAAGAGAAAAGGAGAGAGCACAGTCCCCTGTGGCGCTCTCGTACCACTAGCCACCACTCCAGACAAGACACTGCCCAGCCGGACAAACTGTGGCCTGCTTGTCAGGTAGTCAGTAATCCAGGAGATCACAGAACTATCGACCCCCATCACCCGCAGCTTCTCACCCAGCAGCAGCGGCTGGATGGTGTTAAAGGCAGTGGAGAAATCAAAAAAAGTGATTCTCACAGTGTCCCGCCATCCAGGTGCAGATGGGTTCATTGCAGCAGGTACAGTGGGGAAAAAAAAGTATTTAGTCAGCCACCAATTGTGCAAGTTCTCCCACTTAAAAGATGAGAGAGGTCTCCAGTTTTCATCATAGGTATAACTCAACTATGAGAGACAAAATGAGAAAAAAAACCCCAGAAAATCACATTGAAGGATTTCTAATGAATTAATTGGTAAATTCCTCGGTAAAATAAGTATTTGGTCAATAACAAAAGTTCATCTCAATACTTTGTTATGTACCCTTTGTTGGCAATGACAGAGGTCAAACGTTTTCTGTAAGTCTTCACAAGGTTTTCACACACTGTTGCTGGTATTTTGGCCCATTCCTCCATGCAGATCTCCTCTAGAGCAGTGATGTTTTGAGGCTGTCTCTGGGCAACATGGACTTTCAACTCCCTCCAAAGATTTTCTATGGGATTGAGATCTGGAGACTGGCTAGGCCACTCCAGGACCTTGAAATGCTTCTTACGAAGCCACTCCTTCGTTGCCCGGGCGGTGTGTTTGGGATCATTGTCATGCTGAAAGACCCAGCAACGTTTTCTTCTTCAATGCCCTTGCTGGTGGAAGGAGGTTTTCACTCAAAATCTCACGATACATGGCCCCAGTCATTCTTTCCTTTACACGGATCAGTCATCCTGGTCCCTTTGCAGAAAAACAGCCCCAAAGTATGATGTTTCCACTCCCATGCTTCACAGTAGGTATGGTGTTCTTTCTCCTCCAAACACGACAAGTTGAGTTTTTACCAAAAAGTTCTATTTTGGTTTCATCTGACCATATGAAATTCTCCCAATCCTCTTCTGGATCATCCAAATGCTCTCTAGCAAACTTCAGACGGGCCTGGACATGTACTGGCTTAAGCAGGGGGACACGTCTGGCACTGAAGGATTTGAGTCCCTGGTGGCGTAGTGTGTTACTGATGTAGCCTTTGTTACTTTGGTCCCAGCTCTCTGCAGGTCATTCACTAGGCCCCCCCGTGTGGTTCTTGGATTTTTGCTCACCGTTCTCGTGATCATTTTGACCCCACGGGGTGAGATCTTGCATGGAGCCCCAGATCGAGGGAGATTATCAGTGGTCTTGCATGTCTTCCATTTTCTAGTAATTGCTCCCACAGCTGATTTCTTCACATCAAGCTGCTTACCTATTGCAGATTCAGGCTTCCCAGCCTGGTGCAGGCCTACAATTTTGTTTCTGGTGTCCTTTGACAGCTCTTTGGTCTTGGCCATAGTGGAGTTTGGAGTCTGACTGTTTGAGGTTGTGGACAGGTGTCTGTTATACTGATAATGAGTTCAAACAGGTGTCATTAATACAGGTAACGAGTGGAGGACAGAGGAGCCTCTTAAAGAAGAAGTTACAGGTCTGTGAGAGCCAGAAATCTTGCTTGTTTGTAGGTGACCAAATACTTATTTTACCGAGGAATTTACCAATTAATTCATTAAAAATCCTTCAATGTGATTTTCTGGATTTTTTTTCTCATTTTGTCTCTCATAGTTGAGGTATACCTATGATGAAAATTGGAGACTTCTCTCATCTTTTAAGTGGGAGAAGTTGCACAATTGGTGGCTGACTAAATACTTTTTTGCCCCACTGTAGATGACAGCATCTTCAACTCCTAAATGGGGCTGATATGCAAACTGCAGAGGGTCCAGCCATGTCTTCACCTGCAGCCTCAGGTAGGCTAAGACCAGTCTCTCCAGGACCTTCATCACATGAGATGTGAGGGCAACTGGTCGATAGCCATTCAGGTCCGATGGAGATGACTTCTTGGGGACAGGAACAAGGCAGGATGTCTTCCACAGCACCAGTACTCTCTCCAGACTCAGGCTCAGGTTGTACAGGTGTTTCAGTACCGGAGTTAGCTGGTTGGCACAGGTCCTCAGTGTCCTGGCGGAGATTCCATCAGGGCCCGCCGCCTTCTGCTGACGGAGTCTCTCCAGCTTTTTCTTCATCTGGTCTGTAGTCACCGTGAAGTGAGGGAGGGTCCTGGTGCCCCTGAGGAGGAGGAGGGGGGAGATGGAGATGGAGAGAGGTTCTGCACAGGAGGGTGGGTGGGGAAGCGTGTGTGGGGGGTCTGGTTGTGTTGTTGGGGTGACAGACTGTGAGTTGAACCTATTAAAAAACAGATTCAGTTCCTCAGCTCTCTCCTGGCTCCCAGATGGCTGCCTGACTCTCCCCTTGCACCCAGTTATTTGTTAACACTAAAGATGCACACATCTTTAGTGTTGTTTTGCCTGAGTTTGTCTTCCAACTTCCTCCTATAATTGTCCTTGCACCTCCTCAGCATCTCTCTCAGCTCATGCTGCACTCCCCTCAGCTTCTTCTTGTCTCTCTTCTTTTTGCTCAGAAGTGCTTTCAGGTCACTGGTGACCCATGGTCTGTTGTTGGAGAAGCAGTGTACAGTCTGAGCTGGCATGGTCGTGTCTTCACAGAATCTAATGTATTCCTGTGATGCAGTCGGTCATATTGTCTATGTCCACCCCATGTGGTTCACAGAGTACGCCCCAGTCTGTCGCCTCGAAGCAGTCCTGTACTGCATCAGCAGCCTCCTGTGTCCACCTCCTCATAGTCCGTGTATAAGCAGGTTGCCTTTGCACAAGGGGAACATACTTGGGTGTTAACATGACCATGCAGTGATCTGATTTACCAATGGGGAGTAAAGCTGTGGCACTATACCCATCTCTGACATTGGCATACAGGAAATCCAGTGTTTTGTTTCCGCTGGTGGGGCAGTCAACAAACTGGTGAAAATTTGGTAATGTTTTTCCCGCTGAGACATGGTTAAAATCATCCGTGATGGCCATAAATGCATCTGGGTGCTTCTTCAGTAATGTGGCAGTAGTGGAGCTGATGACGTCACAGGCCACCGTTGCGTCAGCTGACGGAGAGACGTAGACGATAATAATTAAAGGGCCTATATCCTGCTATTTTAAGCCTTTCAGAGTAAACTATATTCATGTACACTACCGTTCAAAAGTTTGGGGTCACCCAGACAATTATTTTGTGTTTTCCATGAAAAGTCACACTTATTTACCACCATGAGTTGTAAAATGAATAGAAAATATAGTCAAGACATTGACAAGGTTAGAAATAATGATTTGTATTTGAAATAATAATTTTTTCCTTCAAACTTTGCTTTCGTCAAAGAATCCTCCATTTGCAGCAATTACAGCATTGCAGACCTAACATGATTGCACAAGGGTTTTCTGATCATCCATTAGCCTTCTGACACAATGAGCAAACACATTGTACCATTAGAACACTGGAGTGATAGTTGCTGGAAATGGGCCTCTATACACCTATGCAGATATTGCACCAAAAACCAGACATTTGCAGCTAGAATAGTCATTTACCACATTAGCAATGTATAGAGTGTATTTCTGATTAGTTTAAAGTTATCTTCATTTTAAAAAAGTGCTTTTCTTTCAAAAATAAGGACATTTCTAAGTGACCCCAAACTTTTGAACGGTAGTGTATGTGATAGTATATTACCTTTGGTACACTGGAGAATGAATTTCTTATGAAATATGAGTTATTTTCGTGAGCCCGGAAGTAAGATGCCTCGATCTCTGAGGCTCCGCCTCTCCTTCTTGTGGCTGCCGCCCATTTCATGACGTAACCCCTGAGCCGGCTGCTGCAGCATGTCGCTGGGTTCTGCCCACGAAAACAACATCTACAGTAAACTTTAGAAAAGATGGATGAGCATGTTGAACTCTTTAGCCTCCTGTTATTATTTTAGCCTATAATATTATTCTTATGTAGTGTATGGTTAATCACGTTTAATATTATGATTTTAGCCTCTGCATTCTGGTCTATTTTGACCATTTCTGATGAGTAGGCTCTTCTTTAGGAAGGCTGAACAAACTCCTAAATCTCTCACAGCCAAAGACACATTTACACCACTTAGAAGACATTGTCTTACGTAAAAAAGCAAACAGTTGTTGTCACTGAGCAGATTAGGTGCGAGAGGAACTACTTCTTCACAGTGTCAATGCTAAAGTGAAAGAGTTTTGCCGATCACCGCTCTGTTTGCTGCGCGGAGAAAGTGGGTGTGTGTGTGTTAGCCTGGGGGCGGTGTTGGCAGCACAGGAACTTCCTGGAGTGGGCGGCTCACCCACGTTCATATGTATGAACGTGGGGACCCAGTCATTATCAGGGACAGGGTGGAGCAGCAGCTCAGAGAGCAGGATTGAGGAGGAATACTCAGAGATGAATTGAGCAAAATACCACTTTAGGGGTGTTTTTGGTGAGGAATTAACATTATAACATGCTTAATAGCTCAAAAAAGTTGATTTTGCATGATATAGGCTCTTTAAGGCACACTTCATTTCTTGCAGCATATAATAATGGTCTCATACTCACAGCCAGCAGTTCAATATCCGGGCTGCAGCACTTTTCCTTCACATGAATGTGTCCAGGGTTACACCACCGTTCATTAACAAGAAGTGCCAATCCTCCTCCCCTCTTTTTCCTGCTCCTTATCACGTCTCTGTCCCCCGTATAGTCTTGAAGCCAGGTATCGCTACGTTTACATCTGGGATCTGTGAGTGTAACCACGTCTCCGTAAAACACATGATACTACACTCATGATACTCCTTTTACGTCCTGACCAGCGCTGTAAGCTCATCTGTTTTATTTCCAAGCGATCGCACGTTCCCGGTGATGACCATTGGTACAGCCGGCATATGCTGCTAGATCTCCTACTGCATGGCTTAACTCTACGCTATTACACTGCCAATACCAAAAGGGGAGCAGCACTACCCTGTGGCATCCTCTGGTATTGCAGTGCAACAGAATAAAGTGAATATTGCAACCTGTTGCCTCTAAGTTATTCTGGAGCTTCTTCCGAGTTGTTCTTGGCTCTTGGGTTACTCTTCTGATTATCCTTGTGACTCCCTGGTCAGATATCTTGTAAAGAGCTCCTGTGGTCTTTCGGGTTGAGAAGGTGTTGGAAGAGCTCTTGGCTTTTACCCATCATGAGATGTTGCCTGTATGACACCTTGGTAACAAAAACTTTTTATAGCCACTCATGACATACCTACCTGACTGATATTAATTTCCACTGATAGGAGGTAGAACTATGGATTTCAGATGACCCCTTGCCTTGCCATTCCTTGGGGTACTGCTTTTCCAACACATTCAATACCCTTTTTTCTGTTTCATTCCACTTTATTACAGATGGCCTTATTTATGAACATGAATGTTATGATATCTTTCTATGTGTGGATATCTTGAGTTAATACCAAAATCTGGTAAACAAAATTTAATGTAAGTTGCTTCACTGGAATTATATGTACTGAAAAATTATTGAAATGTTAAGTACTTATTTTCCCCCATTGTATCACTGTGACACATGATTCTGACGATCTAAATCTGGGTCACAGTGCAGTCAGTAGTTCTACTGCTGACACTGGACGATGAGTAGAGGCATGTACAGCTATTTGGCCCTGTCTCTTCCCATAGGCTAATTTTTAAATGGTCACTGTCTGTCCCATGTGGCCTTGTGTGGGAATGTAAACAAATATCAGAGCAGATGAGAATCCTGCCCCTGCACTGGTCTGGTTTTCCAAAACATAGCAGCTACGCCACCAGACCATGTCAGCTTAGTCTTTTCAAAGATCAGTGTTGGGATGTAAGGAGATGATATGGTAAGGCAGCAGCTAAAGGTCATACTGAAAAGCTGGTCATACATAAAGGGAAGTAGGGAACTGAGAGGCGAAAAAGTCTCCCAGCTTGCTCAACTGAGCTTCACTAATTAACACATTGTTGAAAGGAAGTGTGAAATTGACAACTGCAGTTTTATTCCTGCAGTATGTTCTCATTACATCTGCGCTAAGTTAGATATCCCCACATTTTACTGTCAGTTATTTTGTTCCAGTATTTCAAAATAATCATTGGAACTACTCAGAGTATTATCTTCTATCTGTGCAAATACCATTAATCTCTGGTGCTTTAGACAGGCCCAAGAGCACCATTAGGACTGTAGAAATGCTATGTGGGATTTTATGCTGATTTTAGTGAACCAATTTACATCACAATGAGTACACTGAATGGCAAAATGGTAGTCTTTCTTTGCTATTGTAACTTGCTGTCATGGGGAGCATGGTTTATGAGTTATTGTATTATTTTTGACATTATTATTATGGGTTATCTTATTCTAGTTTCAACCTATGTTGAACATGTTTCTTGTATTATAGATAGATAGATAGATAGATAGATAGATAGATAGATAGATAGATAGATGTACTTTATTGATCCCAAACTGGGAAATTACAGTGTAACAGCAGCATGACAGTAGACAACCAAAACAACAGAAACACACACAGCATAAAAGAAAAAGGCATTACCCATGGAAAGTAAAACTGCCTAAATAACTTATATACATCACAGATGAATAAATGATGACCGGTATAGACACATGAATCGTACCCACTGTACAATGCAGGACTATCAGGTGCAGGGTGCAATGTAAAATACCAATTAGACTGCACGGTGCAGTATGGCAGCATAGTTACAACCAGAATTCAACATTAGAGTGAGTTATTGTACAGTGAAATGACATGTGGTAGAAAAGATTTCCTGTACCTGACTGTTTGGCAGCGAAGCTGCAGCAGTCTGCTGGAGAACGTGCTCCGCTATCTGCCCAGTGTGTGGTGGAGGCGGTGATCAGGATTGTCCATGATGGATCGCAGTTTGTTTGGTGTCCTCCTCTCCACCACAGTCTCAAAGGTCACCGACCTGAGACCAATCACAGAGCCAGCCTTCTTGATAATCCTGTCAAGTCTGTTGGTGTCGCTGGCTGTGATACTGCTACCCCAACAGACAGCAGCAACAAAGATGGCGCTGGCAACAACGGCCTGATAGAAAAGCTCCAGCTCCTGTTGCACACATTGAAGAATCTCAGCTTCCTCTACTACCCCCACATCCTCCCCCCAATCCACAATGGCTGTGAAGGTGTCCTCTTCTTCCTGAAGTTAATCACCATCTCTCTGGTCTTGCAGACATTAAGCCTCAGGTGATTCTGCTCGGTCCACTCCACAAATCTGTCTACCAGTGCCCTGTACTCTCCCTCGTCTCCCCCTCTTATACACTCAACAACAGCCGAGTAATCAGAGAATTTCTGCAGGTGGCATGACTCGGTGTTGTACTGAAAGTCAGTGGTGTATAAGGTGAAGAGAAAAGGAGAAAGCACAGTCCCCTGTGGAGCTCCTGTATCACTAACCACCACATCAAACAAGACACTGCCCAGCCTGACAAACTGTGGTCTGCCTGTCAGGTAGTCAGTAATCCAGGAGATCACAGAGCTGTCAACCCCCATCCCCCGCAGCTTCTCACCCAGCAGCAGTGGCTGGATGGTATTAAAGGCACTGGAGAAATCAAAGAATATGATTCTCACAGCATTTCCTCCGCCATCCAGGTGCAAATGGGCTCATTGCAGCAGGTAGATGACAGCGTCTTCAACTCCTAAATGGGGCTGATATGCAAACTGCAGAGGGTCCAGCCATGTCTTCACCTGCAGCCTCAGGTGGGCTAAGACCAGTCTCCCCAGGACCATCATCACATGAGATGTGAGGGCAACTGGTTGATAGTCATTCAGGTCAGATGGAGATGATTTCTTGGGGACAGGATCCAGGCAGGACGTCTTCCACAGCACCGGTACTCTCTCCAGACTCAGGTTGTACAGGTGTTTCAGTACAGGAGATAGCTGGTTGGTGCAAGTCCTCAGGATCCTGGCGAAGATGCCATCAGGGCCTGCAGCCTTCTGCTGACTGAGTCTCTGCAGCTGTTTCTTAATCTGGTCTGTAGTCACAGTGATGTGTATGTGGGATGGGGGGGCTGATGAATTCTCAGAGGTGGGTGGGGGGGAGGTGCTGCACAGAAGGGGCAGGGGTGTGTGGGGATCTGGCTGTGTTGTGGGGGTGACAGACGGTGAGTTGAACCTATTAAAAAACAGATTCAGCTCATCAGCTCTCTCAAGGCTCCCTGATGTCTGTCTGTCCTTCCCTTACACCCAGTGATGAGTTTCATTCCCGTCCAGATATCCTTCACATTGCTTTGCTGTAGTTTATCCTCCAGCTTCCTCCTGTAATTGTCTTTACACCTCTTCAGCATCTCTTTCAGTTCATGCTGCACTCTCCTCAGTTCCTCCCTGTCTCCAGACCTAAAATGTCATGTTCAGGGTTGTTTTCAACCCCGTCCATGACCTGTGGCTGTAGGGTTTTGATTATGGCTTATTAATTCCAGTGGGCAGATTGAGCTTTGCTCTCTGCCAGTCCTACAGCCACGCCTCCCCCTCACCAGACATTCACCAGCTGTATGGTTTCACCAAATGCACACATACACACACCACATGCACACATACACACACACTCACGCGTACACACACATTTCCAATTAATTGTCATTCACCTGCTTGCCGCACGGCTGTGACCACATGCCTTCATTAGTGATTTGCATACTTATGGGAGGCAGTGGGCTCAGTCGGGGCGGCAGCTTCAGTCAAGCTTGGACATCCTGACTCACCGATGTTTGGCTTTCTTCCCCTGGACTTATTTTGTTGTTCCTTTGAGCCTTTCCGCTCCAACATATGCGTAAGTCTTTCCTTTTGTGCTGTTTTCCTCTGCTCCTGACTGTTCGGAGCGCGTTAGGCATTTCAATGAGGCCAATGAGGTTGTAGCGGGTTGTCTCAGTCATTCGCAACAGTGACTGTTTTTTGGACATTTTGTGTACATTTTTCCCTGTAATAAACACACTTACTTTACTGCACATTGGGCTCGCTTCCAATTTATATATTCGCTGCGAGATAGCACAGCAGACATGACAGTAAGCTGCTGCCACAAAGTGCCCAAGCAGTAAGTAGCGTGTTAGGTTCATTTTTTGTGTGTTTTTCCTACTTGCTGCTGGAGCCATGATGAACTTCTGGAGCAATGCAGAGCTGCACAGACTGACCCATTTGGAGGATGCCTTTTTTCGGACGCAGGGGCAATATTCCTCCGAGGCTGTTCGTGCCACCCAGGAGACTGCAGCGGAGGTATTACAGGAATGTCTCGACCTGTTGTTTTTCCCCGAGTCTGTGGACATTTTCCATTCCATCCTCGCGCTGCGTAGAGAGGAGTCTGGGCGAGAATTGCCAGCGATGGAGCAGCGCCCGATACGGAATAGGCATTCACGCCAAGGAAGGCATTCCTCCTCCTTCAGCTCTCCCGCTCCAGCCCCACCCTTGCCTCCGGAGCACGTGCCCGTTCCTTCCACGGGTGAATGGAAGAAACACAGAAAGGCTTTGTTGGCTAAGATAGATTGCCGCCAGGAGGAGGAGAGATCAGTGGACACAATTTCCTCTCCAGTGCCATTCTGGGAGGCTTCTCCACAGTCTATGGAGGAGTCCAGCCCCGCCACAGCCGATGTGAGGAGCTACACCTTGCCAGCTGCAGCAGGAGACATCATCAGCCAGAACAGGCAAGTTTTCCTTCCTTTTGTTCCAAACATTGTTGAAAATTCTTGCCTGATCCCTAGTAGTAGGTCTCTGGGTATGCAGTCCCCAGACATCTCTCCACCTGCTGCAGCCATGAATGGCTCACCAGCCCTCTCCCTGCTCTCTACTGCTTCCTTTATTTGCCTGCTGGAGCCAAACGGTCAGGACCAGGAGGAGCCAGAGGTCCAGGAGGATCCTTCCCCCGCTGCAATGGTGAGCCAGACCCCGGCTGCCACGCTGGAGGAGTCACCAGTGTGGATCATGGCAGCTGGGGAGATCGAGACTGCAGAGACCATCATGCCTGCTGTGGTGGCCACTGCAGCAGAGTCTGCACTGAAGCTGAACCTCTAGGAGGCCGAGCCTGGGACTACATCACCGGGATCGCCAGAGTCCTGGATGGCGGTAGAGCTCAAGCTAAGGCAAGTGCTCTCTTTTGTCTTCCTTCTTTCCATAGTAGAGCATTTTTGCCTAGCTCAAGGTGAGGAGGGCCAGCTGCAGCCGTATGCTGCACCTGAGCTCGCCTCGCCCGGCTCCGCCGCTGCCAGTGACCCTGACCCTTCCTCTTCTCTGTTCGAGTCCTCCTCTAGGGTTGCCAGAGAGAGGACCATGTCACCGGATGAGTCCGAGGATCCAGGCTCACCGCTGGAGGTAACCGTGGCTGCTACGGTTCCCTGTGAAGTAAACCAGGATTCAGCTCGCTGTCTGCCCAAGGCTGTAGTTTGGGTTCTGCCTCAGCCTAGGTCTCCATGGGTGCTATGTCCCGGCCGGGGACCATTGTGGTTGCCGCGCCCCAGCATCAGTCCCACGTGGGTGCTACGCTCCAGCCTTGGTCCGCCATGGGCACTGTGCCTCAGCCCGAGGTCCACCGAGGGTGCAGCGTTGGCCCAGCCGGGTCCCATTGCGGGTGTAGCAGGGGTCCAGCTAGACTTCACCATGAATGCAACCATGGCTCGGTCGGGGTCCACTGTGGGTGCAACACTAGCCCAATCGGGGCTCACCACAGGAGCAATGAGGCTCCACATTGGGGTCACCACTGGTGCTATATTGTCCCAGGCTAGGACCACCAAGGGTGCAGCCATGGCCCAGCCCAGGTTCGCAGCGGGTGCAGCTGAGCTCCAGTCCCAAGCCAGGACCACCAAGGGTGCGGCCGGCCAGCTTGGGGACACCGAGGTCTCGTCCTCACTTCCAGAGGTCCTCGGGGTGTCCCTTTCTCCTCCGCCAGGCTCCACCATGGTCTGCCTGGTCCTGCACCAGGAACCGCAGGGGTTCCCCTTCTCCAGTCCGGCCACCCACCTCTCAGCCTTCTGGTGGGTGGGCCGCCACCTCGTCTATCCCTCTGGGTCTGGTGGCTCAACTATGCAGGCCAGCCGCCCGAAAGACTGGGTTCCCAGGTCGGGTGGCCCTTTCTCCTCGGGAGGCCGCCTGATGCTGTACGGTTGGCCGTTCATGGGCCCTGGGACATTGGCAGGCCCCCTGAACTCAAGACCAGTTGTGGGCCCTGGGGCTTTGGCCAGCCCCCAGAACTTGGGGACTCTTAGGTTTTGGGGGGGTAGTTTAGTTTTGGGATTTGGGAGTGTGTTGTCTTTGTGTTGTATTGTGGTGTTCTCTCCCCCTGGTTATTCCCTCCTAACCGGTTTCCCCCCACCTCCAGCCCTGGTTTGTTGTGTTGGCCTTCCGGATGGGGAGGGGGGACAGGTTTTGTCTTCTGTTTTTGATGGTATGGTGGGTGTCTGATATCCACCCCTTGGGGGGGGCTCTGTCATGTTCGGGGTTGTTTTCAACCCCGTCCATGACCTGTAGCTGTAGGGTTTTGATTATGGCTTATTAATTCCAGCGGGTAGATTGAGCCTTGCTCTCTGCCAGTCCTACAGCCATGCCTCCTCCTCACCAGACATTCACCAGCTGTATGGTTTCACCACATGCACACATACACACACACTCACGCATGCATACACACACACATTTCCAATTAATTGTCATTCATCTGCTTGCCGCACGGCTGTGACCACTTGTCTTCATTAGTGATTTGCATATTTATGGGAGGCAGTGGGATCAGTCGGGGCAGCAGCTTCAGTCAAGCTTGGACATCCTGACTCACTGATGTTTGGCTTTCTTCCCCTGGACTTACTGTGTTGTTTCTTTGAGCCTTTGGGCTCCAACATATGCGTAAGTCTTTCCTTTTTTTACCTTTTCCCTCTGCTCCTGACTGTTCGGAGCGTGTTAGGCATTTCCTCTAGGCCAACGAGGTTGTAGCGGGTTGTTTCACTCATTTGCAACAGTGACTGTTTTTTGGACATTTTGTGTACATTTTTCCCTGTAATAAACACGCTTACTTTACTGCACGTTGGGCTCGCTTCCTTCCAATTTATATGTTCACTGCGAGATCACGCAGCGGACATGACATAAAAGCCCTCTTCTTCTTGGTAAGAAGTGCTTTCAGGTCACTGGTGATCCATGGTTTGTTGGGGAAACAGCACACGGTCTGAGCTGGCATGGTTGTGTTTTTACAGAATCTGATGTATTCTGTGATGCAGTCAGTCATATTGTCTTTGCCCACCCCATGTGGTTCACAAAGTACGTCCTAGTCCGTTGTTTCAAAGCAGTCCTGTAGTGCATCAGCAGCCTCCTGTGTCCACCTCCTCACAGTCAGTATATAAGCAGGCTGCCTTTGCACAAGAGGAACGTACTTGGGTGATAACTGACATAATGTCCGGCTCAGGAAACACGCACGCAGGCTCAGGGTAGATTTAACAGCTTTATTCAACAAGCAGGCGTGTATGGATGGATGTGTGAGATATGTATATGTGGTGAGGGTGAACGCCGATGCACAGGAAGCAGAGCGGTGCGCCGTACAGCCGGGCAACCCTATGGAGAGAACAGAGGACAGGGGTAAAGGGCACCACACCTGGACAGGAATAATGAGCAGTGTGCTGCTTACTTGTGGACGACAGGTGGCTGGCGTTGGCAAGGGAGAAGCCCGGAAGACAGCATCCTGCAGAGCCTGTGACGACGGTGAGGGTAGGATGGCGATGACGGGGTGTCCACCGTCAAGGAATCCACCTGTGCACAGGGGAGAAGACTTGCAAAAGGTAAGGGAAGGTATGCTTACGTAGAAGCGTAGTTTAGCTGTCGTTTAGGAGACGATCCAGCTGCGAAGAAGTGCTGATGCGAACAGACGGCTCCAGACCGCTGCACAGGGCTGAGTGGGTTAAATAGCTCGTGGCTGACGAGGCGCAGGTGTGCGCGCAGCTGAGGCAGATGATGAGCGGCGAGTCGTGACAGTACTCCCCCCCCAGCAGCGCCTCCTGGCGCTGGTTTGTCCGGATGCGCCCGGTGGAACTCCGTGATGAGACTCCTGTCCAACACCAAGGAAGAGCGCACCCAGGACCTCCACTCGGGTCCGAATCCCTCCCAGTCCACCAAGTACTGCAGCCCGCGACCTCGGCGCCGGGAGTCCATGATGGAAGCGACTCTCCAGGCCAGGTGGCCATCGATCATCAGAGGCGCAGGCGGCGCCGTGGGCGGGGGACAGAGGGGATCGATGACCACGGGCTTGATCTTAGACACGTGGAAGGTGGGACATATGCGGAGGGAGGGGGGGGAGGGCCAGACGCACAGCCACCGGGTTGATGATTTTTGAAATGGTGAAGGCGCCAATGAAGTGTGGGGCCAGCTTCCTCTTCTCAGCCTTGAGGTGAATGTCCTGAGAGGCTAACAAGACTCGTTGGCCCACCTGGTAGGCAGGGGCCGGTCTCCTGTGGCGATTCGCCGTGGTGCTGTTGCGCGTCGCCGTGCGTAATAGCGTATCGCGCGCTCTGGTCCACAGACTCTGATAACGTCTCAGGTGCGCCTGGATGGATGGAACAACCAGCTCGCCCTCCTGCTCCGGGAACAAAGGTGGGTCGTATCCCAAGGATGCCTTGAAGGGGGACATCCCCGTGGCAGAAGACCGTGCCGTGTTGTGGGCATACTCCACCCAGGCCAGGTGTGCGCTCCAGGACGATGGGTTGGAGGAGATGACGCAGCGTAAGGCAGCTTCCAGCTCCTGGTTGGCCCGTTCACACTGCCCATTGGACTGTGGGTGGTGGCCGGAGGAGAGGCTTACCGTGGCCCCCAGGGCGTTGCAGAAACACCTCCAAACTTCCAAGACAAATTGGGGCACCCAATCAGAGACGACGTCCACCGGTATCCCATGCAGCCTGACCACGTGTTGAACCAGAAGGTCCGCTGTCTCCCGCGCCGTAGGGAGGCCCCGGAGCGGCACGAAATGGGCAGCCTTGGAGAACTGATCCACGATGGTCAGCACAGCATCATAGGTGTTGGAGACCGGAAGGCCGGTGACGAAGTCGAGGGCTATGTGGGACCAGGGCCTGCCAGGGACTGGCAGGGGCTGGAGCAGACCCGCAGGGGGAGAATTACCTGACTTGCCAGTGGCACACACAGGACACGCCCGGATGTAGTTGGCGGCATCCTTCTGAAGCCCCAGCCACCAGAAGGAACGCTGGAGGAGGTCCACTAGCCGGGAGACACCAGGGTGACAGGCGAGTTTGGAGGTGTGAACCCAATGGATGACCTCCCCCCGGACAGTAGATGGAACGAACAGCTTTCCCTCCAGTCCGCTGCCAGGGTCCGGTTCGGTCTCCTGCGCCTTCCGGATCTTGTCCCTGATGGACCAGGAAATCGCCCCCACAACACACGAGCTGGGCAGAATGGTATGACCCGGCTCCTCCGACGTCTCGGGGGCAAACTGCCTGGACAGGGCATCGGGCAGGCTGTTCTTAGAACCAGGGCGGTAGGTGATGGTAAAACGGAACCGGGTGAAGAACAAGGACCAGCGCGCCTGGCGGGCATTCAGTCATCTGGCAGATCTTAGGTATTCCAGGTTCTTGTGGTCCGTCAGCACCACGAACGGCAACGCAGCCCCCTCCAGCCAGTGGCGCCACTCCTGTAGGGCGAGCTTGATGGCGAGAAGCTCCCTGTCCCCGACGTCGTAGTTACGCTCAGCCGGAGACAGACGCCGTGAGAAGAAGGTGCAGGGTCGCTTAACCCCGTCGGTGGGTGATCGCTGGGACAGCACCGCCCCCACTCCCGTATCAGACGCGTCGACTTCCACCAAACACTGCAGCGCGGGGTCAACCTGGATCAGGACTCGGGAGGAGGAGAACTCCGTCTTCAACGCTTGAAACACTGCTGCAACCTCTTCGGTCCACCGGAAGGGGTTTTTGGGAGAAGTGAGACGGGTCAACGGGGCCACGATGGCACCGAAATTGGGCACAAAACGGCGGTAGAAGTTGGCAAACCCAATAAACTGCTGTACCTGCTTCCTGGAGGTCGGCGTGGGCCACTCAACCACCGCTTTGACCTTCAAGGGATCGGGAAGGACTTGGTTGTGTGAGATTACGAATCCTAGGAAGGAGGTGGTCTTGGCGTAAAACTCACACTTTTCGACGTACAGCCTGTTCTCCAGCAGCCGTTGTAAGACCCGCCTTATGTGGACCTGGTGTTCCTCCCGTGACCTGGAGAAGATAAGGATGTCATCCAGGTACACGAACACGAAGAGGCCAAGGAAATCACGTAGGACATCGTTTATGAGGCATTGAAACACAGCAGGGGCATTGGTCAGCCCAAACGGCATCACCAGATACTCGAAGTGACCACTAGGCGTACGAAAGGCCGTCTTCCACTCATCCTCCTCCCGAATCCGGATGAGGTGGTAAGCACTGCGGAGATCCAACTTGGTGAACCAGGTCACCCCCTGGAGGGAGTGGAAGGCAGTGTCCATTAAAGGCAGGGTGTAACGGTCCTTCTCCGTGATGTCATTAAGGGCCCGAAAATCTATACGGGGCGGAGCGACCCATCTTTCTTAGAGACGAAGAAGAACCCTGCGCCGAGCAGAGATGAGGAGGGGCGGATGATTCCAGCGTTGAGTGACTCCTTGATGTAGTTATCCATGGCCTCCCGCTCTGGTGCTGACAGGCTGTAGAGGCGTCCGGATGGCAAGGGTGCCCACGGGCGGATGTTGATGGCACAGTCGTAGGGCCGGTGAGGAGGGAGGGACATCGCTCTGGACTTACTAAACACGAGACCCAGGTCATGGAACTCCGAGGGCACCAGGGTGAGATCCGGAGGCGCGGCGTCCTTGGCCGGAGGGGGAGAGGACGGGGCGCAGGCTGCAGACTGTAGGCAGGTTCCCATGCAGAAGGAGCTCCAGGCAGCGATTCTTCCTGTCTGCCAATCCAGCACAGGGTTGTGCAGGCGCAACCAGGGGTAGCCTAGGATGACAGGCGACACAGAGGAGGACAGGACGTACAAGGTGAGGTCCTCTCGGTGATTACCTGAGATAATAACAGGGACCGGCTGGGTGCGATGAGTCACTTGTCCAAGGGGCGCACGGGAGAGGGTGACCAGGCTGAGCGGAGCGGCCAGAGGGTGGCAGGGGATGCCCAATTGGGTTGCCAGGCTCTTTGAAATGAAGCTCTGCTCTGCTCCTGAGTCCACCAGTGCGTGTGTGAGGTGTCCCGTGGCATTGTGACAGAATCGAATGGGCAGAGATAAACTAGTGAGGGGATTCGACCGGTTAGAGTCCGCAAGGCCCCCTACAGTGACTCGCGGACCTCCCCGTTTGGCTTTTCCGGACAATGCTCCACGGTATGTTGATTGCCTCCGCAATACATGCAGAGGCCCAACTCCCGGCGGCGCTGTTTCTCCGCTAGAAGGAGCCTTGACCGACCAACCACCATTGCCTCCGATTCCTCGGAAGGCTCCGGAGGAGGTAACGCCAGGGGGCGAGCTTGAGGCGTGCGGACGGAGCCTCCACGCGAGCAGCCGATTAACTTCCGCTTGGTGGACCGTTCACGCAGCCTGTTATCCAAGCTAATTGTAAAGGAGATTAGCTCCGAGAGCGTCTCCGGAAGATCTCGGCTGGCCAGCTCATCCCTCAGACCAGAGCTGAGGCTGCGGAGGAAGATACCACAGAGTGACGCCTCACCCCAGCCCACCTCCTCCGCTGCGACCCGGAAGTCGATAGCGTAATCCGCCGCTGACCGGCTTCCCTGTTGGAGGCCAAGGAGACGGTCAGCGAGGATGCTATCATGCCGGGAATGATCAAACACCTCGAGAAAGCTCTGCACGAACTAGCTGTAGGAGAGGTTTGCGTAACTGGGCTTCGCCATGACGGCGTAAGCCCAAGTTAGCGCTCGCCCCTCCAGGAGATTACCAATGTAGCCAATTCGGCTGTGGTCTGAGGGAAAATCCCCGGGAATGCGCAGAAACACCGACTCACACTGCATGATGAACCCTCGTGCTCCGCCGAGCTTCCCGCTGAAGCGGGCAGGGGTTGGGATAGGTGTGAGTCTGGTTGGCATTCCCGTGGCAGACTGGCCGGCCACCGGAGCGGCAGGAGCTACCCCTCCCTGACGAGCCGAGGGGAACGCCTGCTGGGGGTCCAAGTGGTCTAACCGGTGAGTGATGTTAGTCAATTGATTCAGTATCACCTACTGTTGGTGGGCTATTAAATCCACCCAAGCCTCGAGGGTGGAAAGACGGCGTGCGAGCCTGCTGTCTGCTGAGCCGCTCTGCTGGAGCCGTACTGACATAATGTCCGGCTCAGGAAACACGCACGCAGGCTCAGGGTAGATTTAACAGCTTTATTCAACAAGCAGGCTTGTATGGATGGATGTGTGAGATATGTATATGTGGTGAGGGTGAACGCCGATGCACAGGAAGCAGAGCAGTGCGCCGTACAGCCGGGCAACCCTATGGAGAGAACAGAGGACAGGGGTAAAGGGCACCACACCTGGACAGGAATAAGTGTAAGCAGTGTGTAAATAAGCAGTGTGCTGCTTACTTGTGGACGACAGGTGGCTGGCGTTGGCAAGGGAGAAGCCCGGAAGACAGCGTCCTGCAGAGCCTGTGACGACGGTGAGGGTAGGATGGCGATGACGGGGTGTTCGCCGCCAAGGAATCCACCTGTGCACAGGGGAGAAGACTTGCAAAAAGTAAGGGAAGGTATGCTTACGTAGAAGCGTAGTTTAGCTGTCGTTTAGGAGACGATCCAGCTGCGAAGAAGTGCTGATGCGAACAGACGGCTCCAGACCGCTGCACAGGGCTGAGTGGGTTAAATAGCTCGCGGCTGGTGAGGCGCAGGTGTGTGCGCAGCTGAGGCAGATGATGAGCGGCGAGTCGTGACAATAACAGGACCAGGTAGTGATCTGATCTGCCGGGGGGGGGGGGGAGAGGCTGTGGCACTGTTGCATCTCTGGCATTGGCATACAGTAGATCCAGTGTTTTATTTTCTCTGGTGGGACAGTCAACAAACTGATAAAAGTTTGGTAGTGTTTTGCCCAGTGAGACATGGTTAAAATCACTCGTGATGGCCATAAATGCATCAGGGTGCTTCTCCAGTAAAGTGGCAGTAGTGGAGCTGATGGCATCACAGGCCACCGCTGTATCATCTGATGGATGGACATAAACAGTAGTCACAATGGAACATGTGATTATATAGTATTATATAGTAATTATGCAGCATATAGTAAGGTCACATACTCACAGCAAGCAGTTCAATGTCCGGGCTGCAGTGCCATTCCTTCACATAAATGTGTCCAGGATTATGCCACCTCTCATTCACAAAAAGTGCAGTCCTCCTCCCCTTCTTTTCCCACTACTTATAACGTCCCTGTCCTACCAGATAGTCTTAAAGTCAGGTATCACTACTTTGTTGTCCAGGATCTATGAGTGTAACCACGTTTCTGTAAAACACATGATACTACACTCACGATATTCCCTTTAAGTCCTGACCAGCATTGTGAGCTCATCACTCTTGTTTTCCAGCAACCTCACGTTACCTGTGATGAACATCGGCACTGCCAGCTTGTGCTTCCTCCTCCTCCTCCCCACCTTGGCTCCAGCCCTTCGCCCGTTTAGATATCTATCGCTTCAATAGATATCTACAATTACATTCTTCCTATCTAGAATGAACATTCTGGATATCTGAAATAGAATTCTTACTAGGAGAAACTCTTATTTCAGATATCTACAATCCAGTTGTTACTAATCATAATTTTCATTTTCAATATCTGGAATGTTTTTTCATTGTGGATATCCAAAATGAAAATTATGACTAGTAACAATTGGCTTGTAGATATGTGAAATAAGAGTTTCTCCTAGTAAGAATTCTATTTCAGATATCCAGAATGTCCATTCTAGATAGGAAGAATGTAACTGTAGATATCTGGAAATGAAAACCCAATACACATGAATGGGGAAAAGTGACGTCTTTCTCCTCGGAAGAATGATGTCATAGATATCTGAAATGATCTTTATAGAGAGGAAGAATTTCATTGTGGATATCTGAAATATTCATTTTTTTTTCTATTATTTAAGTTTTTTGTAAAGGGTATACAGGTCGTTACAGCAATGCATTGTTTACATTTTCATCACATGTTCCCTTATTTTCTGATATCTGACAACATTGGAAGAATAATTCTTACAACACCCCCTTTTTTTTTTAAAGTGAAAGAAAAAGTGAAATTAAAGAGAATAAAAACAAACAAACAAACAAACAAACCAGCAAAAAATAAACAAAAAGAAAAAGTAAGTAAATAAAAGTAAAAGAGCATCTGAGTAGCATTGGAACAAAGAGCGGAACCATTATTGAAATGGTATTTGTCAAAGATTAGATCTAATGGAAGACACATATGCGATCCAGGGTTGCCAAAAGTTCATGAACCCATCCATGTCC
The DNA here is from genome assembly GCA_020510985.1 of Pholidichthys leucotaenia. NCBI lineage: Eukaryota > Metazoa > Chordata > Actinopteri > Cichliformes > Pholidichthyidae > Pholidichthys > Pholidichthys leucotaenia. Next base: position 104,421,484 of record CM035842.1, on the reverse strand, counting down.
TGTCTCAGTGCGAATGTCAACTTTTCCATCGAGTAAATGTCTTGGATCACGTTAATCCAATCTTCAGGTGTAGGACAGTCCTTCAACATCCATTTTTTAGTTAGAGCTTTTTGCTTGCCAATATTAAAACATTGAATAAGTATTTTTCTCCTCGTCTTTCCAGTGAGTCCGGTAGTAAACCCAAATACAAAGTTACAAAAGAAAGGGAACGTTATTTTAATATTTTCCCCCAATATTGTCTGTACATTGGTCCAATATTGGTGGATAACTGGGGCATGACCAAACACATGAAAATGATTTGCAGTCTTTTCACCACACAAGTGCCAACAGTTCAATCCCTTATGGGTAAATTTGTTTTGTGCAGGTGTTCTGAAAAATCTTACCAAGTTTTTCCATCCAAATTCTCTCCACTGCAGGGATGAGGTACTTTTCCATTGCTGTTTATTTAGCTTTTCCCATATTTCCAGTTGTAAAGTGAAATTCCCTCTTTTTGCCCCATCTCTCTTTATATATGATGTGTTGTCTCCTTTTAAGTCCTGAAGACCTTGGTATATTTTAGAAATGTATCTGATCCCTGGGATCCCTTTATATGCCATTAAGAAGACCTTCAGAACACCTGACTGGGCCCTTTCCAAATCCTCCTTTTTAAGTATATTGTTTATGTGGTGTCTAAGCTGGAAGAACCTGTAAAGGTCTTGATTTATTAGACCTTGTTTTTTCAAATCTTCAAAACTTCTTAAAATTTGCCCTTTAAAAAAAATCGTGATATTTTATCAGCCCTTTCTCCTTCCCACTTTTTAAATCTGGTGTCTGTTTTATTAGGAGTAAAGTCTTGATCATAGGCAATCCATTGCAGAAGTCGGTAGGGCTCTTTAGTTTGATTCTCTCTGACTATCTTAAACCAAATTTTTAGCGGGGTCTCTATCCACGGGTTAGTGTTATTCAAAAGTTTAGGTAAGGCATTGTTCCCTATTATCGCCTGTAGGGGGATGTCACTTGTTATTTGGCATTCGATCTCCTTCCATTGTGCAGTGTAGACTGGGTTACATATCTCTACTAAAGTTTTAATTTGTGCGGCTTTAAAGTAGTCCCTGATATTTGGCAGCGCGAGCCCACCTTTGTCTTTGTTTAGCTGTAAGGTTCTATATCTGATTCTAGGTCTCTTGCCCTGCCATATGAATCTTGAGATCCTTCTGTCCAGCTCCTGCCATGTTTTTTTGGGAGGTTCTACCGGTATTGTTTGGAAAAGGTATAGAAGACGTGGAAGTATATTCATTTTGACTGCTTCAATTCTTTGTGCTGTACCCAAGAATGGTATCATATTCCATCTTGCTAGGTCAGATTTTATTTTTGTCACCAGTGGATCATAGTTTAGTGATATAATTTTGTTGTTTCGGGATATTTCCCCCCAGATATTTCATAGATTCCGACTCCCAGTTAGTTTTGAGTTTGCTTAGTGAATAATGATTTGGGTCATAGTTGAATGTTAAAATTTGGGTTTTATGCATGTTTAATTTGTACCCCGATAAATCTCCATACTCTGAAAAAACTGAGGTTAGTTCTGGTAAAGAAGTGTCCGGCTGCCCTGGGTATATTAAAATGTCATCAGCAAAGAGTGCTATTTTATGTTCCTTCTGACCAAGTGTAATACCTTGAATTTTTTGATTTTGTCTTATCCATTGGCTCAGAGGTTCTATGAAGATTGCAAAGAGCAGTGGAGACAGGGGGCAGCCCTGACGACATCCTCTTTCCAGTTCAAAAGATGATGATAAATTACCGTTAATCCTTATTTTAGCTGTTGGTTTTTTTATATAATGCCTGCGTAGTTTCTAATGAAGTTGTTATGAAAATTGAAACTGGATAAGATTCTATATAGAAAAGACCAGTCAAACCGAATCGAATGCTTTTTCAGCATCTAATCCCAATATGACTGCATTTAAGTTATATTTTTTTATATGATGAATTATGTGTAAAGTGCGTCTAATGTTGTCTTGTGTCTGTCTTTGTCTTATAAAACCTGTTTGGTCTAAATGAATTAGGTCTGTCAGTATATTTTCTAACCTTTTGGCAAGGATAATGGTAAAAAGTTTATAGTCCTGATTTAATACACTGATTGGTCTGTAGTTGGAACACTCTAGTTTATCCTTTTCAGGTTTAGGTATAACTGCAATGACCCCTTCTCTCCAGGAGGGGGGGATTTCCCCTGTGTGGCGGACATAATTAAATGTTTTCAGAGGAGAGGAGATAGTTGCTGTTTAAAGGTTTTGTACCACTCTGCTGTATAGCCATCTGCTCCTGGGGATTTGTTAGCTTTAAGTTTCATAATTGCTTTTTCCAATTCTTTAGGTTGTATTTCTGACAGTAGTGTTTTATTTTGTGACTCCGTAAGTTGGGGAAGGTTTAATGTGTTTAGGAATGCCTCGGATGTGTTTTTATGTTTTTTTGTGGGAGTGTAAGTTCTTATAGTAATTCTCGAAGCTTTTAAGAATATCCTGAATTCTGAATTTTATTTCCTTTGATACTGGGTCTCTGATTTTGTAGACTGCTCTTTCTGTTTGTTGTTTCCTCAATTTATAGGCTAGCAATTTTGCCGATTTACTGCCTGCTTCATAGTATTTTTGTTTCAAAAATGTAAGTTTCTTCTGGATTTCTATTGTGTAGATCTCATTTATTTGGTTTTTAATTTCCTTAATCTTGAGCGAGTCAGTAGAATGAGTGTTGCCTTTGTGTTCTTTTTCTAGGTTCTTAAGTTCTGACTCTAATGTGGATAGTTTTTCTTGTCTTAGTTTCTTTTGGGTTGCCAGTTTTGCAATAATCTTTCCTCTTATTACAGCTTTGCAAGCATCCCACAGTATTAAAGGGGATACTTCTCCATTATCGTTTTCTTCCAAATATCTGAGAATATCTGATTCCAATTCATCTTTCAATGGTCCTTTCAGGACATTTGAATTCAACCTCCAAGAAAATGTATTATTTGTGTATTTTTGGATATTTAAGTCCATGTAGATCGGACTGTGGTCAGAGAGATCCATCAGTCCTATTTTACATGTTTCTACTCTTCCAATGTCTCTATTAAACATAAAAAAAAATAGTCAATCCTTGAGTAAGATGAATGTGGAGTTGAGTAAAATGTATAGTCTTTTACACTGGGGTTGAGTTCCCTCCACACATCACAGATTCCCATTTCTTTTAGTAGCATCCGAGTCTTCCTGCTTTGGGTGTTATTTTGATGTGGAGAATTACCAGAAGCAACCCAGTATGGATTCAGTCTAAGATTGAAGTCCCCACCACATATCACTAAACCTTGGGCTTTAGTTATCATTAGGTCAAATACATTTTTATAAAATTTCCAGTTAGCCCCAGGGGGAGCATACACATTCAACAGGGTGATATCTTCTCCCTCTAGCCGCCCAGTTACCAAACTGTATCTCCCTTCTTTATCTTTGTGTTCTGATTTTTTTTTCAAATGTAATTTTGGCTGATATCAATGTCGCTACTCCCCTCCTCCTCCCTGACTTATATGAAGATGAAGAGATCATTTTAAACCCTTGTCTACTGAGTTTAGTGTGCTCCACGTCTGTTAGGTGGGGTTTCTTGTAAAAATTTATTCCTGCTTTGTCTTTTTTCATTTTGCCTAGAATCTTGGATCTTTTAACTGGATTCAGGATTCCTTTTACATTATATGAAATTATTTTGGTTACACCCTGTTTCTCCATTGTGTTGTTTTGTTTAGTATAACTGTGTGGTGGCCCTCTTTTGTGCTACTCAGAAACTGAAAGAACATTAAGAACAAGAAAAAACATTAAGAACATAGTGTATAAAACTTTAAAACAAAAAACTGTCAAAAGAGCTTCCTGAGCTGGGGTCTTTTTAAAGACCCTGGAAGAGCCTTGATGGAGTGTAGGCTCTGAGGGAAATTCCTCAAACTCTGTTACGTGTTGAGGGCCCTCTCATACCCGTGTAAGTTGTCCCATGCTTTTAACGTGAGTTTCAGAACCCAATCCGAACTTGTAATGATTTTTTTTCCTCCTTTATGCCTATACCCTATGAAATTGTGTGCACCCTCCCACCCCCATCACAGCAAACATTCACGCAAAAACAGTATTTGTTAGTGTGAGGAGAACGTGGATTATTGTCACATTTCTATTTTAACAAGTTTTTTTTTTTTTTTATTAAAAAGACTTATTTGTTTCAAATATTATGACTGTTCCATGAAATGTTTTACCACATGCTGAATAAGCATCTCCTTTAATGTTTGTTACCTTGTATGAGGGGGGTTGGATGTGCAGATTGACTCAAAAAAAAAAAAAAATGGTCGCTATTCCAACCTGAAAACGGACAGTTTATCCGCGACGCTCTGGAGCTGGGTTTACCGCTGCTGGCTCGTGGATTTTGAAGGTCTCTGTGTTGTCCATGTTTGCATTTTGATCTTCTCACTCGTGTCTGCTGCGGGTTTAAATACCGTTACCAGGAGCCCTCTTCTCGCCATGTCAGCTGTTGCTTCTTCCGCCGAATTATAGAGACATGTTTCTTCGCCGTAGAAGACCCTTAACTTCGCAGGAATGGCGTCTGAAAGCGCAGTTTCTTCTCACGTAGTACCTTTTTGGTGTCATTGTATTCCCTGCGCTTTTTAAGGACCTCCGGGGCGTAATCGTGTTCCACGAAGACTTTTCTCTCCTGGTGCATAAATCCTTTTTTCTGCCAAGCCAGTCTTACAACCTCTTGTTTTATTTTGAAATTGGAAAATCTTACCAACACCGAACGTGGGGGCGCTTCCGCCGCTGGCCTAGCGGCTAATGAACGATGTGCCTTTTCTATCTTCAAGTCGGTGGTTTGTGGAATATCCAATTTCTCTCTTAGTAAAGATTCCACACATTCTGCCATTGAGTTAAAACCGTTTTCGGCTCCTTCTATCAGACCATGAATTCTTATATTGTCTCTTCTCTGTCTTCCTTCTTGGTCGGTTAGCTTAGCCTCTAAAGATGCTTGTCTTTTGCGTAGGTCCAGCACAGAATCTTCGAGCACTTTTATTCGTTCCTCTGCTTCCAAGATTCGGTTCCCGGCCTGGTCCACTCTGCTGTTTGTCCTTTTCAATTCGTCTCTGAATTCCCGAAATTCGGCCGTAACCTCTCGGCGAAATCGTCGTAGCTCTTCAAATAGTGATTTCAAGCTAACCTTTTTGTTAGCTACAACCAGTTCCTCGTCTTCTGAACGGAGATCTTCCAGTTCAGATTCTCCGGCCGATACGTGTCCTGGCCTGGAAAATTTCAGTTTCTTCTGTTTTCCTTTAGACATGATGATTTTGTCTTTTGATTTTCACTCCTCCAAAAATCCGTTAAGTTTGATTTTCAAGGTATTTTCTTGGATTGGGTCTGAGAGTTTCAGCGTTAAGCTGCAGTTGCCATGGCGTCCAGACCGGAAGTCGAAATGTTCATTTTTACTAGGAAAAATTTGTCATGGCCACCAATCACGGCACCTGTGCACGCACCTGCCTGTCATCTCCTGCGGCCCTATTTATTCCATCAGGACCAGTGCTGGGCACGGAGTTGTCTGATTCTCTATGCTGAATCCAGTTACGCCTGCCTCCGTGCTTCCCTGCACTCGACTCTCCAGCCTTCGGCTTCCAAGCCCAGCTGAACTACATCCGGGCCGGTTCCACCCAGACCAACTACCAAGTAAGCCTACTTGCTACTCATCTTGTCCGATTCCCCTGTGCACAGGCGGAGCCCCGCGACGGCGGACCTCCATCTCCCTCCAGGTGGCAGACTCATCCTTCCACCTCCAGCTAGTCAGCCCCGCAGACACTGTCTTCCTGGCTGCAGCTTCGGCGCTACCTGAGCTACTCTAACATCTGACAGTAAGCGCTGTAACATCTTTCGTGCTGCATAGGTTGAATTGTAAACTAGCGGCCCTTGTCTCATTCCAGGGTTGCCAGGTTGTACGGTGCTCTGCCGGCCCCAGCTGGAGATTACGGATCGCACTACACAACATTACACCATATACCCACACTCACGCATCCACTCACTCGCGTTTACAATAAAAGTACGTTAACTGTATTCACCCTGAGTCGTGTCTGTTCTGTGGGTCACCTGAACCATGTCAGTACGACTCCGCCAAAGTGACCCAGCAGACAGTGCGCTCGTGCGCTGAATTAACCATCTAGAGGCTCGGGTAGACCAATTAGCGTACCAACAGCAGGTGATGCTAACTCAGCTAACCCGCATCACTGATAGGTTAGATCGCTTGGTTAGCCCACAGGGTTTTCCCACAGCACCAGCTAGCTCCTCTGCTCCCGCTAGCTCTACCACTAGCTCCACCACTAGCTCTACTCCTAGCCCTCACTCTTCGGGCCCCGCTTGTCGGCTCACTCCCGTCCCTACTCCCACTCGCTTCCAAGGTGTGTTGGGAGAAGCCAGGGGGTTCCTCATGCAGTGCGAAATAGTTTTCCAGCGGGTTCCCGGGGATTTTCCCACTGACCAGAGCCGCATCGGCTATATGATCAATTTATTAGAAGGGCGGGCTTTGGCGTGGGCTTATGCGGTCATGGCTAGGGCTGATTATGCTTCTATGACATATGTCCAATTCACACAGGAATTTCAGGAGGGTTGTAGTCACCCGGACCGGAGGATGTACTCACCTCTCGCCTATTAAATCTTCGGCAGGGTCGAGGGCAGTCGCCGATTATGCCATTGACTTCCGGGTCATGGCTACGGAGGTCGGTTGGGAAGATGCCTCTCTGAGTAGTATATTCTTTAGGAGTTTGAGCCCTAGTCTGCGGGACGAGCTGGCCCTCCTGGAGAAACCCTCTACATTGCATGAGTGTATCTCCCTGGCCTCCCTGGCATTGACAACCGTCTGAGGGAACGGGCGGCTGAGCGCAAAACTTCCAGCTGCTCGGGGAATTTGCTCCACCGCTCTCTCCAGCCCCCCCTGCTGGCCCTCCCGTCAACTGATTCCTCGGAGGACCAAGAGCCTATGGTTGTGGGTGGGTCGAAACTTCCTGCTGCAGAGAGACAGTGCCGCCGAGAGTTGGGGTTGTGCGTCTATTGAGGGAGCGAGGAGCATGACCTGAATTCCTGTCCCAAGCGGCCAAAAGGGGAAGTCCGTGCGTCGAAGTAGGGGGTCTCACGGACGTAACCTGCAATAATCCCCTCACCCGTTTTCTTATTCCTATTCGGTTTTGCTTTGGTCATAAGGAACATAACACACATGCACTCATTGACTCAGGGGCCGAGCAGAGCTTCATTTCTAGGAGCCTGGCAACCCGTCTGGGTCTACCTATGCAGCCGTTGAAAACTCCCCTCAAACTCATTGCCCTGTCTAAGGCATCGTTCACCACTGTCACTCATTGGGTCACCTCAGTGCCAGTTATTGTTTTGGGCAACCATCGGGAGGAGTTGAACTTATTTGCCCTGCCGGTGTTATCCTCCCCGGTCATCCTGGGCTATCCTTGGCTGCACCTACATAACCCGTCTATTGACTGGCGTTCGGGAAGTACAGTTTCGTGGAGCCCTTTCTGCCTAAGTGAATGTCTGCAGTTTGCTGCATGCTCGCCTGCCACGCTTCTGGGTGTCCCTGCCTCTCCTCCTCCTGACCTGTCAAAAGTGCCACCGGAATACCATGACCTTGGGGCCGTCTTCAGTAAAACCCAGGCCCTTTCCATCCCCCCTCACCAACCGTATGATTGTGCTATTAATCTGCGGGCCGGCGCTCCGCTGCCATCCAGCAGACTTTACAACCTGTCTGCTCCGGAGCGCGCGGCCATGGACTCGTATATTAAGGAGTCCCTAAGCTCAGGCATAATTAAACCTTCATCTTCGGCGGTGGGGGTGGGGTTTTTCTCCGTGGGAAAGAAGGACGGCTCTCTCAGGCCCTGCATTGACTTCTGGGAACTTAATAACATCATCATCAAGGATAAGTACACTCTCCCTCTCCTCAACTCAGCATTCGATTCTCTCCGGGGGGCTTGCTGGTTTACCAAGTTAGACCTGCGCAATGCCTATCACCTGGTGCGGATACGAGTGGGGGAGGAGTGGAAGACTGCCTTTTGGACCCCTAGTGGGCATTTCAAATATTTGGTCATGCCGTTCGGGCTGACCAATGCCCCGGCGGTTTTCCAGCGCCTTATAAATGATGTGTTGAGGGGTTTTCTGGGCACCTTTGTTTTTGTCTACCTTGACGATATCCTTATTTTTTCTCAGTCTATGGAGGAGCATCGCATTCACGTCAGGCGGGTCTTGCAGTGGCTGCTGGAGAATAAGCTCTTCGTCAAGGTAGAGAAATGTAAGTTCCACGTCTCCCGGACCTCCTTCCTTGGCTTCATTATCGCCCCGAAGGAGATTATCCCGGATCCAGCCAAGGTGAAGGCGGTGGTGGACTGGCCTACTCCCTCTTCAAGGAAACAGCTCCTGCAATTCCTGGGCTTCGCAAACTTTTATCGCCGCTTTATTAAGGACTACAGCCACATCGCCTTTCCCCTCACCAACTTGACCTCCACCAAGGTGCTGTTTCGTTGGACGGAAGAGGCAGACGCTGCATTCTCGGAGCTGAAGGTCAGGTTCTCATCGTCGCCGATTCTGACGCAGGTTGATCCCGCTCTTCAGTGCCTGGTGGAGGTGGACGCCTCAGATTCTGGGGTGGGGGCTGTCTTGTCCCAGCGCTCTCCGGCTGATGGTAAAATCTGCCCCTGCGCCTACTTCTCTCGCTGCCTGTCCCCAGCGGAGCGTAACTACGACATCGGTGACAGGGAGCTGTTGGCGGTTAAACTGGCCCTGGAGGAGTGGCGGCACTGGTTGGAAGGAGCGTCACAGCCATTCATTGTCTGGACCGACCATAAGAACCTGGAGTACCTTCAGACTGCTAAACGGCTGAACGCCCGACAGGCCTGCCGGTCGCTTTTTTTGGACGGTTCGACTTCACCATCACCTACCGCCTTGGGTCAAAGAACACCAAGCCCGATTCTCTGTCTCGCCAGTTCGCCCCGGAGATGGCAGAAAAGGCTGAGCACCCCATCCTTTTCCCAGCATGCATTGTGGGCGCCCTCGCGTGGGGCATTCGGGATAAGGTCATAAGGGTGCAGTCTGATGAGGCCGACCCGGGGGGGGGGGGGGTCCAGCGGGCAAGTTATTCGTCCCTGCAGTGGTTCGAGGGGAGGTCATTCAGTAGGGGCATACCTCCAAGTTCGCCTGCCACTCGGGAAGGGCACGTACTGTGGCGCTCCTACAGAGGTCATTTTGGTGGCCATCCCTCCAGAAGGACATGGGGGAGTACATCCGCGCCTGTCCTGAGTGTGCAACCAGTAAGACGTCCTCTTTGCCGCCGGCCGGGCTGCTTCATCCCCTCCCCGTCCCGGGCAGGCCATGGTCCCATGTGGCGTTAGACTTTGTCACAGGTCTCCCCACGTCCAACAACTTCACCACCATCCTCAAGCTGGTGGACAGGTTTTCTAAAGTGGCCCATTTCATCCCTCTGCAGGGGTTACCCTCTGCCAAGGAGACGGACGATCTGCTGGTCCAACATGTCATTCGACTGCATGGCATTCCGCAGGACATCGTCTCGGACCGGGGGCCCCAGTTCATCTCCAGGGTCTGGAAGGCATTCTGCGCTGCTTAGGGGCTACAGCTAGTTTGTCCTCTGGTTACCACCCTCAATCTAATGGGCAATGCAAATGGGCCAACCAGGAGGTGGAAGCAGCGTTGCGGTGTGTCGCAGCCGCCAATCCATCGTCATGGAGCACACACCTCCCCTGGATCGAATACCCCCATAACACAGCGGTGTCCACTGCCACCGGCATGTCCCCCTTCGATGCTTCGTTGGGTTACAACCCCCCGCTGTTTCCTGAAGAGGAGGGGGACATCGCCGTTCCATCAGTTCAAGCCCACCTAAGGTGTTGTCGGCGGATCTGGAGGACGACCAAAGTGGCATTACGACAGACGGCGGAATGCAGCACCACGGTGGCCAACCGACGCAGGGTTCCCGGTCCAGTTTACCAGGTGGGTCAGCAAGTATGGCTCTCTACCAAACACATCAACCTGAAGGCTGAGCCGAAGAAGACTGCCCAATGGTTTATTGGTCCATACCGCATATGTCGGATCATTAACCCAGTGTCTGTGCATCTAACTCCCCCCCCCTCCACATCTGTCCAACCTTTCATGTCTCTCAGGTGAAGCCCATCTCTTCCAGCCTGTTGTGTCCCCCTCCCAGGTCTCAACCCCCACCGAGGGTGATCGATGGTGAACCGGCGTGGCCCGTTTCCTCCATCTTGGACGTCTGCCGCCGGGGGCATGGCCTACAGTACCTGGTGGACTGGGAGGGCTATGGGCCGGAGTGGAGGTCCTGGGTGCGTCCTGCCTTCGTGCTCGACAAGCAACTCATCAGGGACTTCCATCGGATGCACCCGGGTAGGTTGGAACGCCCGCCGAGAGGCGTGCCGTGGGGGGGAGTACTGTCATGGCCGCCAATCACAGCACCTGTGCATGCACCTGCCTGTCATCTCCTGCGGCCCTATTTATTCCATCAGGACCAGTGCTGGGCGCGGAGTCGTCTGATTCTCTATGCTGAATCCATTTACACCTGCCTCCATGCTTCCCTGCACTCGACTCTCCAGCCTTCGGCTTCCTAGCCCAGCTGAACTACATCCGGGCCGGTTCCACCCAGACCAACTACCAAGTAAGCCTACTTGCTACTCATCTTGTCCGATTCCCCTGTGCACAGGAGGAGCCCCGCGACGGCGGACCTCCATCTCCCTCCAGGTGGCGGACTCATCCTTCCACCTCCAGCTAGCCAGCCCCGCAGACACAGTCTTCCTGGCTGCAGCTTCGGCGCTACCTGAGCTACTCCAACATCTCCTGACAGTAAGCGCTGTAACATCTTTCGTGTGGCATAGGTTGAATTGTAAACTAGTGGCCCTTGTCTCATTCCAGGGTTGCCAGGTTGTACGGTGCTCTGCCGGCTCCAGCTGGAGATTACGGATCGCACTACACAACATTACACCATATACCCGCACTCACGCATCCACTCACTCACGTTTACAATAAAAGTACGTTAATTGTATTCACCCTGAGTAGTGTCTGTTCTGTGGGTCACCTGAACCATGTCAAAATTGAATTATTGATATCTACAATACATATCCAGGCTAGCTATTAAATGTTAAAATGGCTTGCCATATTGGCTTCCAGGTTTGCATTACTTAGTATAGAGAATGGACGCGTGACGTCACCCGACGGAAAAACCGCAAGGAATTGTGGGAAAGGTGTTCAACCTGTCTGTGCTTAGTAGTGAGCAACAAATGTGGTTAGGCTGCATGTCCACCAAATGCTTTTTTTTCTGTTGTGGGCAACTATTTTCTGTTCATTTTCTATGTAGTCCAACATTTAATGCACTCAGTGCCCTCGGCGCAAAAACGCTCTCAGCAGTCATGCTGTGCTCATGGCGCTGAAAGCTGTAAAAAGTTCAACTTTTGGAGCGCTGCAGTGCTCATCAGCTGCACACCTCTCTCACCAGCCGATCACAATCAGCTTAAAAGTACACCATGATCAATATTTAACAGCCAAAGCTTGGAGGGACATGTATTTTTTTTATCAGTTTGATGTGATTTATTCCAGTGAGTGGAACATTTCAGAGCAAAATCTGAAATCTCTGGCACACTTTGAGTGACAGGTCAAGCGGTTGCCAGGATACCAGGCAGAGTGCTTTTTTAAAAAAAAAAAAATATGCGGATGAAAAGCCTCAGGAAAGCAGAGAGAGCATTTTTACTTTCACTGTGGACATGCAGCCTTATTAGAATGACACTGAATATGTTATTCAAACAGGAAATGCAAACATACATATAAAACGTCATACAAAATCCAGGATGACACAAGAAAGTGAAAACACTTATTTCCAATATGGTCCTTTCGATCACATTATTATTCCTCCGAATACCACGCAACATTAGAATGGGTAAGGTTTGCTGCATTATCAAATACAACAACTGCTGCCATGATTGGTGTGGAAAAAGATTGATAATGGCGTATGCTTTTTTTAACTTCCCGACTTGGAAGAAAAGTGGAGAGAATCTTGTCTCCAAGCGAAAAAAGAGGCATGGGATAGAATGGATTGGAGCGGTCAGCAAAAACAATATTCCTGCACACATGGTCGTGTGTTCACGGCATTTTCACCAAGGTAAGTTGTGATTCAAAAAATATTTAGAAGTACAGAAAGACATCCCCTCTCCAGAGCAGCTGTCTTGCCTTTGGCTACACCTCAGCTAGGCTCTCTGTCATCTCTTAATAATGTGGAAAATCACACAGGGAAAAATCAGATAATTTCTCCACATCATCTCTGCTATTCCAAATTTCTCTTGCTAATCTGGAGCAGTTTTTTTTTTTAATGGGAGCTTTTCGTGTTGCTGATTTTTAAAAAAAAAATTTTCTTGAAGTTGTGATTACTTGTTGCCTTCATTACGCATGGATTTAATATCAGCTGGTGTCATGGTTTAATAAGCTGACAACTCACGTGCACGATACAACAGCACAAGAGAATAACCACACGAAGGGGCACGTTTGAAAGTTTATTAATTTTCAAAATAAGCGCACAGCTAAGGAAACAGTCACTCACCAGAGGAATTCACCTGTGGAGAGAAGACAAGAGCTGTGAGAGGAGGAACAGAGTAAGGGGAAATGGGCGAGCCAAATTGCCACTTACTTGGGTTCCAGGGAAGGACTGGCAGGACCACAGCAGGAAATAGACGAACCAGTAGGGTGGGGGGAATGAGCTGATGGTGCCTGGCCAGGTGGAGGTTGGAAGCTGAGGAAAGGTGGAGATGTGGCAGGAGAGCGCGCACAGTCCTGGAGACACACCTGCACGGTGGCAGCAACCTGAGAAGGAGAGGATAAACAAGATGAGATGATGTGTCAACACTTGTCAAACAATACTTGCTTGTCCGTAGACAGGCAGTATACCCGGACGAGCCAGCGCTGAATGCGCAGAGAGAGCCTCCTTAAGTACACTGGCTGATGAGCGGGAGCAGGTGCATCTTCTACCTCAGGTGCAGTGATGAATTAATGAAGATGAGATGGGATGGGAGGGGTGCACTCTCGCTGCCCATGACAGCTGGTGACTGAAGTTCATAGACTGTTTAGTATCATTAAATTAAGCAGATTCTCCTCTTTCAGGTGACTATAAAAACATCACCGTCCTAGTTTAGGATGATTTTATAGCATCTAATTATACCGGTAATTTTTTCTGTGTGCCAGCATGATCAGCTGATTGGATCCACCTTCTCTGGTGTTCTGACATTTTGGTATATTTATCAGAACAACACTGGACAGCTAATGTTACAGACTGCAGAAAAAGGTCAAAATCTTTATTTCTTTAGCTTGAAAATGCTCAGACACATCCCGACAGTTCCCATCATACGTACAAGTACATGTGTTTAGCTCTCTGTGTGTATATGCTGTAGGCAGCAGCAGAGCTCTGTATGCTGCAAATACACCATTATATGGTAGCTGTAAGTTAGAAACCTGTTCAGTAAGTTACACATGGGTTGAAAAAGCATTACTCATACATTACAGGAACAGCAGGCTGTTCCTGCTGAGGAGACTCAGGTCTTTTGGTGTACAAGGGGCGCTGCTGAAGTCATTCTATGACACGGTGGTGGCATCAGCCATCACTTTTGGAGTGGTCTGCTGGGGCAGTGGCATTACTGCAGCCGATAGGAAGAGACTGAACAAACTGATTAAGAAAGCTAGCTCTGTCCTGGGGCAGCGCCTTGATCCGATGGAGGAGATAGGAGAGAGAAGGACGGTGGCTAAACTGTCATCTCTGCTGGAGTCCGAGTTCCACCCTATGCAGGACATACTGAATGCACTGAGGAGCTCATTTAGCAGCAGACTACATCATCCCAGGTGCACAACCGAGAGGTTTCGTAGGTCCTTCCTACCAACGGCTGTCAGACTGTACAACCTAAGCAGGGCTGCTCGCAGAGATAGCAAAAAGACGTAACAAACTAATAGTTTTTTGAATGCAAAAGATGCAATAGACTTACACAATGGTCCCCTCCGGCATACAACTAGGAACATACCGGTCGCTATGGAGGGTGAGAATATGTATGGGCACATAATCATACCATGTAGGATAACTAAGTAGACGGTTATGCTGTTTCATTCCATCTAGCAACAATGCTCTGCACTGTGTGTGTTTATATATTTACATATTTATTCCATCTAGCTACAATGCTCAGCACTGGGTGTGTTTATATATTTATATATCTACATATTATTCCATCTAGCTACATTGCTCCGCACTGTGTGTGTTTATATACTTGCATATTTATTCCACCTAGCTGCAATGCTCCGTACTGTGGGTGTTTATATATTTACATATTTATTCCATCTAGCTACAATGCTCTGCACTGTGTGTTCATATATTCATATATTTATTCCATCCAGCTACAATGCTCTGCACTGTGTGTCTGTGTGTGTGTGTATATATATATATTTTATAGTAATACGTACATATGTATATTAGCTGCTCTTGCTTGCTTGTTTTTTGTTTTTTTTTTCTTGCCTTCTGATTGTTGCTCTGAGTGTTGCTATCCCTGTGCTGTTGCAATCCTGGAATTTCCCCGTTGTGGGACTAATAAAGGCTTATCTTATCTTATCTTATCTTATTAGAAATAATTTTGGGGTACTCTAGACATTAATCTCGGCATATTTCTACTTTGTAGAAACAATGACTGCTTACCTTTGTGTAAAACAACAGTTTTCTGGTGGTTCACCCAGAATATTTGAGGTGGCTGGACCATCCTTTGGTTAAATGAACATGAGCCTCTAATGATTTATAGTTTTTAAATTGCTCATGTGTTTATGCACTCACCCCACAGACCAGGTAGGCAAACATATCTGACAGCATGACTCCAGGCAGTTGGTCAAGATCCCTGGTCCATTTCTTGTGCTCATATCGATCAATCCCGTTTATTTGTTAAATTTTTTAGAGGTAGCGCTCCTTTCCTTGAATTTTCTGTTTGCTCCTTTTCATTGCACGTATGTCTGTTCACATTAGCAGCTGCCTAGACAACAGGTAAACAAAGAAGTCAAACAATGACGATGGTGACAACGGCCCAGAATGCAGCGCGGCATGACGTCAATGCTCATTCTCTATTCTGCTGCCTTAGTTTTTTTTTGTGTGTGTTTTAGTTTAGGGTATTTACAGCCCTTGTGCTGCACTTTATTTTCCTAGTTATTCCAATAGTCTTCAGGCAGATGTTTCTCCATTATATTGCTCGGTTTTCTGTTTGGTTTATTAAATAAATCATCCTTCTTTGGATTATTACCTGTATCCTTGGGTCCTCTTCTCTCTGCCTGCTCCTAAACCACATCGCTTGCTACAGTTGCAGATAGTTCTTTATAAGATTATCCATAATATACTTAATTTTGAAGTTCTAAATTGGCAGCCTATTATATACTGGAGTATGTACTGGAAAGAGCAATTTTAAGCTATTTTTGGCATAAAAAAATCTGTATGGAACTACAAAACACATTTGAGCCTTAAACTTAAGGTTAAACAACAGATTTGCAACTTTTTTTGTAAATTTGTCTTCTCTTAAATTTGCAACCTCTTTTACGTAAATGTTGACTTTGTCCACATAATTTTGGGGATTTTAATGTAAATTTAAAACTTTCTTCCCACATAATTTTGTAAGGTTTTTTTTCTCATACTGTAAAATGTGTCACATGTGGCTCAGAATCTATAGTTTCCAGACCATAAATCCCTACAGGGTCCCAGTGTTTCACACTTAAAAGATTAGTTTAAGTCAGACACAGATGGCTCACTTTACAAATATGCATTTGAAGGAGAGTACCAGAACATAAACCCACAGATGTGACATATGTACTTCTGTGCTGTACATGTGTTTGTGGTACACAGAGTGAGCATAAAAATTCCCTTCCCCTGCCCCTTCCTCCACTCTGTCTGTTGGCCCCACTGATCTCTATAAAAAAATCTGGATTGCTCACGCCCCATTAGCAAGTACAGAGACGAGTGAAGCCACCTGGCCGAAATATTAGTACACCCAAAACACTTAGCGAGTCAATGGAGAATGAATGGGTTTAGTACTAAACTGTGCCACTTTTACCTCAATAACTTCCCAGAAAAATAATAGATTTTGAACTTCTTGGTACGGAGACAAAGCTTATAATCTTGCACAACTGGTGATCTATAGAAATCGAGTTGACATTATGTTTAGCGGAAGTGGGAAGGCTGGATAATAGGAAAAGTCAAGCCAAGGCCAGTAGGTCTGAATAATACATGCAGCAACTGTGTTTAGGCATGTTGTCATAATAATGGTCTGAATGATAATCCTATATGAGTAAATTAAAATATCATGTAGTGCTTTAATCTTGCTATTAAGTGCCTAAGCCTAATCTAATTTACAAAATGCTGGTCATCATATAATTTATTCAGGATGCTGGTCATCATACAGTGTAAATATCTGTGAACTCTTAATTTACTTGTGATGTTGGTCATCAATGCATAATGGTCATGATGGTGGTACACTTATGATGACTGAATTATTTATCCTTTACCAGGAATAGTGATCATCAAGGACACCTAAGGAGGACATCTGATTCCTGATTATCTGACAGTGTATTTCAGTGGTATGAAAAAGTGTTTGCCCCCTTCCTGATGTCTCATTTTTTTGTATGTTTGTCACGCTTAAATGTTTTAGATCATCAAACAAATTTAAATATGAGCCAAAGATAACACAAGTAAACACAAAATGCAGTTTTTAAATGAAGGTGTTTATTATGAAGTGTAAAAAAAAATCCAAACCTATATGGCCCAGTGTGAAAAAGTGATTGCCCCCCCCCTAAAAAAAAAAAACATAACTGTTGTTTATCACATCTTTGGAAAGCTGACTTCAATTTCTCAAGCCACACCCAGGCCTGATTAGTGCCACACCTGTTCTCAATCAAGAAATCACTTAAATAGGACCTGTCTGACAAAGTAAGGTAGACCAAAAGATCCTCAAAAGCTAGACATTATGCTGCGATTCAAAGAAATTCAGGAGCAAATGAGAAACAAAGTAACTGAGATCTATCAGTCTGGAATAGGTTATAAATCCATTTCTAAAGCTTTGAGACTCCAGCAAACAACAGTGAGAGCCATTATCCACAAATGGCGAAAACATGGAACAGTGGTGAACCTTCCCAGGAGTGGCCAGCTGACCAAAACCCCAAGAGCGGAGCGACGACTCATCCAAGAGGTCACAAAAGACCCCACAACAACATCCAAAGAACTGCAGGCCTCACTTGCCTCAGTTAAGGTCAGTGTTCATGACTCCACCATAAGAAAGAACTGGGCAAAAATGGCCTGAATGGCAGAGTTCCAAGATGAAAACCACTGCTGAGCAAAAAGAACATAATGGCTTGTCTCAGTTTTGCCAGAAAACCTGTTGATGATCCACAAGACTTTTGGGAAAATACTCTGTGGACTGACGAGACAAAAGTTAAACTTTTTGGAAGGTGTGTGTCCCATAACATCCAGCATAAAAGTAACACAGCATTTCAGAAAAGGAACATCATACCGACAGTAAAATATGGTGGTGTGATGGTCTGGTGCTGTTTTGCTGCTTCAGGAACTGGAAGACTTGCTGTGGTAAATGGAACCATGAATTTTGCTGTCTACCAAAAAATCCTGAAGGAGAATGTCCAGCCATCTGTTTGTGACTTCAAACTTAAGCACACTTGGGTTCTGCAGCAGGACAATGATCCAAAACACACCAGCAAGTCCACCTCTGAATGGCTTAAGAAAAAACAAAATGAAGACTTTGGAGTGGCCTAGTCAAAGTCCTGACCTAAATCTGATTGAGATGCTGTGGCATGACCTTAAAAAGGTGGCTCATGCTTGAAAACCCTCCAGTGTGTCTGAATTACAACAATTTTGGAAAGATGAGTGGACCAAAATTCCTCCACAGCGCTGTAAAAGACTCATTGCCAGTTATCACAATCCCTTGATTGCAGTTGTTGCTGCTAAGGGTGGCCCAACCAGTTATTAGGTTTAGGGGGCAATCACTTTTTCACACAGGGCCATGTAGGTTTGGATTTTTTTCCCTTAATAATGAACACCCTTCATTTAAAAACTGTATTTTGTGTTTACTTGTGCTATCTTTGTCTAATATTTAAATTTGTTTGATGATCTGAAACATTTAAGTGTGACAAACATACAAAAATTGAGAAATTAGGAAAGGGGCAAACACTTTTTCACACCACTGTATATTTGTACTAAATTATTCCTGATGCTGGTTGTCAACTACTGATTACCAATCAACACTGGATCAACTGTACATGCTGATTTTTGTTTATTACCAATCATCTTTAATTGCACCATTGCCTGGTCCCAAGTCCAGGATGTGTAAACAGGAGGGAAAGTATCATGTTTTGTATCAGAATCCTAAAATTGATAAAGACAGTTATATAAGAATTAGCATTAGGCCTGTTGGGGAATAGTGCTCCCGGTTGTGATAAAAGGTTCAGACTTTTTCATCCACTACAGATACTCTTTTTAGAGAGTGACTGCAGACACAGGAACAGCTCTCGTTCTTTAACTCTTTATATCAAAGTACGTAGGTGATTGATACATCTTCAGCAATTTTTCCAGAATACATGGATGATGAGCAACTTAACAGAGGCATGAGAATGGAATCACAATGGGCATGGTAATGTGACTGATTATTGGGTGAGAATGGGAATGAAAATTAGCAGAATGGCAGAATGCAGAATAGGAGAATGAGCAAATGGAGAATGGGGAATGGAGAACGGTTCAACTGTAAAACAGAAAAAGATAAATAATATTTAGTAATTACGTATTTACTTCAAAACACCAATATTCCAAAGTTATTACTTAAACAGAATAGCTGACAAAGAGTCCAATTAGCATGTTATCCCTCCACACACACACACACACACACACACACACATGCAGCATGTGCTGTCTATAGGTAGGAGGCTAACATTAGCTTCACAGCAAATTAATCACATAGGAATATGAATGAGCAAACCGGCTGTGAAAACACATCTAAGAGCATTTAAATCCCTTATTTATCACATATGCATCAAATTTAGTGAGCTAGTAATAAGTTACTCTTCATGAACACGTTCTCTGTTGACAAGGAAAACTGAAGCATTGCTGTTGCTAACCATACTAGCCACTATGAGCTAGTGATATGCCTGACACCGCCCACTCGACACATATTCGAGCAACATAATGCAGAAGTGTCGCGAGCAAAGTGTCGAGCACTGTGTCAACATCGTCACGGTCATGGGACTGTAGCGAACGAGGCCTCGTTGTCACATCACGTGATTTGAGACCTGGCGAGAAACTTGAGAGGGCTGGGCGTTGCATACTTCAGTAGTGAAGGATTTAAAAGGGGTCTGATTCACCACTCAAACTGAGGGTTTTTTGAGAGGAGATTTGTTATCATCATCATTGCATTTGCTATTTGAGTAGAAGTCAGGGACAGTACTACACAACTTAGAATTAGGTTTAGTAACATTAAACAACACATTACATGTACTTAATATTACACATAGATATATTAGTGATGGTGGAACTGAGGCCTTATAAAACAATGAACAACTTTGAGACAATTGCTTCATGATTGACACAATGTTATGAAACATTTAATAAAGAGTGCCATCTGCTGACTGAGTGTCAGAACTGCATCTGGGTAAAAAACCTGAAAAAAATCTCAATACTTTTTTTTTTTGAGCATTTGCACATCCAAGGTCTATTCAAAATTGGATGGCAGGAACAAACAATCCAAAGCAAACAAACAAACAAAAAAAAACTAATTTCAATAGAACCCTCTCAAATTTCCCGCGAGCCCTCAAGTCACGTGATGTGACCGACATAAGGAAGCTTCGCTTGCTACGGTCATGTGACCGTGGGCGTGCTGAAACAGCGCTGGATGCACTGTTCATGATTCAAAAAAAATTGCATTGGACAGCTCCTATTACTATAATTAAAAAAAGACGATCAGAGAATTGTTGTGCTCTTTACTCTTTCTCTTTCTCTCTTTTAATATACCCCTTTTTTCTTGTTAATTGGAATGTGAAGTTTGACTGATTGTATATTTTTTGTGAAAGTTCTGATTTTCTAACTCTTTTGTAACCTTTATCCTCGTCGAGAGTTTGTATGTTGTATTTTGTTCTATTAAATTAAAAAAAGCTGCTCAGGACACTTCAGCTTTATATTGCCTGAATCACTATTGAGTGGGCAGTGTTGAGTGTAACATCACTACCACTACCCCTATGGATTGGGACACTCCTTCATGGTTGCACGTGGCCAAAGTGGGTGTAGAGTGTAGCTGTCTCACCGGCCGCTGCTGAAATTCACCAGCCATTGGCCGGTGTTAATGTCAAGCCCTGCATACCCTCTGTCACAACTCGCCGCTCCCAGTCATCTACCTCAGCTGCGCGCACACCTGCGCCTCGTCAGTAACGGGCTATTTAACCCACTCGGCCCAGAACTTCAGTCTGGAGCCGTCTGTGTATCTACACTCTCAATCTCTCTGCAGGATCGTTCCTTCCCGACCTGCAGTTCCTCTCATCAGCACGTAAGCTGTATCGCAACTCACCTGTCTTCCAGTCTCTCCCCTGTGCACAGGTGGATTCCCTGGCGGCGGATTCCTCCCGTCTTCGCCATCTCCTCTCCCCTCTCCTCCACTCCTCGTCGTGTGCGCAGCAGGGCGCTGTCTCCCAGGCAAGGAATCCTTCGCCAACGCCAGCCACCGTTCCACCTGCAAGTAAGCAACTTTCAGTATATCTCTCCCGCATGGTGAAGGTGATCTCATATCTTTGTCTCTGCTCTTCCCATAGGGTTGCCTGGCTGCACGGTGTGCCATTCTGCCCCCGACGCTCCTCGTTTACCCACAGACCATCTACATTCCGCACACACGCACTCATACACTCCTTTGTTGTTGAATAAAGCTTTTGAATCTCACCTGAGCCTGCGTACGTGTTCCCTGGGCCAGTAATTATGTCAGTACGGCTCCAGCAGGGCGGCCCAGCGGACAGCGGGCTCGCACGCTGCCTTTTCACCCTCGAGGCTCGGGTGGATTTGATAGCTCATCAACAACAAGTGATACTAAAACAATTAACAACAATTACTCACCGGTTGGACCGTCTCGACCCCCAGCAGGCGTTCCCCCCAGCTCATCATGGCGGATCAGCTCCTGCTATTTCCGCGGCTGGCCAGCCTAGCTCGGGAGCGCCTACCCGGCTCACTCCAATCCCCACTCCCGCATGCTTTAACGGGAAGCTCGGTGAAGCGCGGGGGTTCATCCTGCAGTGTGAGTCGGTGTTTCAGCGCGTTCCAGGGGATTTTCCCTCAGATCACAGCCGAATTGGGTACATGGCTAACCTCTTGGAGGGGCGAGCGTTAGCCTGGGCTTACGCAGTCATGGCGAAGCCCAGCTACGCAAACCTCTCCTATGACCAGTTCATGCGAGATTTCCTCGAGGTGTTTGACCTCTCGCGTCGCGACAGCGTCCTGGCCGACCGGCTTCTTAGCCTTCAACAGGGCAGCCGGTCGGCGGCCGATTACGCTGTTGACTTCCAGGTGGCAGCGGAGGAGGTTGGCTGGGGCGAGGCTTCTCTCTGCAGCATCTTCCTCCGCAGCCTCAGTTCTAATCTGCGGGATGAGTTGGCCAGCCGGGATCTCCTGGGGCGGTTGTCCGAGTTAATTTCCCTGACAATCAGTTTAGATAACAGGCTGTGAGAGCGGGCCGACGAGTGGAAGTCCAACAGCCGCCTGCACGGATTCCCCGCCCGCGCCTCTCAATCTCGCCCCCTGGCCTTACCCGCTCCGGAGTCCGCCGATGAGCCAGAGGCGATGTTGGTCGGGTGAACCAGGCTCCCCCTAGCGGAAAGACAACGCCGCCGGGAGCTGGGCCTCTGCATGTATTGCGGAGGCGATCAGCATACCACGGAGCTTTGCCCGATCAAGCCAAACGGGGGGGTCCGCGAGTCACTGTAGGGGGCCTCGCGGACACCAATCAGCCAAATCCCCTCTCCAATTGTTTGCTGCCCATTAGGTTCTATCACAACTCCACCGAGCACCTCACTCACGCACTGGTGGACTCGGGGGCAGAACAAAACTTTATTTCCAAGAGCCTGGCAACCCACTTGGGCATCCCCTGTCAACCATTGTCAGCTCCCCTTAACCTTGTCACCCTCTCCCGTTCGCCCCTGGGAGTAGTGACGCATCGCACCAGGCCGGTGCCAGTCATCGTCTCAGGCAACCACCGAGAGGACCTCAGCCTGTTCGTCCTTTCCACCTCGGCGGCCCCCGTCATCTTGGGTTACCCGTGGCTGTGCCTTCACAACCCCGTGCTTGATTGGCAGTCTGGAAGTGTCCTCTCGTGGAGCTTGTTCTGCATGGGCACCTGCCTCCAGTCTGCGGCCTGTGCCCCATCCCCTCCTCTTCCTGCTCCTGTCTCCTCTCCTCCGGACCTCACCCTGGTGCCTCCGGAGTTCCACGACCTGGGGCTCATTTTTAGCAAGTCCAAGGTGATGTCTCTTCCTCCTCACCGCCCGTATGACTGCGCCATAAACCTCCGCCCGGGGGCGCCGTTACCATCTGGTCGCCTCTACAGCCTTTCTGCCCCGGAACGGGAGGCCATGGACACATACATCAGGGAGTCGCTCAGCGCTGGTATTATTCGCCCCTCCTCGTCTCCACTCGGCGCCGGGTTTTTCTTCGTCGCTAAGAAGGATGGGTCCCTGCGCCTGTGCATCGACTTCCGAGCCCTGAACGACATCACAGTGAAGGACAGGTACACCCTGCCACTTATGGACTCCGCCTTCCACTCCCTCCAGGGGGCCACCTGGTTCACCAAGCTAGACCTCCGCAGCGCATACCATCTCGTTCGGATCCGGGAGGGCGATGAGTGGAAGACGGCTTTTCGGATGCCCAGCGGTCACTTCGAATACCTGGTTATGCCGTTTGGGCTCACCAATGCCCCCGCCGTCTTCCAACGGCTCATTAACGACGTCCTGCGAGATTTCCTAGGGGTCTTCGTTTTTGTGTACCTAGATGACATCCTAATCTTCTCCAGGTCTCAGGAGGAGCACCAAGCCCACGTGAGGTGGGTTTTGCAGCGGCTTTTAGAGAACAGACTTTATGCCAAAGCTGAGAGGTGTGGGTTCTTTGCCAAAACAACCTCTTTCCTGGGCTTTGTTATCTCCCGCAATCAGATCCTTCCCGACCCCGCCAAGGTCAAAGCGGTGGTCGAGTGGCCCACTCCCTCTTCCAGGAAACAGGTGCAGCAGTTCATCGGCTTTGCTAATTTCTACCGCCGTTTTGTGCCCAACTTCGGCGCCATCGTCACCCCTCTGACCCGCCTCACCTCTCCCAAGGTGCCCTTCCAGTGGACCGAGGATGCAGCTGCTGCATTCGAGACCTTGAAGACGGAGTTCTCCTCCTCCCGGGTCCTGACCCTGGTTGACCCCGCGCTGCAGTGCTTGGTGGAAGTGGACGCGTCTGATACAGGGGTGGGGGCGGTTCTGTCCCAACGTTCTCCGGTGGATGGAGTTAAGCGTCCCTGCGCCTTCTTCTCCTGGCGCCTGTCTGTGGCAGAGCGGAATTATGACATCGGCGACAGGGAGCTTCTGGCTGTGAAGCTCGCACTGCAGGAGTGGCGTCACTGGATGGAGGGGGCAGCACAGCCTTTCGTGGGCTGGACGGACCACAAGAACCTGGAGTATTTGAGGTCGGCCAGGCACCTGAATGCCCGCCAGGCGCGCTGGTCTCTGTTCTTCGCACGGTTCCGGTTTACGATCACCTACCGTCCAGGCTCCAAGAATGGCTTGCCCGACGCACTGTCCAGACAGTTTGCTCCTGAGACCCCGGAGGAGCAGGACCACATCATCCTGCCCAGCTCGTGTGTTGTGGGGGTGGTTTCCTGGTCCATCAGGGATGAGATCCGGAGGGCGCAGGAGACCGAACCGGATCCTGGCGGCAGCCCGGCTAGGAGGCTCTTCGTGCCATTGGCGGTTCGGGGGGATGTCATTCACTGGGCCCACACGTCCAAGCTCGCCTGTCATCCTGGCATCTCCCGACTGGTGGACCTCCTCCAGCGCTCTTTCTGGTGGCCCGGTCTACAGAAGGACGTCGCCAATTATGGCTGCTCCATCCCCTGCCGGTCCCGGGCAGACCCTGGTCTCATATTGCGCTGGACTTCGTTACTGGCCTCCCCGTTTCTAATTCCTACGACACCGTTCTGACTATTGTGGACTGATTCTCCAAGACCGCTCACTTTGTGCCCCTCCGGGGTCTCCCTTCAGCACGGGAGATGGCCAATCTCCTTGTCCAACATGTGGTCAGACTGCACGGGATCCCTATGGACGTCGTATCTGATCAGGGGCCCCAGTTCGTGTCCCAAGTGTGGAAGTGTTTTTGCAACGCCCTGGGGGCCACGGTGAGTCTCTCCTCCGGTCACCACCCCCAATCCAACGGGCAGTGTGAGCGCGCCAACCAGGAGCTGGAAGCTGCCCTGCGCTGCGTCACCTCCTCCAACCCATCCTCCTGGAGCTCTTACCTGGCCTGGGTGGAATATGCCCACAACGCAATACTGTCGTTGGCTATCGGGATGTCCCCCTTCTGGGCGTCATTAGGCTACGACCCCCCCTTTGTTCCCCGAGCAGGAGAGCGAGTTAGCCGTTCCATCCATCCAGGCACATCTAAGGCACTGCAGGAACCTGTGGACCAGGGCGTGCGAGGCACTTTTACGCACGGCGGCGCGCAACAGCACCACGGCTAATCGCCACAGGAAGCCGGACCCTGGTTACCAGGTGGGCCAACAGGTCTGGCTTTCAGCCCGGGACGTTAATCTTAAGGCCGAGAAGAGAAAGCTGGCGCCACGCTTCATCGGTCCCTTCACCATCTCCAAGATAATCAACCCGGTGGCTGAGCGTTTGGCCCTCCCCCCCTCCCTCCGTGTTTGCCCCACGTTTCACGTGTCCAAGATCAAACCCATGATCTCCGACCCACTCTGTCCTCCTCCTAGGGCACCGCCCCCTCCCATGATGATCGACGGCCACCCGGCATGGGGGGTTGCATCCATCCTGGACTCCTGGCGTCGAGGTCGTGGGCTGCAGTACCTGGTGGATTGGGAGGGGTATGGCCCGGAGTGGAGATCCTGGGTGCGCTCTTCCTTTGTGCTGGATGAAGATCTCATCAGGGAGTTCCACCAGGCGCACCCGGATAAGCCAGCGCCAGGAGGCGCTGCTCGGGGGGGGGGGGAGTACTGTCACAACTTGCCGCTCCCAGTCATCTACCTCAGCTGTGCGCACACCTGCGCCTCGTCAGTAACGGGCTATTTAACCCACTCGACCCAGAACTTCAGTCTGGAGCCGTCTGTGTATCTACGCTCTCAATCTCTCCGCAGGATCGTTCCTTCCTGACCTACAGGTCCTCTCATCAGCACGTAAGCTGTATCTCAACTCACCTGCTTTCCAGTCTCTCCCCTGTGCACAGGTGGATTCCCTGGCGGCGGATTCCTCCCGTCTTCGCCATCTCCTCTCCCCTCTCCTCCACTCCTCGTCGTATGCGCAGCAGGGCGCTGTCTCGCAGGCAAGAAATCCTTCGCCAACACCAGCCACCATTCCACCTGCAAGTAAACAACTTTCAGTATATCTCTCCCGCATGGTGAAGGTGATCTCATACCTCTGTCTCTGCTCTTCCCATAGGGTTGCCTGGCTGCACGGTGTGCCATTCTGCCCCCGACGCTCCTCGTTTACCCACAGACCATCTACATTCCGCACACACGCACTCATACACTCCTTTGTTGTTGAATAAAGCTTTTGAATCTCACCTGAGCCTGCGTGCGTGTTCCCTGGGCCAGTAATTATGTCACCCTCTCTCTCTCTCTTTCTCTCCATATATATGTATATACATATATTGTGGGGAAAGGAGGCAGGCGAGGCAACAAACTGGACGACACAGAAACTTTATTCCTTCTCCAACATAATTTACAGCAAAAGAGAGTCCCGGGTCTCTGTGCATTCCTCTTTTATATCTTTATTCCCATGCATCGAGACCCGGAACTTCCGACCAGACACATTGCTATATGAACAAAGAATTGTGTGGCACATTAACCTCTTGCACTCTGGGATACCGCAGGCAGTCACGTCTCTGCATCCTAGTGCGCCCTCGTGCACACTAGGACACACACTGTGCATCTCAGAGCGCACTGAAAAAAAAAAAGCTGCATTTCCGTTCTTCCACTACAGACACAGCTGCGAACAAAAAGCCAAAGGAGTGCTTTGATTGGTTTAGATTTGATTGACCTCTCATTCGACTAATAAGAGCCTTGAATTGGGTTTCTGAAACCTTGAAGAACCAATGATTGAAAACCTAGCAAGAAGGACCCGCCTACCAACGGCTGCGAATACAGCGAGCCAATTGAAGCAGAGAAGTTCAACGATTGAAAGCGTGCGTCCCATGCGTAAAATCTGTTTTGTGTAAGCCGCTGTGTGTAACGGTAGTGTTCGCCAGTCTTTTTTTCTTACTACTGTTCTTATTTGTTTTGAAAAATCGTTCGCCAAAACCGCAATCATGGAAGTGCAAAACCGCAATAATGGAATCATGGTTTGACCGGGTCGCGTGACCAGAACCACGAGTCGTAACAAGCGGACCAGCATCATGTTCGTCTGACAATGAGGAAGAGATGTTCGCCAGCGACACTGCTGTTGTGGACAGGTAAGTGTTATAAGCTAATTTATTCTTTATCCCTGAAAATTGTAATCAAAATGACTTTTGACCGATTCTTTGTGTGTGGGGGCTTGTTTGTTCATTCATTCATTCATGAATGAATAAACAACCCCCCCCCCACACACACACAGCCCTGAGTATCACCTTTCATTAGAGCCCAAGATCAAACTTCTATATTGAATCATTCAGAAGTTACAGACGTTTTTCCAAACTGTGCCATTTGGCACAATTTGGCACAGTTCAAAAAACGCCTGGGAACAACCTGACAAAAAAGCTGTGTAATATATTCATTTTTTGTGGTATTGTTACAAAATTTTGACCTCAGCTGGATAACACTTGGTTCTACATTTCTGTTGCATTTTCCAGCCCGGATCTGACAGCTGTGTGTTATTTGCAAGCATTTGTATCATCTTCAAGTTCAGTATGTTTAGATGACTGTTACTCAGTGGCAGGAGCACTTAGAGAGATTATGACTGTTTTGCCAAAAAATTCAAAGTGTTTTCTTTTAAATGAGACCAACCCCATGAAGATGCTGCAAAGGGTTGAAGAACAGCTTTTGATTTACTTTGGGTACGTTATTTTTAGGCGTTTTTAGGGAAATTGACCAGAGTGCAAGGGGTTAACATAACATAATGCCAGCGCTGCTCCAACACCTTTCTTCTCTCCGCAGCTCCGGCATCTCTTACTGTCCCCGGGGGGCCCATAGAACCAACAGTCCCATTTGATACCCCCCGGTGACACCTCCTCCTTCGGTCCATTGTCCTCCTCTTCCCTCTGCCCTCTCTGGGTGGAGAACCCCCCACCCCATGCCCCCACACAGCCGCCCCCGGACACTCAGAAGGGGCACTAACCCCCCCCCCCCCCCCCCGTCCGGGGTCACCGGTCCAGTCGAACAACCCTGCTGGTGAGGTGTACCGGAGGGTACGTCAGCCTGTGGAGGGAAAGGGGGGGGGGAAACACATTAACTTTGCGAGCGCAGGTCCCTGCCGAGGGCTCACCACTTTGCAGAGCCACCAACAGTGGTTGTCCATGCCAGGAAGCTTTGGCCAACACCACCTGCTCATCTGCCAACACAAAAGCGGGCTTCAGCCCGTCGATGCAGATGGTCTCCCTACGTCCCCCGAAGTCTAACACAAAATGCTTCTCCCCAGGTTCCAACACCCTGACGGATCCGTCGTATGGTGGGTGCAGCATCGTGCCTGACAAAAACAAAACTTTCATTCTGCAAGCTTTTTGGGATGAATGTGCAGGGAAAACAATGGTGGGCTGGGCCTGGTACGCTCACAGCCTCCGTCCTGTGTAAAAATTACGTGGGTGGACCAGCCTCGGGTGCGGGGTTTTCCAATAAAAACTCTCTGGGGATCTGCAGCGGCTGAGAAAAAACGAGTTCTGCTGGGGAGGTTGCTGAATCCTTCTTAGGTGCGGAGCACAACCCTAAAAGAACCCAGGGCAGGCGGTCGATCTAATTTGTGTCCGTGAGTGAAGCTCTGAGAGCTGCTTTAAGCAACCTATGAAAACGCTCGCATAACCTGTTAGCCTGGGGTTGTACGTGGTAGTGTGGTGAATTTTAACCCCCAGGTTCTGGGCCATCGCGGACCAGAGTTCTGAAACAAACTGTGGACCCCTGTCGGATGTGATGTCCAATGGAGATCCAAAACGTGCAACCCAAGCTGGCAAAAAAGCACGTGCCACTTCCGCGGACATGGTAGAAGCCAGTGGGACCACTTCAGGCCAGCGCGTGGTGCGATCCACAACTGTCAAAAGGTGCGTGAAACCTTGCGACGGTGGGAGGGGTCCCACCAAATCCATGTGGGCATGGTCGAACCTCCTAGCCGGGATTTGGAATGGCTCGAGGGGAGCTCTGGTGTGCTTGTGGCCTGCTGACAAGCAACTCAAGCTGCAGCCCACTCTTTCACGTCCTTGTGCAAGCGCAGCCAGATGAATTTCTCCCCCACTAGCTTCACTGAAGCGTGCAAAAGGGAGTGGACCGACTGGAAAAGGCAACGCCGCCAAGAGCTCAGAACCACTGGACGCGGGCGGCCGGTGGAGACGTCGCAGAGCAAGGGAGGACACCCTTCTTGCACCACTCTGCTCTCCAGCCTTAACCCAGTTGGCGCAGACTGGAGGGCGCAAATGTCCGCATCCCTGGCTTGCACTGCGGCCATGGCGGGAAAATCTATTCCTATCTAGATGGGGCGATTCACATGCACGACAGGCGATCGGTCATGACGTTGAGTTTACCGGTAACGTGTTGAATGTCAGTAGTAAACTCTGAAATTGCGGCCAACTGCCATTGCTGCCGGGCCGACCACACTTCCAATGCTTTGGACATGGTGTATGTCAGCGGCTTATGGTCTACAAATGCGGTGAACTCATGCCCCTCCAGCCAGAACTGGAAATGACTTGTCGCCAAGTGGAGAGCCAGCAATTCTCTGTCGAATGTGCTGTACTTGCATTCGTTGTCATGCAAAGTTCTGCTGAAAAATGCGAGCGGCTGCCACAAACCTGAGACGTACTGCTCCACCACTGCCCCATGGCAATATCAGATGCATCTGTATTGAGCACTATCCGTGCAGACGGATCCGGGTGGGCTAGCAACGCAGCATCTGCAAGCGCTGTTTTGGCGCTTATAAAAGCCTGGTCTCGCTAGGGAGTCCAGTTGATGTTTTCCGCAGACTTCTCTTTTTTAAGCACGGCCTGCAATGGCTGCATCAGTTGGGCTGCCTGGGAAGGAAACAGTTATAAAAATTTATCATTCCCCAAAACTCCTGTACTGCCCTCATGGTCTGCGGGCACAGAAAGTCTGACACAGCGTGCACCTTGTCCGGTAACGGAATTGCGCCCTCCAGCGAAATGCGGTGGCCCAAAAAGTCAATCACTGGCACACCAAACTGGCACTTGGCCGGGTTAACTATCAGCCCATGCGCTTCCAATCTCTGGAAAACTGTCATGAGATGGGCGATGTGCTCCTCCTCAGACATGCTGGCTACCAGAATGTCGTCTAAGTAGACAAAAATGAAGGACAAATCACGAAGCACTGCATCCATCATCCTCTGGAAGGTCTGTGCCGCGCCTTTTAATCTGAAAGGCATGCGTAAAAACTCGAAAAGGCCAAAAGGAGTTATTACAACTGTTTTTGGAATGTCTTCTGTGTGCACCGAGACCTGGTGGTAACCGCGGACCAGATCCACTTTGGAAAAAACATGCGCCCCGGCCAGGTGTATGGAAAAATCCTGGATGTGTGGAATAGGATAGCAATTGTGTTCCATAGCGTTGTTCAAGCGCTGGAAATCGACGCATGGTCACCATGACCCGTCGGCTTTAGGCAGCATGTGTAGCAGGGATGCCCATGGGCTGTTGGAGCGCCTGACGATGCCCAACTGTTCTAAGTTGGAGAACTCCTCGCACGCGCTGGCCAGTTTAGCTGTGTCAAGGCGCCAACGTTGTGTGAATACTAGCAGCCCTTTTGAAGTGATGAAATGTTCAACCCCATGCTTCGTTATCGTAGCCAAAAACATTGAGACCGTGAGTGCTGGGAACTGTGCGAGTAACTGTTGGTACTTACCCCCTGGAGCTATAATGTTAGCCAGTGTTGTCGACCCAGCTCCCCAAGCTGTACAGGGCAAAGAGGCAAGAGAGACAGCATCCACTAATCTCCTATTAACAACATCAACTAATAACCCATAAGCACATAAAAATCTGCGCCTAAAATGGGGCCGGAACATGCAGCTATCACAAAGTCCTACTGAAAGTTGTGTCCGTGTAAGCATATTGTCAGTGTTCGTTCACCAAATGTCCTAATGGTGGATCCGCTGGCGGCTGTGACCTCGGGACCGCTGCGTCCTGCCACCCTGTTTGTGTTGACCGGCAGGATGAGGCTCTTCTGGGAGTCCACCAAAA